>JAGXJF010002809.1:0-48558 GCA_019208055.1 Stipa capillata
CACTGAACCCTCTGTAGCCACGACCTCACTCCAAGCATCCCAGGCAACGTCTCGTCACCAAGCCAATCGCCATCGCCACAGCGTGCGCCATGGCAGTCACCGCGCGCGCGCACCGTTCCTTGCATCCGCAACTTGCCGCAGCGCGCACACGAGCACTCCCCGTGATCCCTACAAGCACGCGACCGCGCTGAGTTGGCCCTCGGCGTCATCGCATCACACCCTTCCGAGCAGCAACAGCGGCCGCTTGTCTAGCTCCGCCCGTTCCACCTATTTAAGGCTATCTCCGAGCTCAAAGCCTCCTCACCCAGTCTCCCTAGCTACCTCCCAAGCTAAAGCAGCACCGAATGCCCTACTCGACGCTCCACCAAATCCCACCATTCTAAGTCCACCGTAGCACTTGGCTCCCCTTCTCCTCCTCTACTGAATACCTCATCTAATTTCCCGAGAAGCTAGCAAATCCAGATGCCCAAAGCTCACCGGAGCACCGCCAGGACCCTCCTCGCCGACTAGACACTCCAGCGAGCGCGAATCTTCTCCAGCTGCCAGGCGGGCCCGGTGCCCCTTTATCCTAAACGAACCGGTACAACCGCCCGGGCCGCTGACCGGTGGGCCTCCAACTTTCCGCCAACCCGGAGGCAGAGTAAGTGTGAAGATGTGGCGGTAGTCTTTCTTTCCGCTAACCCTGCATGGAAAGCGTAAAACTATTTCAACTAAAGCGTAGAGTTGCTGGTTCGCCCTGTTTATTAATTTCCAGAACCGCTCCTACGATTGGGTCGACCGGTTCACTGAGACAGAGACGCGGTTTTTCAAGAACTTGGACCGGTTCTAAGGTCAGAAACTTCCTTCCCACAAATCCCTTCAACACTTTTTCAAAATCTCAACTGGTTTGGACACGAACAGGGAAGAATTTAGGAAAGCTTAAGAATGGTTGATTCCTTTAGCAACTAGGTTTGGAAAATATATGTGGTGTATAGCTAAAGTTGTGTTGTAACTTCTTCCAAGCATGCTATTAAACCTGTAGGTACCAGTGGACCACTAATTAGTAAAACATGTATATTCAAAAAGCATTAAGATCATAGTATGCGTAAAACGTTAACAACATATATGTGTTATGCATGTAGCTATCTCCTTGAAATGTTTTCTTCCAATCGCCATATAAACATGTTGGGTCCAGCAACCTTTTAATGAGTTATTGTTTAGTTTTAAGAGCATTGACCCCATATGAAACCCTAAAATTAATACATGTATACCCGTATATTTTGTAAATGTATATAACTCTTGATATAATACCCAGAACCGTAGACAAAGTCTATAACAATTCTAATGAGTTTCACAACTCTTTTGGACTAGAGAGTAGTCAGACCTTTAGATCCTTTTCTTATTAAAAACAGTAAGGGAATTGAAAGTATACTGATAACTGTGCAAACCTTGTATGCACCTGTATGTATATACCTGCACAAATACCATCTAACTTTACCCCAAAAGCTTTTATCTAGCTTGCTAAATATCCTTTAAAAGGTTTAATGCCCTCTGGACCTAGCTAATAAAAGAAACCACAACAATTAAATGATCATAAGTCCCCTAATCATATGAACCCTAATTTCCCAATACGCGTCAAAACCTAAATTCATGCAACGATGATCCCTTCTCACCTCCATGAAATACCCTAAAGATAACCTAAAGTCCAGACACACACATTATAGGTTTTCATGTGTGTATTTTGGTCTTATTGGGTTTACCTCGCAGCTGTTGCTTATTCGGTGGTTTTCTGACGTGTAGTATACGGTGTAGCGAGATTTGCGAGCAGAATAGTCCGAACGATTGCCGTATCAAGTCCAAAGCTCGAGAACCATCAAGACTGCCAGGCAAGCATTCCACTTTGATGCATATTGAACCCTATAATTGCGAAAGTTTATTTATATTGTTGCGAAAGTGCATGCTATGTGTTATCACCGATATTTTATGATAGGAATAGTTAACCAGTAGTTGCAATAGTTGGGTCCGTTAACCCTATCCTTGTAGCCCTAGTATTAATTGTTGATCATGGTACGATCGGCAAATTAATTAGGTTTATAGGCGTTAGCCCTGCTTAGCATTAAAACCCATTTGGATCAGTTACTGCACTACCTTCGGGATTTGGGAATAAAACCCTCGGTCCAGCATGCCGTCCGAGGTGATGATTCGAAGTTGATTGTTTTCGAACCCTAAGTGGAAATGGAGATTGATTTGATTCGAGCGAGATGTAAGGGTGTTATGGGTGATGATGGAGTAGCCGAAGCTACATGGATGCTGTGTGATGAAATGGAGTCTCGCTCGGATTGCTTAGGACCGAACCTAAGTGCCGCTAACCGTTCCTTACCGTACATCCACATGACCTTTATGGAAGGTGCTTGGTGTAGTAGCCCGCAAGTATTAGGAGTCTGGACCCGTGGTAAGTAGGAGAATGTGCTAGATGGATGAGTCTCTCTAGAGGATCTCTACACGGTTTGGGGTAGAGGTTCGACACAGAGATGACTCCACTCCGTGGTTGTAGTGTCAGGCTGCCTGGGCACAAACGGAGTTGGGTAGATCTTATCTAGCAGGTCCAGCTTTGATATGGAAGCGGGTGAAAGCCTCGTTCTAACAGCCCTGCCAATACACCTCGTGAAAGTGTATCAGTAAGCGCTCGGCAACAAGGGGGACTTACATCTTGTGGGTAAAGCCGTACAACCTCTGCAGAGTGTTAAAACTACTTGAATAGCCGCGTCCTCGGTCATGGACATGAACTGGTAAGGCCACACATTGGTTAGACCAAGTTTTGTTTGCGAAAGTTGGAAAACGGGATTAAGGACGTGGGCATGATGTGTCCACAGTGTGCAATTAAGGCCACGTTGCGGTGGCAAGGAATTGCAGGAGAAATGTTTACAGCTGTATCGGCCGAAGGGTGTATGGTCATACAGGCTGCTGTTGTAAAACCTAGCTACCGATCGGATGGAGCTGTCGGTCGAGGGGTGGAGCTACCCAAGGGTAGATGGAGCCATCGACGACAGAAGGAGCTATCGGTAATAGGTAGTTTAAAGTTGAGTAGCGGTGTCTACTCTATGAAATGAGACAAGTTGTTATATTTACCGTACCGTGGATTTCAAAATGGTTTTACAATCTACTATTATAGTACTTCAATTCAAAACTTACATTTCTGCACAACCAACAACCTAGGGTAGAGCTATCCCTTGATCTATTCCTTGCATGAAATATTGCCGTATATTTCCTCCTATGGGAATAGCTTGTGAGTATATTCCATGTACTCACCTGGCTTGTTGATTTGGCCAGATGAAGGAGACGCCAATTTCGAAGAAACAATTACGAACGCGAAAGCTAGGGCGTAACCCCCAGTCAGTTGCCTGTCGGGTATGGCATACTGATGGGCCACATCACCGCTGGATTTTCCACTGAAAGTTTATAGCCGTTGGGCTACAGGTATCAGATTATAGACCTTAACGGTCTAGTTAATTGTTAACGCATATATGACAATGATATACAGGTTAACTCATGTGTATCGGCTACTGATCCAGGGACCGGTACAATGATCACGAGGGAGTATCCGGCCCTAAACCGGGTACGCCACAGACTTGGTATCAGAGCCATACTGACTATAGGAAACCCTAGTTAGCACGGCCGTTAGATAGGGTTTAGGATATACAAACTATTTTCTAAAATAAGTTAAAATAATGACCTAAGTATGGGCTCTACTCTCATCATGATTCCTAGCATTTCTTCTCTTTACTTTGGAAATACCTCTGAACATAGAGTTAACAAAATTTTTCCTAAACTCATCCTTTAATCAAAATTGTAGATGAGTGAAGTCACGCTCCCCGAGAACGTGGACACCCCTGGGGCACCCTCTTGAGGAAGCTGCTTCGTTTCCTTGGAGTTCGACGCTGACCACTATTCATTGTTCGAAAGGATTACATCACTGGAGTTGATGCCGGATATCGCGCCACCGTGTATTGCTACTCTCTTCGAGCAACTCCGCACGTCTACCATGGGTACGGCATCAATCCACAAGGAGCCATCATCAGCGTGTCACGAGCAGCCATCAGACGACTCTGCCGCATATATCACGTCCGGATGCGAGATCAAGAACCTCACTTCGTTCGCAGACCGAGTTGACTGGACTATCCTACCTTGGACAATAAGTTAGGTTACTAGGGTTCACTGTCACTTAGCGACATGGACCACATGACCTGGCATAAAGCCTAGTAGAACGCTTCGGTATGATGTGTACTGGACTACAGTCCTACTATGTGTGTGTTGTACTTGTATGAGGTACGCCATCGCCATAGGCATGGTATAGTACCCGCACTTGTTTGTATGATAATAGCCTCCACGGCCTATGTAATAAAAGTAAACTCTGTTTCTTACCCTCGCCTTGTCACTTCTTATACCCCACCTGGTGTCGGTAGCCCGTCAAAGCTAGACTGCTCTTTTCCCCAAACGTCGTCAACCAATAAGGACGACCAATACCTATCAAATCCTAGGGTAACTCAACATTTCACCTTCCACGAACCTAAGTTACCGCTGGTTACCACTCTACCACAAACCAGCTATAAAAACCCACTTTGAGCCCTTGCACATCACCACTGTGCAACCCCTTCCTTCCCCAATAACACCTTCTTGCCAGAAGCCTTTCACTCTTGTGCATTCCTTCTTTGTTCGTCACCTCCTTTCCACAAACACAATGCTTTGCGGTACCCTATACCAGGAAACCGCCGCGGAAGAACTCGCCGGGTTCGTCCACGTCCCATGGACCGTAGTTCGACAAACCCTCGGAGCAACCCAACGCCCTAAGTATAGTGTGTACCTAGGCGATACTCCTGGCACCCTGCACGAGTTTTGGGCGACATTGCACGTCTACCCAGGCAACTCTGATCTAGGCATGCCACTTGGTTTCATCAGAAGAACCATGCCTACCTCTACACTGGCCATTCAATTGGTTGCATGGGAAGCTTTCTTCCGCCTTCGCCAACTGGTCCCTAACATGAACCAACCACCCTTCTCCTTCTATCCTGGCGGTACTCCTGGAGGAGACCCCGGACACACAAGCTTGCACCTAGAAGAAGATGATACGGTGAAACACCTCGCCCTGTACGTTGCAGCTCAACACGACCTGCTTACCCAGCTGGCAAATTCCTGGATTTTGGCACAAGGGACTGGTGTTCCCATGCTTTCCCAGCTCCTTTCTAGCACCCCCTTGATGACAGTCTCTTCCATCCCTGATATCGAAGAGCAGCCGCTACCAAGAGTACCAGCTGTGAAAGGAGGCAGTAGCCGCTCCAGAAAAACTATGACTTCTCAAGGCACTCCAGCCTCTCGAAGAGCGAAAGCCCCGCGCGGTAGCAAATCCACCCAGGTCGCCGACCCAGAAATAAACTAGGTGGTCAAGAATGCTGGATCTGGTTTAGCCCTTTCGTGCCCTAGATGTGTGTGTTCTTCTGGTGTTGATGTTGCAGTAGGAAACTTGCCTATGCCATCTGACATCAGGGCAAGGCTACCCGATACGCTGTTAGGCATACGGATAAGTGTCGTGTAGTTCCTCTCAGTATATTATGAGTGTTTGCACCCTCTATCCTTGTAGTAACCCCTTGTTGGCTAGCAACCACCTTTATCTAACTGCCTTGGTTTTTCCCCCACTGGAGACTATCAATCGAACGTTGGCGGTAGGACACTCTCTAGGGCAACACGCCACGCGTTAACCACCGAGCTTTCAAATGGCTATATGGGCTCTGCCCCAACCCACTCCAGACTCCGTGCCATCCTACCTCTCGTCAACTAGTTCCTTGCTGCTAGACTCCTTCCGCTCCCCAACGCTCTCTTCCTCTGCTCAGTCTCCCTTTCCCCACGAACATGATGCCGCAGGGTACCCTCTGTCAAGAGACCACCGCTGAAGACCTTATTGGCTTCGCCGGCATCCTCTGGATTGTATCCTGGCAAGCCCTCGGAGCGACGCGGCGACCGGTGTATGAAGTATACCGAAGTCAAGCCTTTGACGTCGTGCCTGAGTTTTGGGCTGATGTCTCTGTCTACCTCGCCGATACCAATCCAAGCGCGCCCTTCAGGATCCATGGACGGTCCATGCCAACACCCGGCTATGGCTATTCAGATGGCCGCCTGGGAAGCTATTGCTCTTCTTCGCTACCGTGCCCCTGGTATGAACCAACGAGCCTTTCGATTCTATCCTCACCGCGTCCCTGGAGGAGGCACGAGGTTTACCAACCCACCTCCAGATGAAGACACCGCTGTGACTCACCTCTTTCATTATCTGGTCACTCAACATGATCTCCTCACCCAACTGGTAGAGTTCTGGATCTCACTGCAACAGATTCCTCCATCCTCGCAATCTTCATCCGCTTCTAGCCACTCTTCGGCAACTTCCACCTATGCCCTTGAGATTGAAGAGTTACCCATGCCAAGAGTACCAGCAACAGAAGAAAGTACCAGCCGTCGCAGACGCAACGATATCTTTCGACGCGCCCCGACCCCAACGGAGAGCCGGAACCCTCAAAAGGAAATTGTTCCGCCCCAAGCCGTTGATCCAGAGTCAAATCAAGCCAATGATGCACGCCGAGATTGGGTTATCCAACTCGGTACCTCTAGTTGCTTGTGTGCTTACCTTGCATTAATATTTGTTGTTGTATTTAGTCTGGTGCCCCTCGATACTCAAACAAACTTGTTTGATGTGTTTGTAGACGTATGGAAGCATGTCATGTTGGTTTTCTTGCTGTTTTACTGGAGTTTCCAATGGGTCTTCTGACCCTAATGATGTTAACCAGTGTTGTTTGCTTTCGCTCATGTGCAATAACTAAAACCTGGAATTTCTCTCTCGTCCCCTTGATGTTTCCCTCTTTCCTATGTCGCTACGGGGAGAACTATCCCCCAAATCGCAAAACCAATACGTCACAGAAGGCATTCATTCCGCTAAGCCAAGTTGCCTCGGTTGCCAGCACTGAATCAAACCCCGCTTAGTCGCGCTCTAGATCACATAAGGTGCACATGGCACTAGACCCCTATCAAATGGTGGCTTGCCAGCACCGATTATTAGCACTCGAAAACAAATAAAGGAACTAAGAGCCAACAGAGATGACCACACCAGATCAGCCAGAGCAGTGCAAACTACTTAAAGAAATAATGACCGCAGAAGATCAAAAGGGAGTCCAAGACTTTGAATTAATATATACCCCATAAAATTTTAAGGGGGGTAGTCCCGAGAGTTTGAAAGAAGGATCTGCGCCAGACCTGCGAAGAGCCTCTGCCACAGAAGACCAAGCAACCCTGCCCCATACTTCTCTCAATCCACCCGAATCTCGAGGACGAGATTCCTTTAAGGGGGGTAGGTTTGTCACGCCCCGAATTTCCGGAACCTAAAAATTAGGGCTAACAAAAACTTTTTCGTTAATAATGTCAGCTGAAAATACACTTAATTAAAATTTTGGTTCAAATCTTGATGAAGCTAAATACCAAACACAAAAACCCTTGTCTTTATCTCTATCGATCTCCGTTTAGTCAAAACCCTAATTCCTCGAACCTTCGTCCGACAACGCGGGCAATTCCGTTCAACACCTGATCCCATATGCGCTTACTTACTTTTGCATTCATGTCCCAAATGCACCTCCGGCATCCATCCCCTTCCTCCCTAGTCAGTGTAACCTAGACCGACAACCGCCGCTGAGTATCCATACGATACTTTGCAAAATTGAAGCATATACACCCCATGAAACCCCTCCGAATGACACAATCTTCTGCAGGCTACCTCGTCATGTCTCATCAGGAGTAAATGCACATATATACTGCTTTTGCATATACGCCTATACGCGAAACCCTAACTCCCTTTTTCCCCGCTTCGACGAAATAGCAAAACCCTAAAACACCTTGTTATTCAAAAGCTTGCATGATAACACGAACCCACTTATGTCTGGCATGTTTCAAACTTTACACGCGCAGCTCCGGACTTGAACCCTAACGCAAGAATACCCTAGCTTCCGACCAATTCCTTCTGCCTAAATTTCAATTCTTCCGAAAACCCTAACCGCGAAACCTATCACTCCTCGGCCTTTCCAGAAATTCTGAATAAATTCATGGTACACCTTAGCAATATTCTTAACACAAATATAACATAAAATAATGAGGTCCAGTATAAGAATATTGAAGAACACGATTGACAAACTTTGGATTGAAAAGGAGCATCGCACCACAACAAATAGAAGTAAAGCCCCAAAAATTCTAATAAAATTTCACACTAATTCCCCTATGCCTAGGACTGCAAATATGCGAAGACATAGACAGGACCAGTTCAAAATCCCAACAGAGCAGCATCGAACACCTTTGCCCAAGTAAACTCCACACATGAATCAATGAACGAAGTCAGCGGGGGAAGCGTCTAATCAAGCTGCATAGTTTCTTCTCGGTAGTCCCAGCAAGCACAAGGCCACCAGCAGCACCCTTGTCTTTTACCCCTGGACCAATACCTCCTATCAACAACACCTTTCATGTCAAGCGGCGTGATTCTCTCCTGACTCCATCAAATGGCTACCCAACTCTTCTGCTACCTCGAGCACGTTGCCACAAGCCACTGTGGCAAGTTAGTGCGTGGCGTGCACCCCTTGGGCAGCCAGTGACACCCCATGCCGCTCGTACAGGTGCACTGGCCGCGCCCTGGCATGCCACAGCGCGCCGCCCGTTGTCTCCCAAGCCAGCTGTCGACGGGTTTGCCGCCTGCCTTGCCGGCACATGCCTCGGCCACCTCGGGACCCTTCTTCCCCAGCTGGCAGCTGCTCAGCGCCGCCCGGAGCCGTCCCATCCCTGGCCAAGCTCACCAGTGCGCACTCGCACCATGAGGCCGCACCGTCCGCCGCGCCGTCCGTCGTCGTGACATCGTCCCAGCCACCAGCTCGTGTCATGATCACCCTCTGAACCCTCTGTAGCCACGACCTCACTCCAAGCATCCCGACAACGTCTCGTCACCAAGCCAAGCTCGCCACAGCGTGCGCCATGGCAGTCACCGCGCCGCGCGCTGTTCCTTGCCACCCAACTTGCCGCAGCGCGCCACGAGCACCCCCGTGTCCCCTCAAGCACAACACTGCGCTAGTTGGCCCTCTGCGTCGTCGCATCACCCCTTCCGAGCAGCAACAGCAGCCGCTTTGGCCTAAGCGCCCAGCTCCACCTATTTAAGGCTACTTCGATCTCAAAGCCTCCTCACCCAGTCTCCCTAGCTACCTCCCGAGCTAAAGTAGCACTAGAATGCCCTACTCGACGCTCCACCAAATCCCCTATCCACTCAAGCACTAGGAACCTCAGTTCCGAGCAACACATCCGCCGCTCGGCCTTATTTCGATTAGGGTCATGCCGAGCCCCCCATTCTAAGTCCACCGTAGCACTTGGCTCCCCTTCTCCTCCTCTACTGAATACCTCATCTAATTTCCCGAGGAAGCTAGCAAATCCAAGACGCCCAAAGCTCACCGGAGCACCGCCAGGACCCTCCTCGCTGACTAGACACTCCGGCGAGCGCGATCCCTTCTCCAGCTGCTAGGCGGGCCCGGTGCCCCTTTCTCCTAACCGAACCGGTACACCACCCGGGCCGCTGACCGGTGGGCCTCCAACTTTCCGCCAAACCCGGAGGCAGAGTAAGTGAAGATGTGCGGTAGTTCTTTCCGCTACCCTGCATGGAAAGCGTAAAACTATTTCAACTAAAAGCGTAGAGTTTGCTGGTTCGCCTGGTTTATTAATTTCCAGAACCGCTCCTACGATTGGGTCGACCGGTTCACTGAGACAGAGACCGGTTTTTCAAGAACTTGGACCGGTTCTAAGGTCAGAAACTTCCTTCCCACAAATCCCTTCAAACACTTTTTCAAAATCTCAACTGGTTTGGACACGAACAGGGAAGAATTTAGGAAAGCTTAAGAAGGTTGATTCCTTTAGCAACTAGGTTTGGAAAATATATGTGGTGTATAGCTAAAGTTGTGTTGTAACTTCTTCCAAGCATGCTATTAAACCTGTAGGTACCAGTGGACCACTAATTAGTAAAACATGTATATTCAAAAAGCATTAAGATCAATAAGTATGCGTAAAACCTTAACAACATATATGTTTATGCATGTAGCTATCTCCTTGAAATGTTTTCTTCCAATCGCCATATAAACATGTTGGGTCCAGCAACCTTTTAATGAGTTAATTGTTTAGTTCTAAGAGCATTGACCCCATATGAAACCCTAAAATTAATCCATGTATACCCGTATGTTTTGTAAATGTATATAACTCTTGATATAAATACCCAGAACCGTAGACAAAGTCTATAACAATTCTAATGAGTTTCACAACTCTTTTGGACTAAAGAGTAGTCAGACCTTTAGATCCTTTTCTTATTAAAAATAGTAAGGGAATTGAAAGTATACTGATAACTGTGCAACCTTGTATGCACCTGTATGTATATACCTGCACAAATACCATCTTAACTTTACCCCAAAAGCTTTTATCTAGCTTGCTAAAAATCCTTTAAAAGGTTTAATGCCCTCTGGACCTAGCTAATAAAAAGAAACCACAAACAATTAAATGATAATAAGTCCCTAAATCATATGAACCCTAATTTCCCAATACGCGTCAAAACCCTAATTCATGCAACGATGATCCCTTCTCACCTCCATAAATACCCTAAAGATAACCTAAAGTCCAGAACACACATTATAGGTTTTCATGTGTGTATTTTGGGTCTTATTGGGTTTTACCTCGCGCTGTTGCTTATTCGGTGTTTTTTCGACGTGTAGATACGGTGTAGCGAGATTTGCGAGCAGAATAGTCCGAACGATTGCCGTATCAAGTCCAAAGCTCGAGAACCCATCAAGACTGCCAGGCAAGCATTCCCACTTTGATCATATTGGACCCTATAATTGCAAAAGTTTATTTATATTGTTTGTGAAAGTGCATGCTATGTGTTATCACCGATATTTTATGTAGGAATAGTTAACCCAGTAGTTGCAATAGTTGGGTCCGTTAACCCTATCCTTGTAGCCCTATGTCACGGACCCAGAATCCGCATATGATTAAGGGAACGCGAAGTCGCCAAGGACCGAAGGACTCGCTAGACCGGTGGCACGGTACCTGCGCCGTACGCACCAAGGTGAAGCGATCCGACACCCGCTACGAGCGAGCCGGTCAGAAGCGACCAATCTTCCCCAAACCACATACAGATCCCAGATACCGGTGAAGACTCGGAGTCGTTCCCGAATCCTACCACGACAAACAAGGTCGGAGGAGCCCGGCGATTCTACCCACACCCTAACCTAGCTCGGAAAAGCTAGTGGGTCGCTCGAAAGCCCGGTAGAACGCCCACACCCTGCCTGGCCGGCACTGCATCTCAGCCAGCGGGTCACTCAACCAACACCTGCTCGACTTAGTAGAAAATGGTACGGCCTCGGTCCTTCACGGCATACCCATACACTTCATATCATTCACGCATTGTGCAGGGGCAGCCTGGATTAACAACTCGGATATCATCACAAAGCTCTACAATATGATATTACTAATAACTGTCCACGATGGGACAATACATTACATCAGTCGGTTAAATCCGAAAACATATCCGAGTACGGAGAAGTTAACAACAGCGGAAGCAAAATAAATGAGACCCATAGCGGCACAGTGACCGCTGACCTAAGACCACATCTATCCCATGGGTCGAATAGCTAACCAAGGAAACCGGAAGCTAAGCGGTATTGAGTATTCCTCGACCACCGGCTCACCTGCAATGATCTAGGAATATCCTAGGTGAGTACGAAGGTACTCGCAAGACTTATTCGTGCTTGATTAAATGTCCTACACATACTAGTATAACAGTAATTAAACATGGCATAATTCGAGCGGAAAGGTACAACATTCAAGAACTTCATTGACAGAACAAGGTTCCCCATGGGAAACAACTCACAGATCAAAATTCACACGTATCCACGAAGGGACATGGTGGCACTCACTTGCCGTATATATATACATGGGTATAGAGGCACTCACTTGCCCACTATACACCTTAATACATGGGTATAGGGGCACTCACTTGCCCACTATATATACATGGGTATAGAGGCACTCACTTGCCCACTATACACCTTAATACATGGGTATAGGGGCACTCACTTGCCCACTATACACCTTAATGAATAAGCAGGCACTCACTTGCCTTTTCCCACTCACTTGGGATATCACATCTCACCACATTGACACACCTTCACATAATCTCTCGGATCGTTACCGGCAAATACATCCCCATGGAAATAACCAGTGCTCTTCACTCGGAGGTAGCTAATCTCCAAGTGACCGAGGCTCATCATGCGAAACGTCCATGGCAGAGATTTCCGCTAACGTCCACGCGGTGATAAGGGAAATGCTACGACCGGAATCACCTCAGGATGGTAGACCCTACCAACCGTATCCGTCGAACGGAATCACCTCAGGATGGCGGAACCAACCGTATCCGTCGAGCGGAATCACCTCAGGATGGTAGAACCTACCAACCGTATGCGTCGAGCACACCCTCGGCTCTCACACCTCACTTAAATAGATTCAAGTTATTAGAAGGACCGAATCAATTTCCAGCCATCGCTAGACACAACTGGCAGTACACCCTAACATGCTAGTTCCACCGAACTGAACCACACATTCCATACAACGATTCACACATCAACAGGTAATCAAGTAAAGTATATAAGTAACGATGCAAAGATGCAACAAGCTCTGCTTGCCTTAGTCGTAGGATTCCTGATCTTGCGTGGAGTCGTGGGCCGGGTGGTCTCCTGCTTCGGGCTCTGGAGCGAGCAAAGCGCGATACCGGAAAATAACATTAAAAGGATCTTTAAGAACCAGCATGTATGCATGACGAATGAGTCTAAATATGTAATCCTAAAGTGTAGTGTAGGTATTACAAGCCTACGGCATCAGGAATTCTCTATTGGCAATGGTAGATAGTAGGTTATTGTCCTAACCATGCGTGCATGTCGATTTCATTTGGTTGCATGTTAAGGTTAGAGATTACTACGCATAATAGAGGATCATAAGTTAACATGTTTGTATTCTAGTAGTGCTCTGAGATACAAAACTAACGCAACTGGAACGAATCAATTTGGAGGTAGTATAGCCAAGTTACGGATTATCGGGGAACGTGATACGACATGATGAAACGTTAAGAAAGAACTTCTACGATGTTGTATAGGCGTTAGGGTTTCATGACAGCGAGCCTTGCTCTAAGTAACCTTGTGGAAATGAACTTGTAATCCTAACTTTATATATGTCATTTTACGCGGCTATGAAGCTTAGGGTTTGGAATTGCTAGTTACGATGGGTGGACGTGGTATAAGGGGTTAATGTTATGTGAGTGTGCTGACGTAGGGGAATTTCTTGATTCGGGGCTAAGGTCACCGAATTAGGGTTCACTGACGAACGACGATAAAAGTTAATAACTTATACTTAGAATCGACCTACTGTGCATGTGCCCATACTGTAGCCCCAATGGAACCAAGGTATAGGAGATCTCGCAAGGTTTCCAAAAATATCAAACTCGTTGGGATCGGGGCTACGGATCACAAGTTACGAATTACCGAAGTCTCGTTCGACGAATATGCCGTTAATTCAAATTCAATTTGGAGGGGGTGTACCATTTCAAAATTTGAAATTTGGTTTCAGCCAAGTTGTAGGAAATTTCCTAAGCTTTCCAGAATGGTAATGTTTGCCCAAATCCGAGCTACGG
Source organism: Stipa capillata (assembly GCA_019208055.1). NCBI lineage: Eukaryota > Viridiplantae > Streptophyta > Magnoliopsida > Poales > Poaceae > Stipa > Stipa capillata. The sequence continues at coordinate 13,763 of JAGXJF010002809.1, forward strand.
TTTGAAAGATATCGCGTTTCGAAGTTTATCGGAGAATCGAGAAAACCTAACCCTAAACTGCGCCAGAACTAAATGCTAAACCCACCCGAGGTGTACCCGGAGACCTGCCCTAATTCCTACGCGCATACGAAGCCAATCTACACCGAAATGCCCACCCTTAACCGTACCCCTCTGGCAAGTGGGGTCCGGGTGTCGGTCAGAGTGGCCCGGGCAGCCTACCGCGGCTTGCCACGCGCCCTACCTCTCAACTCTCTCTCTTTCTTGCTCTCTCTCTCTCTGTTCGACCGGAGAATGGGCCTGAGGCGGCGGCGCGTCGCCGGCGACCTCACCGGACCGAGCTACAAGGCTCGGCAGAGCTCGGGAAAGAGGGAAAAGCACCGCGAGCTTACCCCTAGGACGAAGCACCGGTGTGGAGGGGCTAGGGCGGCCGGGTACGAGCTCGCGGTGAAGAAGAGCGGCAGAGAGATCCGGTCGTCGGCGACGAGGTGGTTCCGAGCTCCGCTCTGCAAGGAGGAGGTGAGGGAAGGATTGAGGAGGGGGAGATGGCCACGGGAAGCAAGAAAATGAAGAGAAAAGGGGGCCGGAGGGAAGGCCTGAGCTCACCGGAGCTGATGCCGGCGACGGGGAAGACAACTAAGCGAAGCTCGGGCGCGGGGATGAGCTAGGGCACCGCGGGGAGGGGAGCTAGGGCTTTTTTCGGACAAGGGAGGAGAGGGAAGCAGCGGTCGGGACAGCGGGTTAAATAGGGCGGCGCTCTGGTCGGGACGGGGCCGGTCGGGACAGCACCGCCCGCCCCGGCGTGTGGTCGGGCGAGACGTGGAAGAAGGGCCCTGACGCGTGGGGTCCAGCAGCAGAGGGCGGAGGGGCTGACGCGCGGGACCCCGGGGGCAGAGGGAGAAAGGGGAAGGCCGGCGGGATTAGGTGGGCCGGCGGGATTAGGTGGGCCGGCCGAGGCGGTCCAAAGGGCCCCGGCCTGATTTCCCTTTTTTTTTCTTTATTTCTTTGTCTTTTCTTTTTCCTTATATCCAGTGCTATCCCCTTTATTATTTTATGTGTCAAACTAATTCCAAATCACTTGAAATTTTTACAGGGGCTTTGAAATATTATTTGAGAGCTACTGGAGGAAATTGAATCAAATTGGGCAAGGTTTGACCTATGGTTGTGTTCAATTTCAAATTAGGGCTTGATGTGGGGTTTGTGTTTGCGATATTTTATGTGTCAGAACTACTCCAAAAATTATGAAATTTTGGCAGGGGATTCAAAATGATTTATGGGATCTACTGGAAAGGTTTGAGTTGATTTGGGCACTGTTTGACCTGGTTCCTAGTTCCATACCAAGTCTAGACCTAATTCGGCGTTTTGAACTGCACTAGGTTTTAAACTCCTCCGTAACTTTTGAAATTTTGCATGGAGCTAGTACTTCCATATCCATGGTCATTCCCACAATTTGGTGAACTTCCATCCACATTACCTTGCCTGTTCTCCAAACCCTAGTTCTTCGGCACTTTAGGGTTTGCACCCGGAGAGCCTACTCGAGCTATTATTTCATGTGGTGTTTGGGGAAACCTTGGGTAGAAGATGTTGGGGCAAGTTAGTAGGGAGATTCATCGATGGGGTCACTGATCACACCAGTTGCTAATGTTATTGTCGAAGTTCGATACTTCGAATAAGTTGATTGGTGTTTGCAATAATTTCCACCGAGGATGAGATATGTACATATTCTATAAAGTAAAATCATAATACATCTAAGTTTAAATAAGGTGCATATTTGCATGCATGGATATGATGACATGTATGCATGAATGCGAGGCAAACCCTAATTATCAATTCTGGGTGTTACAAAATCTACCCCCCTTAAAAAGATCTCGACCCGAGATCTCTAACGTTCGGCAACCAAAGACGAGAGCTCGGTCCTGAGCCAATCTTCATGTTTCCCACTTAGCTTCATCTTCGGTGTGGTTGCTTCATCGGACTTCGAAGAGTTGAACAGTACGGTTCTGGGTTTTGTATTCCATTCTACCAAGAGACCTTCCTGTAGTTCTTCCATCTTGGGGTTATGGAGGGGTTACCACACTTCTGCTGGTCTCCGATGCTTAACCTTGACCAGGTGACCTAAGTTGTACTTTGTGACAAACCGGGCAGGTTTCCGTTCCTATGGGTCCATCAAAATGACAACGAAGGTTTTATGCTACCGGAATAGGTGGATAGCGGGAATCCATGTGTTTCATGGAAGGTTAGGTCCTTGCGTTGCTGATGACAGGTCGTGGGATCACTATTTGACTTCTACACCAGTTCTGGAAAGAGAAAACCAGATCAAGTTATTATTTTCAATAATAACCGTATTCTGGGAGAGTAAGAGTGCAGGGACCTTGTTAGTCCTGCAAATTTCAGAATTCAAGATCGTTGGTTGAGTGAGAGAGACGATGACGACCAGCTGTCTCCGTTCCAATGAGGCTGGAGATAGCGAGGGGTAGAGACTTGAAGCAATTGAAGTATCTGTTTATGATTACTTGGGGAGAAAGATCGGGAGTAGGATTGGGCATCTGAAAGTTTTTCAGGTTCCATATTCTATTTCATCGAGGCTGCATGTTGGATGCTTGATCCTTACGTGGTTGTCCTATCTCGGGGATTGACTTTGTTTTTAGGAACTCGGTGGCAAGATTCCAACTAGGGTATTCCGAAAGATCTTAAGTAGCTAGGATTACATAGATGACATCTTTAATGGGTGATCTGTGTCTCTTAGGTCCTTGAACTTGCCACTGTACCGACGAACTGGTGGCATTATGCGTATCCATCCTTTTCTTCTACTGTTTGTTTCTCTTCTATTTGATCGTTCGTTCAACTTCCTTACCTTCGTTTTCTCTATACCATTCTTCGTACGGGGTTTAGGGCGAATTGTGATGCGAAATATTCTTGATTTGGCTGTTAAGCTAGATTCTCTAGAATCTTTGTTGTATTTTTCTCAGTAAAACAAGAAAGTAATATTCTTGTAATTAACTGGGTGGTGGGGATCAGGAGATGATAGAGTCCATCGGGCACCATACTTAAGGGTCTTCGCGCTCCGGTTCAGGCTTGCAACGGGTGAGGATGTGATCTATAGGGGATTCACGAGGTGGAGGAATATGGGAAGAGGGGGGTGTCCTGACGAGGGTTAAGTCACGCTCGTTACTTATCTACCGGACCCGGCGATACGGGGTAATAAGTTTTCCGGTGCTGTCTACGTTAATCTGGAGCTTGGTCAACCATTCCAGATTTAATATAGTGGTTGGGTTTTCTTAATCCAGGTACCACCACATGAGTTAAAAGCAAGTTCTTATTCCTCCTGGTCTTAACACCGTCATATACTAATTTGGTTCCCAACTCCGGATCGAGGATTGCAACAAAGCGGGAATAATGCAATGCGGGTAATGGAACCTAGTTATCCTGTGCAAGCTTGCTTAATGGGGAGGGATGGGATGCTCCGAAATCAAAGAGAGCGGGGGCAGGAGTTAACTTAACAGTGAACGTACCCAACACTTCCTCCGATGCATCCATCGCTTCTTCGACGGTGATGTAGTTCACCCTGCTACTGCGGGTGGATTGAGGCTTGTTGGGAGCTGATCCCTTAGCTTGAGGCCCTCCACTAGCTTGTCCTTGTTGCCCCTTGGGAGCAAAGGCAAAATTTGTGCGCGGCGAGGTGCAGCGATCAGCAAAGTGCCCCATATTTCCGCAGTTATAGCACCTGATCTTACTCCGATCAAATACGGGTTGCGGCTGTCCGTTCTGGGGATGAGGCTGATGTCCTTGTTGCTGAGGGCGAGGAGCATAATCTTGTGGCCTAGGTGGATACTATCCAGTGGGACGGGGTGGTTGTGGCTGCCACACCCGTGGCCTCTGCGAACTGCTTGCAGCAGCCTTTAGTGCTTCTCTTTCACGCTTACGAGTCTTGTCGAGGGCTAATTCTTTGGCCTCCACGTTGATGGCCTTATCCACCAGGTGCTGAAAGTTTCGCACATCAACCGTGGCTAACTTAGCTTGCATTTCTTCACTTAATTTCCCCATGAACTTCTCCACCTTGTCCTCGTCAGAGGAGACTTCTCGAGGTGCATATCGCGCCAAATGGTTGAACTCACGGAGAAACTCCATGATGGGCTTCTTGCCTTGACGAAGGTCTCGGAACTCTTCCTTCTTCAATGCCATGATACCGGCAGGGATGTGGAAATCACGGAAGCCGGTTCGGAACTCGGCCCAAGTGATCACATGGCCGGGGGCTTGCAGGGCCAAAAAGTTCTCCCACCAGTCCGCGGCGGCTCCTTCTAGATAGTGGGAGGCGAAGTTGACCTTGTCCTCTTCAGCACACTGGGCCAGCTGAAGTTTCCTTTCAATCGTGCGGATCCAATTGTCGGCTTCAAGAGGGTCATCGGTCCGATCAAAAGTAGCTGGTTGAGTTCTCTGAAATTCAGACAGACTGCCTCTGCCCTAACCACCTGCTGCGCCTTGATTACGCACTATTTGCTCTAAGATCCGGTTCTGGGTGAGCAAAATTTCGGCGATGTTGGGCTGTTGGGGAGGGGGTGGCATTTCTTCTCCTTCACGCTCACGACGCCCGCGAGCGGCTCCACGGGTTCCAGATGCCATGCTGCTGAAGTAAAAAGGCACCGGATGAGATAAAGAAGTTGGACACTTGGAAGATCAAGGATATTTCCACCAGGGTATAACAAGGTGGTCCAACATGCGGCACATCATTTCATACGCACTTTCACGAGAAAATGAGGCACAAAACAATTGCAAGGAACGTTGACGCTAACACACGAGTGCATTAATACGATCAACAGAGTTTCATACAAAGGCTGCGGTTTAGATCACTCTCTTAGTGAAATAAACGGGGGTAATGTTCCAAAATTGCAGTCATGGATACCCAATTACAATTCTCCAAAGGATAACCTAAGACAGTTCATCTTACATTCCAAAATACAAACCGCACTAAGGACTATATGGAGCTCCCTCATTACGACGACTGATCTCATAAGCTTCCAACTCAGTGGGGAGAGGAACCATGGAGTGGAACAAAGGAATGCTGTGTCCAAACTGAGGGATCACAGAGGGAATACGACGAACGCTGCCCACCGCCATTTGTGGACGCAACGAATCGGGTGGGAAACCAATCTCCATTCCGCCCACCGACGGATAGTGGTACACCCATGGACCTCTTCCATAGACCGAGTAGATGCCCTCTCCGGTCCAGAAGTGAGGGGGTGCAGCGAAGTCTCTCCGTTGTTGATGTGCAAGCTCAAGAGAGGTGATGAGGCGATAACGATACCGCCTCATCTCGAATCCACGGGCACGGTATGCCATGTCCAAGGATCGGACGAGGCGACCCAAATGGGCTAGTACCACGTTGCTCTCCTGGGTGAAGTCTTCGGATGGCGCCACGTCCTCCATGGGAGTTCGCGACGGAAAGTAGGTGAAAGGGCCTCCAACGAGACCCGGAAGCTCATGCCGAAGATGGCACATAGCTGAATAAGCTGCGTCTTGGACCGCGGACTCCAGTTCTGCTCCATAGCCATTGAAGAAGCATGGCTGGTGGGGAGGGTCCTGCGCACGCGAGTGAATGAACACACGCGCTTGATACTCGTACATGCCAAACCCTAGGTCGGCTTTATGCACAAGGTACTCCGGGAGATAGGGGAATCCGAGTTCCCGAAGCATGTATAAAAGCACCTCTGGAAACCCGTCGACATCCAAGGCGTGGGTAGCATGCACCAGCTGAAGAAATTCCATCTAACATGACAAGGATAAGTCAGGGTCAGCCACACCAGGAAAAACAAAAGCAATAGAGAAGAAAATCAGAACTAAGAGCGACGAGGGTAAGGAATAAAAAGCAACCTACTTATTAATTTTAAACATAGGGTTTACTTTTTAAATAGTTTTGCTGGCCTCTCGGTGAGGCGCAGCGGAAGCTCCTAACTAACGACCACCTGCAATTGGCTTCCTACGGTCAGCTCGGCTCTGATACCAAGCTGTCACGGACCCAGAATCCGCATATGATTAAGGGAACGCGAAGTCGGCAAGGACCGAAGGACTCGCTAGACCGGTGGCACGGTACCTGCGCCGTACGCACCAAGGTGAAGCGATCTGACACCCGCCACGAGCGAGCCGGTCGGAAGCGACCAATCTTCCCCAAACCACATACAGATCCCAGATACCGGTGAAGACTCAGAGTCGTTCCCGAATCCTACCACGACAAACAAGGTCGGAGGAGCCCGGCGATTCTACCCACACCCTAACCTAGCTCGGAAAAGCTAGTGGGTCGCTCGAAAGCCCGGTAGAACGCCCACACCCTGCCTGGCCGGCACTGCATCTCAGCCAGCGGGTCACTCAACCAACACCTGCTCGACTTAGTAGAAAATGGTACGGCCTCGGTCCTTCACGGCATACCCATACACTTCATATCATTCACGCATTGTGCAGGGGCAGCCTGGATTAACAACTCGGATATCATCACAAAGCTCTACAATATGATATTACTAATAACTGTCCACGATGGGACAATACATTACATCAGTCGGTTAAATCCGAAAACATATCCGAGTACGGAGAAGTTAACAACAGCGGAAGCAAAATAAATGAGACCCATAGCGGCACAGTGACCGCTGACCTAAGACCACATCTATCCCATGGGTCGAATAGCTAACCAAGGAAACCGGAAGCTAAGCGGTATTGAAGTATTCCTCGACCACCGGCTCACCTGCAATGATCTAGGAATATCCTAGGTGAGTACGAAGGTACTCGCAAGACTTATTCGTGCTTGATTAAATGTCCTACACATACTAGTATAACAGTAATTAAACATGGCATAATTCGAGCGGAAAGGTACAACATTCAAGAACTTCATTGACAGAACAAGGTTCCCCATGGGAAACAACTCACAGATCAAAATTCACACGTATCCACGAAGGGACATGGTGGCACTCACTTGCCGTATATATATACATGGGTATAGAGGCACTCACTTGCCCACTATACACCTTAATACATGGGTATAGGGGCACTCACTTGCCCACTATATATACATGGGTATAGAGGCACTCACTTGCCCACTATACACCTTAATACATGGGTATAGGGGCACTCACTTGCCCACTATACACCTTAATGAATAAGCAGGCACTCACTTGCCTTTTCCCACTCACTTGGGATATCACATCTCACCACATTGACACACCTTCACATAATCTCTCGGATCGTTACCGGCAAATACATCCCCATGGAAATAACCAGTGCTCTTCACTCGGAGGTAGCTAATCTCCAAGTGACCGAGGCTCATCATGCGAAACGTCCATGGCAGAGATTTCCGCTAACGTCCACGCGGTGATAAGGGAAATGCTACGACCGGAATCACCTCAGGATGGTAGACCCTACCAACCGTATCCGTCGAACGGAATCACCTCAGGATGGCGGAACCAACCGTATCCGTCGAGCGGAATCACCTCAGGATGGTAGAACCTACCAACCGTATGCGTCGAGCACACCCTCGGCTCTCACACCTCACTTAAATAGATTCAAGTTATTAGAAGGACCGAATCAATTTCCAGCCATCGCTAGACACAACTGGCAGTACACCCTAACATGCTAGTTCCACCGAACTGAACCACACATTCCATACAACGATTCACACATCAACAGGTAATCAAGTAAAGTATATAAGTAACGATGCAAAGATGCAACAAGCTCTGCTTGCCTTAGTCGTAGGATTCCTGATCTTGCGTGGAGTCGTGGGCCGGGTGGTCTCCTGCTTCGGGCTCTGGAGCGAGCAAAGCGCGATACCGGAAAATAACATTAAAAGGATCTTTAAGAACCAGCATGTATGCATGACGAATGAGTCTAAATATGTAATCCTAAAGTGTAGTGTAGGTATTACAAGCCTACGGCATCAGGAATTCTCTATTGGCAATGGTAGATAGTAGGTTATTGTCCTAACCATGCGTGCATGTCGATTTCATTTGGTTGCATGTTAAGGTTAGAGATTACTACGCATAATAGAGGATCATAAGTTAACATGTTTGTATTCTAGTAGTGCTCTGAGATACAAAACTAAAGCAACTGGAACGAATCAATTTGGAGGTAGTATAGCCAAGTTACGGATTATCGGGGAACGTGATACGACATGATGAAACGTTAAGAAAGAACTTCTACGATGTTGTATAGGCGTTAGGGTTTCATGACAGCGAGCCTTGCTCTAAGTAACCTTGTGGAAATGAACTTGTAATCCTAACTTTATATATGTCATTTTACGCGGCTATGAAGCTTAGGGTTTGGAATTGCTAGTTACGATGGGTGGACATGGTATAAGGGGTTAATGTTATGTGAGTGTGCTGACGTAGGGGAATTTCTTGATTCGGGGCTAAGGTCACCGAATTAGGGTTCACTGACGAACGACGATAAAAACTAATAACTTATACTTAGAATCGACCTACTGTGCATGTGCCCATACTGTAGCCCCAATGGAACCAAGGTATAGGAGATCTCGCAAGGTTTCCAAAAATATCAAACTCGTTGGGATCGGGGCTACGGATCACAAGTTACGAATTACCGAAGTCTCGTTCGACGAATATGCCGTTAATTCAAATTCAATTTGGAGGGGGTGTACCATTTCAAAATTTGAAATTTGGTTTCAGCCAAGTTGTAGGAAATTTCCTAAGCTTTCCAGAATGGTAAAGTTTGCCCAAATCCGAGCTACGGTTTGAAAGATATCGCGTTTCGAAGTTTATCGGAGAATCGAGAAAACCTAACCCTAAACTGCGCCAGAACTAAATGCTAAACCCACCCGAGGTGTACCCGGAGACCTGCCCTAATTCCTACGCGCACACGAAGCCAATCTACACCGAAATGCCCACCCTTAACCGTACCCCTCTGGCAAGTGGGGTCCGGGTGTCGGTCAGAGTGGCCCGGGCAGCCTACCGCGGCTTGCCACGCGCCCTACCTCTCATCTCTCTCTCTTTCTTGCTCTCTCTCTCTCTGTTCGACCGGAGAATGGGCCTGAGGCGGCGGCGCGTCGCCGGCGACCTCACCGGACCGAGCTACAAGGCTCGGCAGAGCTCGGGAAAGAGGGAAAAGCACCGCGAGCTTACCCCTAGGACGAAGCACCGGTGTGGAGGGGCTAGGGCGGCCGGGTACGAGCTCGCGGTGAAGAAGAGCGGCAGAGAGATCCGGTCGTCGGCGACGAGGTGGTTCCGAGCTCCGCTCTGCAAGGAGGAGGTGAGGGAAGGATTGAGGAGGGGGAGATGGCCACGGGAAGCAAGAAAATGAAGAGAAAAGGGGGCCGGAGGGAAGGCCCGAGCTCACCGGAGCTGATGCCGGCGACGGGGAAGACAACTAAGCGAAGCTCGGGCGCGGGGATGAGCTAGGGCACCGCGGGGAGGGGAGCTAGGGCTTTTTTCGGACAAGGGAGGAGAGGGAAGCAGCGGTCGGGACAGCGGGTTAAATAGGGCGGCGCTCTGGTCGGGACGGGGCCGGTCGGGACAGCACCGCCCGCCCCGGCGTGTGGTCGGGCGAGACGTGGAAGAAGGGCCCTGACGCGTGGGGTCCAGCAGCAGAGGGCGGAGGGGCTGACGCGCGGGACCCCGGGGGCAGAGGGAGAAAGGGGGAAGGCCGGCGGGATTAGGTGGGCCGGCGGGATTAGGTGGGCCGGCCGAGGCGGTCCAAAGGGCCCCGGCCTGATTTCCCTTTTTTTTTCTTTATTTCTTTGTCTTTTTCTTTTTCCTTATATCCAGTGCTATCCCCTTTATTATTTTATGTGTCAAACTAATTCCAAATCACTTGAAATTTTTACAGGGGCTTTGAAATATTATTTGAGAGCTACTGGAGGAAATTGAATCAAATTGGGCAAGGTTTGACCTATGGTTGTGTTCAATTTCAAATTAGGGCTTGATGTGGGGTTTGTGTTTGCGATATTTTATTTGTCAGAACTACTCCAAAAATTATGAAATTTTGGCAGGGGATTCAAAATGATTTATGGGATCTACTGGAAAGGTTTGAGTTGATTTGGGCACTGTTTGACCTGGTTCCTAGTTCCATACCAAGTCTAGACCTAATTCGGCGTTTTGAACTGCACTAGGTTTTAAACTCCTCCGTAACTTTTGAAATTTTGCATGGAGCTAGTACTTCCATATCCATGGTCATTCCCACAATTTGGTGAACTTCCATCCACATTACCTTGCCTGTTCTCCAAACCCTAGTTCTTCGGCACTTTAGGGTTTGCACCCGGAGAGCCTACTCGAGCTATTATTTCATGTGGTGTTTGGGGAAACCTTGGGTAGAAGATGTTGGGGCAAGTTAGTAGGGAGATTCATCGATGGGGTCACTGATCACACCAGTTGCTAATGTTATTGTCGAAGTTCGATACTTCGAATAAGTTGATTGGTGTTTGCAATAATTTCCACCGAGGATGAGATATGTACATATTCTATAAAGTAAAATCATAATACATCTAAGTTTAAATAAGGTGCATATCTGCATGCATGGATATGATGACATGTATGCATGAATGCGAGGCAAACCCTAATTATCAATTCTGGGTGTTACACCCTAGTATTAACTGTTGATCTTGGTACGATTGGCAAATTAATTAGGTTTATAGGCGTTAGCCCTGCTTAGCCCTACTTAGCATTAAAACCCGTTTTGGATCAGTTACTGCACTCCTTCGGGATTTGGGAATAAAACCCTCGGTCCGGCAATGCCGTCCGAGGTGATGATTTGAAGTTGATATTTTTGAAACCCTAAGTGGAAATGGAGATTGATTTTGATTCGAGCGAGAAATGTAAGGGTGTTATGGGTGATGATGGAGTAGCCGAAAGCTATATGGATGCTGTGTGATGAAATGGAGTCTCGCTTGGATCGCTTAAGGACCGAACCTAAGTGCCGCTAAACCGGTTCCTTACCGTACATCCACATGACCTTTATGGGAAGGTCTTGGTGTAGTAGCCCAGCATGTATTAGAGTCTGGACCCGTGGGAAGTAGGAGAATGTGCTAGATGGATGAATCTCTCTAGAGGATCTCTACACGGTTTGGGGGTAGAGGTTCGACACAGAGATGAGTCCACTCCGGGTTGTGGTGTCAGGCTGCCTGGGCACAAACGGAGTTGGGTAGATCTTATCTAGCGGGTCCAGCTTTGATATGGAAGCGGGTGAAAGTCTCGTTGTAACAGCCCTGCCAATACACCTCGTGAAAGTGTATCAGTAAGCGCTCAGCAACAAGGGGGACTTACATCTTGTGGGTAAAGCCGTACAACCTCTGCAGAGTGTTAAAACTATTCGAATAGCCACGTCCTCGGTCATGGACATGAACTGGTAAGGCCACACATTGGTTAGACCAAGTTTTGTTTGCGAAAACTGGGAAAAGGGATTAAGGACGTGGGCATGATGTGTCCACAGTGTGCAATTAAGGCCACGCTGCGGTGGCAAGGAATTCCAGGAGAAATGTTTACAGCTGTATTGGCCGAAGGGTGTATGGTCATACAGGCTGCTGTTGTAGAACCTAACTACCGATCGGATGGAGCTGTCGGTCGAGGGGTGGAGCTACCCAAGGGTAGATGGAGCCATCGACGACAGAAGGAGCTATCGGTAATAGGTAGTTAAAGTTGAGTAGCGGTGTCTACTCCATGAAATAAGACAAGTTGTTGTATTTACCGTACCGTGGATTTTGAAATGCTTTTACAATCTACTATTATAGTACTTCAATTCAAAACTTACATTTCCGCACAACCAACAACCTAGGGTAGAGCTATCCCTTGATCTATTCCCTGCATGAAATATTGCCGTATATTTCCTCCTGTGGGAATAGCTTGTGAGTACATTCCATGTACTCACCTGGCTTGTTGATTTGGCCAGACGAAGGAGACGCCAATTTCGAAGAAACAATTACGAACACGAAAGCTAGGGCGTAACCCCCAGTCAGTTGCCTTTCGGGTATGGCATACTAATGGGCCACATCTCCGCTGGATTTTCGCTGCAAGTTTATAGTCGTTGGGCTACAGGTATTAGATTATAGACCTTAACGGTCTAGTTAATTGTTAACGCATGTATGACAATGATATAAGGTTAACTCGTGTGTATCGGCTACTGATCTAGGGACCGGTACAATGATCACGAGGGAGTATCTGGCCCTAAAACCGGGTATGCCACACTCGTCCCATCAAATTGTTCATATTGCGGTACGGGTGATTCCAATTAAGGAACCTACGGTGGCGCATGAACACCATTTTACGGGAGTGGGGCAGCCACCTAATCACAGTACCATCCAAGCACTGAGGGCAAGCCTTGTCTGGTTCTTTACTCTGGCGTGAAAGGTTATGTAGGGCAGGCAAATCATTGACTGTGCAGAGCAACATGGCGTGTAGGGTGAAGTTCTCCTGTTTGTACGCATCCCATACCTGCGCCCCTTCGTTCCACAGTGTTTTCAGATTTTCCACCAAATGTCTTAGGTATACGTCAATATCATTCCTAGGTTGCTTCGGCCCTTGGATAAGCAGCGACATCATGATGTACTTTCGCTTCATACACAGCCAAGATGGTAGGCTGTACATACTAAGAGCAACTGGCCAAGTGCTGTGCCGGCTGCTCATGTTGCCAAAAGGATTCATTCCGTCCGTGCTCAACGCGAACCTTATATTCCTCGGTTCTGCACCGAAGTCTTGGAAGATCATGTCGATGTTTCTCCACTGCGCGGAATCGGCGGGGTGTCTTAGCTTTCCATCTTCCTTACAGTCCTCTGAGTGCCAGCACAACAATTTGGCCTCTTTTGGATTTGCAAACAAATGCTTCAGACGCGACGTTACGGGTAGATACCACACCACCTTAACGGGAATTCCTTTCTTCAACTCGATGGAAGACTCGACGTCGTCTGGTTGACTCTTACGCTTGTAACAACATGCTTTGCACACTAGACATGAATGCAAGTTTGATAGTTCATTACGATACAGGATACAGTCATTCAGACATGCATGTATCCTTTCTACCTCCATCCCCAATGGACAAACAACCTGCTTTGCTCGGTATGTGTTTTTGGGCAGCTCGTTTCCATCTGGAAGCATTTTCGATAGGAGACCTAAGAGCGCCGTTAAACTTTTATCTGACCAACCGTAGCTTGCTTTCAATTTAAGCAGCTCGAGCACGGTTGACAGCTTTGTGTATTTTGGCTTGCAACCCGGGAACAAAGGTTTTTCGGAGTCCTCAATCAAGCACATGAACTTGTTTAAGTCTCTCTCAGTATTAAAGTTCATGTCAGTATCGCGCAGCATCTGATCCAACCTATCATCGTCCTCTGCGCCACCACAATCATCGTCTGCACCTATTTCCGCCACGCGGCCACAATCATCGTCTGCACCCACTTCCTCGTCATCTTCTCTCCTTTCGGTGACTTCGGGTTCTTCGACGATGCGATCGTCTTCATGTAACATACTCTGCGCTTCACCATGTTTGGTCCAACATGTGTAGTCCGGTTTGAAGCCCCTAATAATCAAGTGCGCTTGGATCTGTAGGGCTGACTGCTGTCCGAGAAATGATCTCTCATTTCTATAGTCACAACAAGGACAATATATAAATTGAACACCCTTTTTCAACCTATCCTCCTCGGCAGTTGTCAGAAAATTCATCACACCATCAAGGTACCCTTGGTTCGTACGAGAACTGTACATCCACCCCCCGATCCATCTTGCTACACGCGTTGCACAATGAGTAAATTAGTGTTAAATTGACCTAATAAAACAAAGCCACCTAGCTTTTCATCGAAAAAAGGAGCTACCAAAGTAATGTTCATGTAATAAAGTGCATACGTAAATTAATCTAAAACACTGCATTTATGCATTTTTAGTAATATATAAACCCAACTATAATGCAAAACTCAAATAAAGTCAATAGCTAATTATTTAAATAATCTAAGAAAGCAAAATTTCTATATATGTCAAAATTTTATATGTTGATGCATGAATAAAATCAAGCCAGGATACAACATATATGAAATGTTGATTTTTGGTGCAACATATATGATTTTTTGAGCTAGCATGTTTTTTCTAACAATCATACTTCAGTTTTAGGGTTTAAGGGCATGTTGGTCATTTTCAAACTTTTACAGCACTGTAACATGAACAAAAGTTATACCATAAAATTCTACAGATTAAATGACGAATTTACAAAAAAGAATCACCTCATTTCAAGTTCGTATGAATTTTCTATGATTTTTAGATGTTTAAAGCATTTTTAACGTTTTCTCGCTTTTTCTCAGAAAATCAAAATTATGAAAAACTTTTGTTACTCAGCCTAACTTAGCCATGGAGCATGACAAGTGGGGTCCTCAGTCATATTAATTTTTCTTTTTCTTTTTTTCTTCTCTCTATGACACGTGGGTCCCACATTTCTTTTCTTTTCTTTTCTACGTAGGTGCTCCATCATCCAGCATGGAATCAAGCGGGTGAAGGGCACTCGATCATCCAGCATGGAATCAAGCGGGGCAAGGGCATGGGAAGCTCACCACGGTGCTATAGGAAGAGTCGGCCGACGCTGGGGAGGCCGGAGATGACGGCGGTGACGGTGAGCGGTGGTGGCAGCTCGGTGAGGTCGTCGGTGAGCAAGGCTTGCAGTGCCCCGAGCTTGATTCCTTCCAGCACGAGATTCGCCGGCTCTTCCTGGTGTGGCTGCGTGTGCGGGTGGCTCGAGAGGAGGTCAGGAAGAGGGCCGGCGACAACGGTGATAGCAGCAAATCGAGCTGGGAGTGTTTGGCTTTTGTGCAGCGGTTGATGCACCGCTGCGGGCTTTTGTTTTGTATTTGTACAGACGACTCGAAGTCGCGAACCGTTTGTACAAATAGCACAGACGGTTCCCAACCGGGAACCGACGTACTATGAAGGATAGTATAGATGGCTCCCAACAGGAACCGTCCGTACTAATATTATAGATGGTCCCAGTTAGGAACCGTCTGTACTGTGAATTTGTATAGACGGCCCCTATGATTGTGAGGGACCCGGTATTTTAATTCAATTCAAGGAATTCACAACTAGTGAAGACGGTGACCATAGCCGCTACCTGTGACAGACTATGGCCCACCCCCGCCCCGTGCGACCAGCATACGACGCAATGCGTATGGATCACCACGGCCTGATTGAGGGATCACGATTCCAAACACATACGCCTTTCGCGTATGACTCACTTTGGCAATGGACCGTACATTCACTTTGCACTTCACTTGAATCAAAAGAAAATGATGAGTTCCTCCATATGCAACCAGCCACACTCCCCATTCAATATACACGCATGACAGACGGGAGGTGGGGGCATATGTTGGACAGCAAGAAATATCATCACACAAACTCTACAATATGATAATAGAACTAGCTGCCCACTTAGTGAACTTTAAAGGTACATCAGTCGGCGATAACCGTAAATTTAGTCGAGACTGAAATATTTACAATGCAGCAGATAACAAAACAAAAGCCCGTGGCGGTGCATCAACCGCTGCACAAAAGCCAAACACACCCCTGAGTCGAACGCGGACCAAGGAAACCATCGGACTAAGCATCATCATAAAACTCCGCAACAGTTGGCTCACCTGCAAATGTCTAGGAATATCCTAGGTGAGTACAAAAGTACTCGCAAGACTTATTCATGCTTGATTTAATGCCCTACACATGCTCGCTACCACAGTAATTAAACATGATGCGTTTCCCTTAAATCAATACATGGTAAACGCTATGACATTGTCCATGGTATAAGTATGAGTGGTAGAGTCAAAGCAGGCTTCAGGCTTCACATGAATACAAGAATGACCATGACAATTGGAATATCACACAGGGGTAGCCCACACCCCATTTAAATTACAGGTTCATCACAGCATCAAGTTCAACAATCTCTCGAACCGTTACCGACAATGCGACTACCCTGAGTATAGTGAGTGCATTATCCCCGGGAGTTTGCAAGGCTCTAGGGCCTGAGACTGACCTCAACTACACCCCGGCATCGATTCTCGGTAACGTCCACGTGTTAACAGGAAAGTGACACGGGAAGTCACCTCTGGTTGGTATGGCAACAAAACTCTACTTACTCCTAGGTTGCCCTCACCTCCAATCAATACCAACTTTATTCCCGTGCACCCCCTCGGCTATCACATCTCACCTTAACAGGTTGAGTTAATTGGACAACAATTGAAGTTCTCAACATAGCGATACACCCTACGCATGCTAGTGTGCTCAAATCCAACACACGATTCAAACAAGCATTCACATGTATACATAATTACGGAGAATAAAAGAATGCAACAAGCTCTGCTTGCTTTCGTCGTAGGATTCGGAGACTTGGGTGAGCTCAACAATCTGCGGTTCTTCCTCTTCGTGCTCTGTCGCAAGCAACACGAGGCACCGGAAAGGAAACAACGAAAGAAATGAGCTCCAACATGTATGCATGATGGAAAATGCTAGACATGAGATGCTGAGGTAGTTTGTGGATGTTAGGGTTTATAATAAGAGACATGCCTCAACTATTGAACTTATAGAATTTAACTAATCATCTTAGCAATTATATGCATGGCTTAGTTAAGTTAAAGTTCACATTAGGGTTGATAATAGCTAGTCATGAAAAAAGGACATGTCTTAATACGAATAGGTAGGAACTATTTGGTTACTCTAACACATGCATGCATGACATGTTAAGTTAAATCTTGTTAGGGTTAAACATTGTTATTTACGACAAGTGGTTTTGTCCCAAGTATTTCATGAAGACATTGTTTCAAAGAATACAATTACTACAGTTGGAGTTACTTGGTTTGGATTCATGTGGATGTTAGCTAAAAATTTGAAAATTGGTATCAAAGGGAGATTGACATTACATAAAGGGAATTTAATTGAGGATTAGCTGCAACTTTTGAAGAATACATTTGCATCAAGTTGTGGGAAATGCTATAAGGGTTTCAAACATATAGACCTTGCTTTAGTTGGAAACACAAACAAGAAGATACAATTTTTGTTAGAAATTTACCCAAAATAAATTGGAATATCGTCAACTACTAACTCTGCCCCAAACCCTAAATGCTAGCTTCACCCACTTTCTACCCCCAATCTGCCCTTCTTCTTGCTGAGGTGGTGCAGCCTGGAAGAGGCTCTGGATGGACCGGACTAGCTGCAGCTGGGAGCTCGGCTGGACCTGGGAAAAAGGAGAGAAGGGAGGTGAGGAAAGGGGAATGGGAGCTCGGGGAGGAAGGAGGGAAGGGAGAGGAGAGGAACAAGTTCACCGGAGAGGCGGCGCTGGCTCGCCGAAGCTGGCGCCGGAGCTGAAGAAGATGAGGGAGGCAGCTGGGAGCTGAGTTGTTTTGGAGAGAAAAAGGGGAGAAAAGGAGGGGATTTAGGTGGGGGAGAGGAAAAAGAGGAAGAGGGGACCCTGGGGGAGGGTTTTATACGGAGGCCAGCGAGCTCACCGGCGTGGCACCACCGCCCTCCGCCCCCAACCCATGGCCGCGACGTGGCAAAAAAACTCTGGCACTCGGACGCTCACCCGAAAAACAACCCGAAAAATGACCCGGAATCCAACCCGGAAGCTCCGGATTGAATTTCGGCAGGACCGAAAAACCCTCTCTGGACTCACCCAGAATTCCACCCGGAATCCACCCGGAGGTTCTGGACTACACTCCGGTAGCTACCCGACCAAACCTTTTCTTCTCTGGACTCACCCGGAATTCCACCCGGAGGTTCCGGACCACATTCCGGATGAGCAGCAGAGAGCAAGGTTTGTACATAAAATAATTTTTTTGGATATAGGACCAAAATATGTTTGAATTTTATGGGTTATTCAAACAAGTTGATTGGTGTTAATTTACAAAAATTGAGTTTTCAAGGATGAGATATGTACATATTCTATAGAACATCACTTCTCAATATTCAAGTTTATGCAAGGGTTGTGCATGGATGATGCCATGTATGCATGAAGCAAAATAGAAACCTATTTATATAATAAGATGGGTGTTACAAAACCTACCCCCCTTAAGAAGATCTCGACCCGAGATCTCTAACGTTCCGCAAACAAGAAAGGAAACTCGCTTCTGAGCCAATCTTCGCGTTCCCAAGTTGCTTCATCTTCGATGTGGTTACTCCATTGCACTTTGAGAAACTTGACGGCTCGGTGACGGGTTTTGTGCTCAGATTCATCGAGAATGCGCACTGGATATTCCCGATAGGTGAGGTCTTCACGTAGCTCTTCTATCTCAGGATTGGTCTTCACTTCGGGGATACAATGACAAGCCTTCAGTTGAGATACATGGAAAACATCATGTATCTTGGACAGCGAGGGAGGTAACTCCAATTGATAAGCTACGGTTCCTCGTTTGGCCAAAACTTTATATGGACCGATGTAACGGGGAGCTAGCTTTTCTTTTACTCCGAAGCGATGGACACCTTTGAATGGTGTAACCTTGAGGTAAACGCTGTCTCCAACTTGAAACATAACTTCTCGGCGGCGAGGATCAGCATAACTTTTCTGCATTGACTGAGCTTCTTGAAGTCGTTACCGAATAAGGTGAACTTGAGCTTCAGCTTCTTTAATGGCATCCGGTCCAAAGAATTGTTTCTCACCGTCTCGGACCAGTTGAGGGGAGTTCTGCACCTTCTACCATAAAGCACTTCGAAGGGTGCCATGCCAAGACTTGCTTGGTAGCTGTTGTTGTAAGCAAACTCTGCATATGGCAAACACTTCTCCCAATTGGAACCAAAAGTGAGAGCACAAGATCTCAACATATCTTCAAGGATTTGGTTTGTTCTCTCAACTTGACCTCCAGTTTGGGGATGGAAAGCTGTGCCTGTGCTAAAGGATAACGAAGTTCCCATAGCTTCGTGCAGACATTTCCAGAATCGATTGGTAAATTGGGTGCCTCGATCTGAAACGATCCTCACGGGGACACCATGGAGACAGACAATTCGGGCAATATGTAGCTCAGCTAACTGACTCACCTTATGGGTGGTCTTCACAGGGATGAAATGAGCCACTTTAGAGAGGCGGTCCACAATCACCCATATTGCATCGTTGCCTTTAGGAGATTTCGGTAAACCTACCACGAAATCCATACCAATCTCCTCCTATTTCCACTCGGGAATAGGGAGTGGTTGAAGCATGCCTGCTGGTCTCTGATGCTCGGCCTTCACCTGGCGACATACATCACACTCGGCCACAAAACGGGCAATTTCTCGTTTCATTCGAGTCCACCAAAATCGGCGGCGAATGTCTTGGTACATCTTCGTGCTACCAGGATGAAGGGATAGCGGGGAGTTATGAGCTTCATGCAGGATTAAATCCTTTAGCTGCTGGTCTTTAGGAACCACAAGTCGCTTCCCGAACCAAAGAACTCTGTTCTCATCTTCGGTGAAACAGGTGGTGGTACCGTTCTTCACTTTCTCCCTTAACTTCTGCATCCCAACATTTTTACCTGAACGGCTTTGATCTAGTCTTCTAAGGATGGTTTCACCTCCAAGAAAGCAAGGGAACCCTGCTTGACCATCTCAAGATTAAGCCGCTGAAATTCCACATGAAGTGGTGGTTGATGCTCAAGAATTAAGGTATTGTTGCAATAGGCTTTCCGGCTAAGTGCATCGGCGACAATGTTAGCCTTGTCGGGGGTATAATTTAGACCCACATCATAATCTTTGATGAGCTCAAGCCATCTCCGTTGTCGAAGGTTCAGATCTGGTTGAGTAAATAAATACTTCAAACTTTTATGATCCGAAAAGATTTCGCAACGGGTACCGATAAGATAATGTCGCCAGATCTTGAGAGCATGCACTACGGCCGCTAGCTCCAGGTCATGAGTGGGATAATTTGTCTCATGGGGACGCAATTGACATGAAGCATAAGCTACCACGCGACCCTCTTGCATGAGCACACACCCCAACCCATTCCGAGAAGCATCACAATATACTTCGAAGTTTTTGTGGATATCCGGGAGGATAAGCACAGGAGCAGTGGTCAATTTCTCCTTGAGCTTTTGGAAACTCTCTTCACATTTGGTTGACCACACAAACCTATTGTCTTTCTTCAACAATTCGGTCATTTGTTTTGCTATGGAAGAAAAACCCTCGATGAATCGGCGGTAATAACCTGCCAATCCAAGAAAGCTGCGGATTTGGTGACCGATTTGGGCTGCCTCCACTCTTGAACGGCTTGTACTTTACTCGGGTCTACAGCAACACCCTCTGCTGAAAGCACATGACCCAGAAACTCCACTTGGGATTTCCAAAATTCACACTTAGAGAACTTTGCGTATAACCGATGCTCTCGGAGCTTTTCGAGCACCTTCCTCAAATGGTCTTCGTGCTCCGGTTCAGATTTGGAATAGATGAGGATATCATCGATGAAGATGACCACAAACTGATCAAGATACTCCATGAATACCGAATTCATGAGTTGCATGAAAGTGGAAGGAGCGTTGGTCAACCCGAAGGACATAACGGTATATTCATATGACCCATAACGAGTGGTAAAGGCAGTTTTAGGAATGTCTTCAGATCTGATTTTAATTTGGTGGTAACCCAACCTGAGATCGATTTTGGAGAAAACACATGCTCCGGATAATTGGTCAAACAAATCGTCGATTCGGGGAAGAGGATACTTATTCTTCACGGTGAGCTCATTTAACGGGCGGTAATCAATTACCATCCGCAAGCTCGAGTCCTTCTTCTTTACAAACATGGCAGGACAACCCCACAGTGAGGAACTAGGCCTAATGAAGCCCGTGTCTTCAAGCTCTTTGAGTTGTTTCCTCATCTCTAACAACTCATTCGGGGGTATCCGATATGGACACTTCGAAATAGGAGCAGTCCCAGGCGGAAGATCAATAACAAACTCCACAGCCCAGTCAGGAGGCATACCAGGCAATTCCTTAGGGAAAACATCTGAATACTCACATACCACGGGAACAAACTCAAGTCCCTGACTTTGAGTGCTACACATGGCGAAGAGATACCCTGACGAGGATGGCGATACAAACTTCACTTCTTTGCCGGAGTTGGCGACAAGAGAAACCAACCTTTCGGCACAGTCTATTTTTGCCTTGTACTGGATCAACCAATTCATCCCCAAAATAACATCTAGCCCTTCTGATCCCAGAACTACCATATCAGCTAGAAATGCTTCTCCGCCAATTTCTAGCTCAACACCCTCGCAAACAAGCTCGGTCCTCAACTCCGAGCCAGGTGTTGCAACGATGAGAGGATGATGCAATGCTGATGATGGAACATGATTCTCATGCGCAAATTTGCTAGATATAAAAGAATGAGATGCCCCGGAATCAAAGAGAACTATGGTAGGAGTTGAGTTGACGGAAAGCGTACCCAAAACCACCTCTGGTGCTTTCTGCGCTTCTTCGGCAGTGACATGGTTCACTCTGCCACGGCCGGCAACTTGAGCCTTATTAGGAGTTGGACCCCTAACTTGAGGACCTGCACCTGACTGTCTTGGCTGCAACTTAGGGGCAAAGGCATGCCCTGTGCGTGGAAGAGGACAACGATTCGCGAAATGTCTCATATTCTCGCAGTTGAAACATTGAACTTTACTCAGGTCAGGAGAAGACTGCGGCTGTCCTCCTTGAGGACGAGGTTGGAAACCCTGTTGCTGAGGGCGAGAAACGAATCCCTGCAGCCTTTGCGGGGACGGCCCAACTGGACGGGGTGGTATTGGCTGCCACACCCACGGTTTCTGCGAACTGCTTGCAGCAGACTTCTGCATCTCCCTCTCGCGCTTGCGAGATTTATCCAGGGCTGATTCCTTAGCTTCCACCTTGATAGCCTTATCCACGAGATGCTGAAAATTGTGCACATCGACAGTAGCAAGCTTAGCTTGCATCTCCTCGTTCAGCTTGCCCATAAACTTTTCCACCTTATCTTTGTCTGTGGATACTTCCCGCGGTGCATAACGAGCTAGGTGGTTGAACTCACGGAGGAACTCCAAAACTGACTTTTTACCTTGTCGAAGATCACGGAATTCTTCCTTCTTCAATGCCATGACACTGGCAGGGATATGGAATTCCCAAAACCCAGTCCGGAACTCTGTCCAGGTAACGACATGGCCAGGGGCTTGCATGGCAAGGAAATTATCCCACCAATCTGCAGCAGCACCCTCGAGAAAATGGGAAGCAAAATTAACCTTATCGGCTTCGGCACACTGAGCCAGCTGAAGCTTTCTCTCAATTGTGCAGATCCAGTTATCTGCCTCCAGAGGATCATCAGCTCGGTCGAAAGTGGCTGGTTGAGTTCGCTGGAAATCAGCCAAACCACCTCGAGCTTGCCCACCTCCTGGACCCTGGTTGCGCACAAGCTGCTCAAGAATTCGATTCTGCGTCGCCAGCAGATCCGCAATGTTAGGTTGCTGAGGAGGAGGAGGTGGCACTTCCTCCTCGTCGCGCCCACGGTGAGCACGGCCAGCTCCACGCGTTCCCGACGCCATCCTGTTGCAACCATTCGACAACACGATGAGACGACAACACGAGAGGCTGGGAAATAAAACTTTCCACGATAGTAAAACAAGGTATTCATGAATATGTCACATTAGTTCATACACATTTTCAGGAGGAAAATGGAGTATAAAGCAAATGTAAGAACGATTGACAATAATACACAAGTGTATTAATACGTTCAACATAGTTCATTACATGGAGCTGCGGTTTAAATCACCGTAAAGGGGAAATAAACATACACAATGTGCCAAAATTGGCAGCCACCAATACCCGCTTACATGCCTCCAAAAAATACCTAAGGGTTAGGGTTTGGGTCAGCTTTACATCACAAAATTACGACCCAAACAGATGCTAAAACTGAACGACACCGCTATGGACTGTACGGAGACCCTTCATTGCGACGAATCTCCATTGCCTCCAAGTCAGTGGGAAGAGGGACCATGGTGTGAAACAATGGGATCCCATGGCCAAACTGAGAAGTGACGGTGGGGATGCGACGGACGCTACCCACAGCCATTTGCGGGCGCAAGACGTCAGGGCGGACTCTAATCTCTATCCTGCCCACCGATGGATAACAATGCATCCACGGACCACCTTCATAGACCGAGTAGATGCCTTCCCCGGTCCAGAAGTGTGGTGGTGGTGTGAAGAAATTCCTTTGATGTCGAGCCAGCTCAAGGGAAATGATGAGACGGTGGCGATATCGCCTCATCTCGAAACCACGGGCACGATATGCCACGTCCAAAGATCGGACAAGGCGGCCCAAATGAGCTAGTGCCACGTTAGGCTCCTGGGTAAAATCTTCAGATGGCGCCACGTTCTCCATGGGAGTCCGCGACGAAAAGAAGGAGAAAGGACACTCGGCGAGACCCGGAAGCTCATGGCGAAGGTGGCACATGGCAGAATAAGCTGCGTCTTGGACGGCAGACTCTAGCTCTGCTCCATATCCGTTGAAGAAACACGGCTGATGAGGCGAATCACTCTCACGCGGTTGGATGAACACGCGCGCCCGATACTCGTACATGCCGAACCCTAGGTTGGCCCTATGCACAAGATACTCTGGGAGATATGAAAATCCGAGTTCCCGAAGCATGTACAGAAGTACCTCCGGAAACCCTTCGACATCCAAAGCATGAGTAGCATGCACCAACTGAGAAGAAGCCATCTGACAAAGCAAGGAGTAGGTCAAGGTCAGCCACAAGCAAAAACAAATGCAATAGAGGAGGAATTTTTCAGAACTAAGATCGATGAGGGTAAGGAATAAAGAAGCAATCTACTTGCTGAATTTTAAACATAGGTTTTAACTTTGCAAATAGTTTTCTCGGCGATGCCAAGTCCTAACTAACGCCCACCTGCAATTGGCTTCCTACAGTCAGCTCGGCTCTGATACCAAGCTGTGAGGGACCCGGTATTTTAATTCAATTCAAGGAATTCACAACTAGTGAAGACGGTGACCATAGCCGCTACCTGCGACGGACTATGGCCCACCCCCGCCCCGTGCGACCAGCATACGACGCAATGCATATGGATCACCACGGCCTGATTGAGGGATCACGATTCCAAACACATACGCCTTTCGCGTATGACTCACTTTGGCAATGGACCGTACGTTCACTTTGCACTTCACTTGAATCAAAAGAAAATGATGAGTTCCTCCATATGCAACCAGCCACACTCCCCATTCAACATACACGCATGACAGACGGGAGGTGGGGGCATATGTTGGACAGCAAGAAATATCATCACACAAACTCTACAATATGATAATAGAACTAGCTGCCCACTTAGTGAACTTTAAAGGTACATCAGTTGGCGATAACCGTAAATTTAGTCGAGACTGAAATATTTACAATGCAGCAGATAACAAAACAAAAGCCCGCAGCGGTGCATCAACCGCTGCACAAAAGCCAAACACACCCCTGAGTCGAACACAGACCAAGGAAACCATCGGACTAAGCATCATCATAAAACTCCGCAATGGTTGGCTCACCTACAAATTTCTAGGAATATCCTAGGTGAGTACAAAAGTACTCGCAAGACTTATTCATGCTTGCTTTAATGCCCTACACATGCTCGCTACCACAGTAATTAAACATGATGCGTTTCCCTTAAATCAATACATGGTAAACGCTATGACATTGTCCATGGTATAAGTATGAGTGGTAGAGTCAAAGCAGGCTTCAGGCTTCACATGAATACAAGAATGACCATGACAATTGGAATATCACACAGGGGTAGCCCACACCCCATTTAAATTACAGGTTCATCACAGCATCAAGTTCAACAATCTCTCGAACCGTTACCGACAATGCGACTACCCTGAGTATAGTGAGTGCATTATCCCCGGGAGTTTGCAAGGCTCTAGGGCCTGAGACTTACCTCAACTACACCCCGGCATCGATTCTCGGTAACGTCCACGCGTTAACAGGAAAGTGACACGGGAAGTCACCTCTGGTTGGTATGGCAACAAAACTCTACTTACTCCTAGGTTGCCCTCACCTCCAATCAATACCAACTTTATTCCCATGCACCCCCTCGGCTATCACATCTCACCTTAACAGGTTGAGTTAATCGGACAACAATTGAAGTTCTCAACATAGCGATACACCCTACGCATGCTAGTGTGCTCAAATCCAACACACGATTCAAACAAGCATTCACGTGTATACATAATTACGGAGAATAAAAGAATGCAACAAGCTCTGCTTGCCTTCGTCGTAGGATTCGGAGACTTGGGTGAGCTCAACAATCTACGGTTCTTCCTCTTCGGGCTCTGTCGCAAGCAACACGAGACACCGGAAAGGAAACAACGAAAGAAATGAGCTCCAGCATGTATGCATGATGGAAAATGCTAGACATGAGATGCTGAGGTAGTTTGTGGATGTTAGGGTTTATAATAAAACAACCCGGAAAATGACCCGGAATCCGGATGACCCGGAATCCAACCCGGAAGCTCCGGATTGAATTTCGGCAGGACCGAAAACCCTCTCTGGACTCACCCGGAATTCCACCCGGAATCCACCCGGAGGTTCCGGACTACAGTCCGGCAGCAACCCGACCAAACCTTTTCTTCTCTGGACTCACCCGGAATTCCACCCGGAGGTTCCGGACCACATTCCGGATGAGCAGCAGAGAGCAAGGTTTGTACATAAAATAATTTTTTTGGATATAGGACCAAAATATGTTTGTATTTTATGGGTTATTCAAACAAGTTGATTGGTGTTAATTTACAAAAATTGAGTTTTCAAGGATGAGATATGTACATATTCTATAGAACATCACTTCTCAATATTCAAGTTTATGCAAGGGTTGTGCATGGATGATGCCATGTATGCATGAAGCAAAATAGAAACCTATTTATATAATAAGATGGGTGTTACAATGTGGAACCGTCTGTACTGTGCCGTCCTGCTTGTTCGCCATCGATTTTCTGAGACAGTTCACGTTTGGAACCGTATGTGATATTTTTTGATTTTTGGAGATCGAATGATCGGAACAGAACACGCGCGGTACACTAATATATGAACGCAGTACTAATTTAGGCTAATATTAATTGAAGTAGTAGTAATATTAATACAAAGTACTAGTAATTAGTAATTATGCACTAATTAAATATCTAATTAAGCCTGCGCCTCTTGCCGTCATCGCTGCCGTCATCGTCATTGTGGGTGTGGGTGTCGTCCCAGCCGGCATCGTCGTCGGTGGTGTCCTCCCAGCCATCCTCGGTGTAGTAACGTGGGCGGCGGCAACGCCCTGCTGGTCCTCATCCTCGTCATCATCGTCGGTGTCATCGTCGTCGTCATCGTCGTCCTCATCCTCAGTGGCGGCGTCGTCGTCGTCGTCTTCGGTGTCATCGTCGGCCTCGCCGGTCTCCTCCTCCCACATCCAATCGGCGTCGTCGTCGGAGCTCGATGGACTCCAATAGGCCGAGGGGTTAGTCTCCCGATCACCTTCATCGCCGGCGAGTCCTCCTCCGACGAGTAGTTCGATGGCCAACTAATTGGCGTCGGCGGACCGGTGGACGGCGATGGGACGGGCGGCGGTGGTGATGATGACGGCAGACTCGCCATTGCGGAGGAGAGAAGGAGCACGAGGGGAATGGATTGGGCGGAGGTGGAAGTGGAGTACTTATAATTTGGAAGAGGCGGAGGGAGCGAAGCGACGCGCGTGAAGACGAAGCGGCGGTTCCGCACGGGAATTGGAGGTTGAAGACGAAGCGGCACTCCGACTAAAAATATCTAGCACAGACGGTTCCCAACTGTGAACCGCCTGTACTAATAGTACAGACGGCCACAGTTAGGAACCGCCTGTACTATCCCTCATAGTACAGATGGTTCCCAACTGGTACCGTCTGTACTAATATCACAGACAGTCCCTGTTGGGAGCCGTCTGCAATGTGAGGGATAGTACAGACGGTTCCCAACGGGCACCGTCTGTACTAATATCACAGACGGTCCGAGTTGGGAACCGTCTGCACTGTGAGGGATAGTACAAACAGTTCCCAACTTGTACCGTCTGTACTAATATCACAGACGGTCCAAGTTGGGAACTTTCTGTGCTATCCCGCGCAGTGCAGACGTTCCCAGTTGGGAACCATCTATGCTGTTTGTACAGATGGTTCCGCCGTCTGTACTGTAGCGTCCCGCTTGTGCGCCATCGCTGGTAGTCATTTTCTCAGACGGTTCACGTTTTGAACCGTCTGTGATAAGCACTGTACAGACGGCTCCCGAGTTGCCGTCTATACAGGTGGCGTCCCGTTAAATGGAATCTGTAGTAGTGTACAAAACAACTATTCTATGTAGTTTTTTTTACACCGAAATGGACATATTCTTACCAAATGTTTAGCTTCACACATAATCCAATAATATATATATACGAATCTTTTCGTAATTTTGAAAAACACCAGACTGGGTTTTCGAACCGGGTGCCTGTGCACTAGGACATTTTTCTGTATATACCCAACCTCTTGGGATGAACTACGTGGTTCCAGTAAATTCGGGGTGTCGAATCTTCAGTGTCCTTAATTAGATAACTTTTGCCATATTTACAGATCTGTCCTTTCCCACCATTGTTTTATGTATCCATCGATAACAGAATGGAGGCTAGTTATTTTGTTTTCTGAAATGGCTCCACGCAGATATGCTGACACTCAAGAACGGGAAGGGCAGTGTGAAACCATGCTCCTCCGTTCTCACATAACTACCGTTCTACAACGCATGGAAGCTGGAACCATTGGTTTTAAGCTTTTAACCAATACTCCATCCGTCTAAATAGACAAAGCGTATTTTATATGTTCATGTTTTAAGTTTAATCAATAATTAATCTAATATATTTTGATTATGTGATACAAATTACAATTATATACATATTCAAAAGTATTTTCTATGATTGTGTTTTTATAATTATTAATATAATATTACAGAATAAATTTATGGTCAAAGCTTGAAGTTAGACAATCAAAATACGCCTCATATATCTGAACAGATGGAGTAATAGACATGGATGTGTGTTAGTAGATTTTTAGTATCGGAATTGGTTTTTTATTAATTCTGGTAAGTCACAGTTACACATAATATAATGATACAAATGTTTATATGGATATGTATCGTGCCCAAAGCGACAATTAAAGAAAGGAAGATTCAGTAGACCAACCAATGGAAGTTCCAAAACTCTAAATCTGTTACTACAGCGCCGAATATGCAACCTATAATACCAAGAGTAGTACACAAACCCGACTGGGGGTACTCTTGTCTTGTCTGATTGCAAGGACGGATTTCTCTCAATAGTAGATGACATGAACTCAAGATAGAGAGCAGCCTAGTTACATGCATAGCTTGTCCATCCCATGCATGGGCCGACAATGATGTTTAAGGGTGCAGATATAAAAGGTTTGGCTCACACCATACAGAGATCAAATCTAGAGTTTGGTCTTGGAGAGTTTGGTCTTGGATATTAGTTCCGGTCACATGGAGAATGGATTAACACACGGATGCATATATACCCAGATGTTTAAAAACAGTCAAAAAGACAATTAATTAGTTCTCCAAAAAAGTCAAAAAAACTTCACGTTGTAATTATTAACAAAGTGTGGACATACAAATGTAGCAAAAAAGTATATCCATTTGTGTGTTGTAAAAGAGAAACAAAGGAGGATCGTTTAAAACGCACAAATTTTCATTTCTTTTACAACATACAAATTAAAATTTTGCATGTGCACATTTTGTCCAAAAATTGTACAGCTACGATATGTTTTAGCATTTTTCTGAACATAGAATGTTGTTTGATCTTTTCTTCAACTAGCAATTATGTACATGCAATGCACGTTTTCACATTTTACATCATAAGTCAATTTAGTAGATCATTGGTCCACCTCTAAAATTTTTTTAGCTTCGATGAGGAAATAATTAAGTTTATTAGATTACAGAAAATACTATAATTTACATCTGACATTTGAATAACTTCATCAAATTATAGAAATTACAAAAGACATGATACCGGTCGTTCATTGGATTCATGAAAATTGCAAAACACATGATAAATTAGAAATATTACAAGAAAATCCACCAAATCATTGTATTCTTAATTGTTCATGGAGAAATCTAATGTGCGATCAATACTGAATTTGCAGGATTTGAGAAGGTATATTATGGAAGTTTGTGTACAAATAAGACTGAATTACAAAGGGTCTAACCAGATTTTGTGAGCCATCGGATTGAAGTTGGATGAACAGTTCAGACTGTTTAGATTCCACAAACTCGTAACTTTTGTATTAACATAGAAAAATAGAAATGAAAGTAAAAGCAGTAAATTAACTTTATATTCTTTTTTTATGTACTAGTGAGCAAGTAACTTTATATTCTTTTTTAATGTACTAGAGCAAGTTGCTGGACAAGGAAAAGAAATACCGGAAGAGTATGAAACTAGTTGTGTGACTAGCATACATCATGTGCATGTGTGCAGAAGTTAATGTGGCAAACATGCATAGGCGGCCGGCATGTTTGCATGATGGGTTGATGACATGCATTCGTACTGTGAGGTTGAAATATGCACCCGGGCATTGCGGTGTTCTGCCGCCGTGTCGACGAGAGGAGGGAGAACAACCACCACCGTTGATCTTAAATTCTTGATGGCCTTAACCGAAATCCAACGGCGTAAATTACTGCTGCAAAAAAAGAAGAGCTGCTCCTTCCTGTAGTGCGCTGAATCGTTAGGTAGCTTTCCTGGGGTCTGACCACGTGAACTGCAAGAGAAGGTTTTGGTCTGTCTTTGGACAAGCATGGTTGTTTCAGATCGAGTGGGATGGAGGGCTAGTACTATAGTGGAATCATATGTCACTTAATACCACGTGGACTAGCTATATAAATAACTCGATCTCCTGTGTGCTGTCTTGCATCCCATGCATGCCATACCTAATAACCCGTAACCTTGGGATCGGTAGACGAGAATATTAGAGTCTATGTTGCTATACGCTAAAAAAATCATACTACAGATTTAAAAGACTACTTTATCGAATTGAGGTATCGTTGGATGTATTTATGTTAGAGCGAGATATTATTTTTACAAAATAGAGCAATAGGTGGTGGATAATCCTATTACATCCTTTTTTTTCCGAATCCTCAATCCAAGAATTTGATGGATCGTATCGACACTAGGAAAATCAGTTGCGCCCTACAGTCCTCTAAAACATGCCATTCTCAGCATACGTGAGATTTAATCTTTCAAAGCTTCCACCACCACTACTACAGAATTCATTTAACGGGACGCCCCTGTACGGACGGTTTTTTGGAGCCGTCTGTACAAATAGTAGTCCAGACGGTTCCAAACGAAAACCGTCTGTACAAATGATCTCAACAAGCGGGACGCTACAGTACAGACGGTTCCAAACTGGAACCGTCTGTACAAATAGCACAGACGGGTCCAAACTAGAACCGTCTGTACAAATCACACAGTACAGACGGTTCTAAATTCGGAACCGTCTGTACAAATATGTGAACAGTACAGACGGTTCCAAGTTGGAACCGTCTGCACAAATCGAACAGTACAGACGGTTTCTAAGTTTGGAACCGTCTGTAAACAGTACAGACGGCTCTAAACTTACGGCTCTAAACTTGGAACAGTCTGTACAAATTGAACAGTACAGACGGTTCCAAACTGGAACCGTCTGTACAAATAGCTGAAGCAAGGCTAGTTGATCTCTGCTGCCGCGGCAGCAAAAACTGCAGATTTCCTTGCCGCGGCAGGAAAGTGGCAGCGTCGGGGAGGGAGTTTGGTAGCTCCGATTGTCGAACGGTTTTCACGGCTGTGAGCGGGAGGCCAAACTCTACATCTCCAGAAATTTTGAGCCAATTCCGAGAAAGTCGATGAAACGACTAGTGGAAATCCCGGCCCGAAATCGAAGATTTTGAAAACGGCACCCAAACGAAATTGCTCGGCAGAAGCTGGGATCAAGGTGGAAAGCAAGTCCTCGACTCAAGCTAACCAGGGAAACAAGAATCACCCAATTCGGAGTCCGGGTGAAGGAGATATGCCCTCCGGAAGATGAGAAAAAGTAACGGAAAAACTTCCGGAGCGAAAAAGTCCCACTTAGAAGCGGAATTTTGAGGGTCAAGATGGGTACAGGTGTAAACACGTGTATTTTTTTCAGATGCGCGTCGTCGTTAGCTTCGATTTGAGTGGTCGTGGACGTAAAACGGACTCCGTATGAGAAAGTTACGGCCGTTTTACTAAAACCTCTCAAACTAGGGTTTTTCATCTACTCCCCTTGCCGCGGCAGCAGATTTTGTTGTTTTTCTTGCCGCGACAGGACTTTGTGGGCTTCTACATGGAGTTTGGGTGCACGAAAAGGGCTGAAATTTTGGGGGCAAGATCAGCACATATATATCTCTCAAACGGCAGAGTTTGAGCCCAATCTGAGGACTTTGAATTTTTGGAGTCTGAAACACATAGTGTTAATCTAATAGTCCAGACGGTTCTCAGTTTGGAACCGTCTGTGCTATTTGTACAGACGGTTCCAAGCTTAGCGTCTGGACTAGGGGCGTCCCGCTTGGTCGTAGGGATAAGTTAAAAATAAAGCCCTCCCATATGTGTCGCAAAGTCCGTCTGGGTCAGCTGGCAACGTCACTGCTTGAGCAACGTGAGGTCGCGGGTTCGAATCCCGCTGGAAGCATATTGTGCAATTTATTCCTAGCGGTTGGATGGGACACGCGGACGGCCGGGATGAGACGCGGCTGAAGGACGAGGCTCCTGGCGCGAGGTGTTATATTTTTATTTTTGAAACACGACATCACAGAATCGATTAGTACAGACGGTTCCAAACTAGAACCATCTGTACAAATCGGTTTGGAACCGTCTGTACAAATCGATTTGTGCAAACGGCTCTAGTTTGGAACCGTGTACAAATCGATTTGTGCAGACGGTTCTAGTTTGGAACCGTCTGTACAAATCGATTTGTACAGACGGCTCAAAAACCGTCCCGCTTATCTGATTTGTACAGACTGTTAGGGCCAGACGGTTCGGAAAACCGTCCCACCTGGGAGTTCTGAACCGTCTGGACAAATCATTTCTGCAGTAGTGCACAAATGTCTTTTAAAATCTTTAGAAAATGTCTTTTAAAATCTTTAGATTTGATACATGAAAGATCATATGTATATATTTATTTCATAAAATATTTTCAGAATAGTGTATATTATTAAATTTTATAAATATATTATAATAAAAATTAGTGATCAAATTTTTTTTATAGGTTATATCGACGTTCAAAACAACAACTTCCAAAAAGTTGGAGGAAGCACGGTACAAAATCTCAAACTACAATGGATCGGGCCCCGTTGCTACGTTCTCCGGTTTGACGTGGGTCTAACCATGCATGTGATCCACGAATGAGTTGCACTTTAATTATTTGCATATAACACAACAATCCTTTTCGAGGTTTGGTTGTGGGGGTTGGTTGACAACTCAATGTATAGGGCAAATATCGACATTCTGGACCTCTGGTTCTATGTGTCCGTATAGTAACGCTAGTATATTAACGTCCATCTGTTACGGCATATCCGAGACGGTTAGAGAAAAGCGTCACAAATAACATATATCGAAAGCGATTAGTACAAAATACTGTCTCAGACAACGAGTTTGGGAGCAACCATCTCGGATAATGATCACATCCGAGACGGTCAAAAATAAGAAACCGCCTCGAATATTATCCTAGACGGTCCTCCAAGTCGAACCACCTCGGATAATATTGGTCAAATCAGAGGTGGTTATATACTGTCAACTGTCTCGGATAAATGAATAAATGTTGGAGGCGGTTGCTGATATATAAACACCTCCACGAAACTGATATCTGAGGTGGTTATGTGGATCGAACTGCCACTAACATGTTGCATAGTATTAAATGTGCTGCACGAGTAGACAGACGACCAGATGAAGATATGTCTTAAATGTGGCGAACTGCTAGTGATTTTTCAAGCTATTTCCTGGCAGTTTTTAGTGGAGAAGCTAGATTTGGAAGAGTGGTTGGAGATAATACTTCCTTGTTGATTAGCAAAAGTTAGTGTTTTGTTTTTGAAGCATTTAATCCAATAATTTGGTGATTTTACTTTGTTTCTTGGATACCGAGAATATTGAATTATATAATCATAATTAGATTCATGGAGATGTTTCATTCATTATATAGTTGAATGCATAACAATTATGTGTTAAGGTATGCAAATTTTGAAGGAATTTTGTGGCTAAAATGGAAAAAGCAAGGAATGATGGCTTTATTTTTGTGGCTTTAATTTTGATATGCAAGAAATGGTACTTTGGTTAGTTATAGGTTAGTATTTGAAGAGAGTCGACGCATATAGGTTAGTCATATTAGTCAGTTAGTTAGGTTAGGTTAGTTATATTTGTTAGTTAGTTAGTTAGGTTAGTAATTATTTTTAGAATTCAGTTAGGTTAGTAATTGAAGAAATGTTAAACTCATGTCATGAAGTCAACTTTTTATATGCACGATTTAGATGGATCGATCTTGGATGTACAGAGCTCGCAACACAGAGACGTATAGAGATGGAGTGAGAGCATTTTTGGCAGTTGCCGAGGTGAACATGTTGAGAGAGGGTAGAGTAGATGAAAGAGCATCTAGGCCCCTAAGTGTTTTTGATGGTTAATGGCAACTCAATCTGGGATCTAATGTTTACAATGAGTGTAAGCAGATTAAATAGGTTCCAGGAAGAAGGGTCATCAAAGGAATGATGACCAACCAAAAAGTACAACGGTGGTTTCCAGGACAAGGGAATGGCTGTACTAGACAGCTGTGTCGGTGGCTTGATGCGTCAAGGACCATGAATACAGTTGGTGGCAGGTAAAGCCTAGATTTGCTAGTTTCTTTGAGTCCATAGGAAACACCCGTACTATCAAGAGGGATGAAGTAGTAATAATCTATGGAGGGTCTTTTGCTCAATGCTCAGGTTGTTGGACAGTGGTACTGATGCTTTGAGGTCAGTGGTCCTGTGTCAACAGTTTTGCACAAGTGTGAAACTGGTTTTTGTTAGCACTCTGCAATGCTAACAGTAGAAAACCCTAGGGGTTAGAGTAACCGGTGTGACACAACTGTGTCACAGGTTGTCTAGCGCTCTATGACTCAGGTACATCTCTGTACCAGGGGAGAGCTTGTAAATGCTAAGGGACCTGCACTGCGATGGTTTGTCTGCTGAGTCAGAAGACTGTCGGAGGTTCTCTCCTTATTAGGGATCAGAGTAGTTGTATGCTAAGGGCATGTCATGTGCGAAGACTGGGCTGAGTAGTGCTGCTACGTCAGTTAAGGGTTCACCTGTGTTAGCCTCCGGTGGCACAGGTGTCGGTCTGCCCGAGCCGGTTATAGGTTAGGCGTAGTGTGTAGCTATGTCACCGATGCCTGTCCCCGGTGGCTCACTTAATTCTACGTGGTAACAGTGTAACGTTGGGGTTCCTGCGAACCCTATATATAGGGGATCAGGGGAGGTCTTCGACCTCAACCATTGAAGTAGCTCAAACCAGTAAAGCATATTCAACCGTTCCAGCCTCTTTCACTCGGAACAAAAGCAAACCTTCCTAAGAGAGTTAGAGTTCTTGAGCAAAAGAGCATTTGGTTCCTCCAAGATTCGTTACTGCTGAATCTATTACTCTTGGAGTGTCTACTCCTAGACGGGCGTAGGAGTTGCTGGTATCACCCAAGCTTGTGTGGGCTGAACCAGTAGTTTGTGAAGGTGATCTGAAGTTTACCTGCTGCAAGGCAAAAGGACTTCCACAAGCAAAGCAAGAGGCCTGATCGTCAGGTACTCGGAGAACAAGCACGATTCAGTGCTGGTGATCTCTTCAGAGT
>JAGXJF010002810.1:0-37500 GCA_019208055.1 Stipa capillata
TGCATAATGGGGGATCACCATGAATTGGACTAGCTGAGGTCGTTCGAGTATCGCGTTGTAGACCATGTCGAAGTCGATTACCTAAAAAACGCACTCCTCTATCCGGAAGTTGTCATGAGTTCCGAATGTGAGGGGCAGCGTGATTTGCCCAATCGGGTCGTGCTTTAATCCTAGAATGATCGCGTAGAAGCGCTTGACCACGGGCCTGATGTTCGAGCAGGGAACCTGCATCTTGTCGAGTGTTGAGATTGGGATAAGGCTGAAAGAGCTACCTCCATCTACCAACACTTTGTGTAGCATGATATTGCGAACCCGGGGGGAAACGATTTAGGGGTATCGTCCCAGGTAGGAGCAGTTGTTGGGGCAGTCGGTTGCGTCAAACACGATGGGGGTTTTAACCCACTTCAACTTGGAAGGCACCGGACGCGGATGTACGGCAAGAACATCGCGTGATATCTACTTGGCTTGTTGTTTGGAGTCGTACGTGGCTGAACCACCCCACATGTGACAGACCTGGGAGTTCTCGACTTGCTTGATGTTCTCGACTTGCCTTAGATCTGGCTCGTGCACGAGCCAATGGATGTCATTGCTTCTGCGGATGTTGTTGACGTGAATATCCTCCTCCTCCGGGTAGACTTCCCGTCTCGGGTTGTCTTGAACCCGGGGGCCGGTTGGGTTTGTTCGCTGCCTCAGCGCTGTTTTCCTCTTGGAGTAGATTTAGGAGTTCATGGCACTTTGGCCGTGGGACCCGCTACGGTGGTACTTGCACTAGTTGTGCCGGGTCCGTTGCTCCTTTGGTATCCAATTGTTATCCAAAGTTTCACCGGTGGTATTTCTCTTGGGTCTTGGTTTCCACTTGGCTTGTTCTTCTCATCGGTCTGATGTCTCTTTATCTCGGAAACCGGTGAGGACTGCTTCAGGGTTTTGCTTCCCCTTCCTCGCTCTTCGACTACCTCGGGGAGAGCGTTTTGAGTCCTTGTCCGGGGAACGTCTCGGTCTATAACGATCATCCGACCTGTGGAGGCCTCGATTGATCTCAATGTTGTGGAGACGTTGGTCTTCGTAATTTGCCCGCACTCAGAGAATTTCCATGAGCTCCAAGGTGTTGCGTGACTGAGAAGTGTAGAAATGGTCCAGGCACCTCTCATCGCGGACGGTGGCTTGAAAGGTCTCGAGTACTTCGGTGAAAGAGAGGCCTAGGACGATGTTGACTTTGCTTTTAAACTTGGTGACGAAGTCGCGAAGGCCTTCGTCCCTTCCCTGCCGTATATGCTTGAACTCGGACCTCAAAGTTGAGGCATCACGGGTGGTGGAGAAGCTTTTGATACACATGTCCTGGAATTGCGCCCAACTATGGATGGAACCTTTGGTACGTTTTGAATCCAAGCGGCTGTGTCTTCGATGAGGCACACGGGAAGAAGGTTGGCCATCGACGTGGTGTCCCCTCCTGCTATTAGGATATCTTGTGTGAATCTGATCAGGAACTCTTTTGGGTCTCCTTTCCCGTTGTATTCTAGATTCTTGCTGGAGCGTACATGCTTTGGAATCCGTGCTCTCCGTAGTCTGGGTGAAAGCGCAGGGTAGCCAGCGATAATGCCGGAGATGAAGTCTTCGTCTTCTGACGAGTAGTCACGGCAATAGTCACGGCGACGATAGCGATATTCATGATCACGGGAACGGCGTCTATCGTTGTGGCAGTGACCCTCCCAGCCGTGATCATCCGAGCGAGCCTTGCCGCGATCATGATGGCTATGGCGTTTTTCCCGATCTTCGTGGGTGCGGTCACGTTGACTGTTGGGTGACTGCGATCGACTTCGGTTCCTTCGCGGGGAACGTCGTGGGGAATGTTTGGACTGGGGTGATTCTCCATCATGATGATATCTAGAGTCGACACGCCAATCCCGATTGCGGGCTTGGCCTCTCTCGGAGTGTCCACGTGGCTCCCCATTTGGATCGGCGTTGTTGGCGTCTAGGCCTGAGTTGATCTAGACCCTGGCTTCATTATGCGTGGCCTCGGCCACATATTGGATGTCAGCGAGTGCTCGCTCGTGTTCTTCGTAGAGTTGTCGAGTTGTATCATCGAAGCGAAGTCATCCAGCCAAGCGGTGATTTCTACGCGGGAGTCCAATTACCCGCTTACCGCCGCACTGGAAGTACTAGCCAAGCGTCGTAGACGTAAATTAGTAGGGCTAGTGAGAATAAACATTTTCAAATTGATTTGTTTGATGATATATATTCGTTGCAAACTTGCTTTTATATGTGCACTTAATATTTGTGATATTAATTGGTATACTTAATATTTTTTATATTAAATGCTATATATGCGTAATTTTTGTCATATTAATTGCTATATTGCTATATATGCTACATATTTAAAAAATGCAATAAAATACTTTCACTGACGGGCACAGAACATGCACCCGTCAGAGAAAAGGCTTACCACTGATGAGCGCGTGTCTCACGCCCGTCAGTGAAGGCCCCACTCAGATGCCACTCGGGCAGCGTTGCAGGTCTTTCCACTGACGGGCCCTGTCCCTCCCGTCAGTGAAAGTGTATATCTACTGACGGGCCCTTCGCCCGTCAATAGAAGTATAACTTCCACTGACGAGACGTTACTGACGGGCTCTGAACCCGTGAGTGATTGCGATTTTGCGCCCGTCAGCGGTAGTGTTTCCTGAGGTAGTGATATCATCGAGAGTATTTGATCCTTGGCTGCTGCGCGGGGAGCCGTTCTGGTTTGAGTTGTTCTGAACCTTGCGGATGCGGCCTCGAGTAGTGGAGCGGTGACGCTTCCTGTTCAGATGATGCCTGAGGTCGGTTGGGTGCAATCCGATCTGGTGAAGATCGAGTTGGGCAGCAGCTTGTTGAGGCACGATTTGGGCCGGGAGTGCCTTGAGGCGATTTTGCTCCGTAGATTGCGCGGATGAGAAGCATATGGGTTGAAGTTGGTTCGACTGCATGGAGTAGCGATGACTCGTAGGGCTACAGGGTGAGATTGCCTATTTGTACCTGCGAGGTGTCGTTGAAGTCGGAGGGTCGTTTGATCAGGAGCGTTGGTGTAGTTGTTGCGAGATCTGGTCGAGACGTCCTAGAAGTCTTTGTCGTCGAAGCCCGTGTACACCATCTTGTCCGTGAGTCGCTGTTGAAGCAGAACCAAGTTGACGCAAGGGCCCCACAGTGGGCGCCAGCTGTCAATGTATGGTATACGGAGGGTATCCGTGAGCGTACTCGTAGAACACGTATTTATACGGTAGCGGGGCAATGACTCAGATCAACTTGGTCTTGAGACGCTGATTTACCCAGGTTCGGGCCCTACGTCCTGCTTTGATTGGATTGATATGCAGGGGGAAGTACAAAAGATTACAAAGAGAACACGACAGGTTGGGGATCCGGCGAGATTGATCTCGAGGCTAGGGGCTCTCGAAGGTAGCTAATCAACTATGGCTGCTATCTGATTGAAAATAACTTGTCCCTCCTAGAAGGGTCTTGTGCTCCTTATATAGGCGGGCTGAGGCAGTAACCCTATCTTGAGTCCTCGTAGTACACGAGTCGAACTCCTCCCCAAAGGCATGTCGAAAGTTGCTCTCCGATCCTGATAAGGATACCCTGACTTGAGGCCTATGCATCCTCCTAATTGGGCCTTCGGGCCACGGCTTCTTCCTAGAGGCCCACCAAAGAACTCACGGGCCTTCTCACGAGTACATGGTAGTAGTACTACCCATCATCAGTTTTCTTTATCATCATCATTATTTTCTTTTTCTTCTTCTTCTCTCTCTCTCTCTCCATCTCTCCATGTTGCACATAAATCTAGGTTGTTCTCACTTGGCAACGGCAATGAGAGAAGATATATCTTATACTTCCTCCCTCAAAAAATGTAAGGCGCGCACGATGGAATGAAAATGGAACATGCTAGATAAAATTTGGCATGAAAATAGATCATAGTGATATTTTCAGTTCCTTCTGTGTTGGGGGAAGGGTACCCGTGCTACCCCGAACCGACGGGCTTCTCCTTGATGGCGTCAAGGTCCTCCTTGTTGTATCACCATGTTGTGCCTAACGTCATCGAGTTCTGCTGGCATCGCCGGCAATGTCGAGGAAACGCTCCGCCCCGGCAGACGTCGAGATCACGCTCCGTCCCAGTACCCCGGACAACACGTCGATGTAACCCGAGCACTGGGATGTTAAAGTATTGAAATATTCCATAAAAATCCTTGTAAAAAGACCAGAATACCCCTAGGGGTGTGGTGTTGACCGAAAGGCATAATTGTAATCTCTCACATCTCTCCCCCAACCCCTATAAATAGGACCTAGGGGGAGATAGAGACGGGATTGATTTTTCTAGATATAAACTGTAATTCTTGAAATCAATACGAGAGTTTTCACCTCACCCCGACACGAGAGTTTCCATTTATCCTCGACATGAGCGTTTTACATTCCGCCTCGTCGGTCGCAGTAACACGCGCTCCTCCTCAACGGACATTGCACTTGCTCGTACTCCTTCGGTACTCCCGGAGGTCGACATAACCGATCGGGGGTGCCTCAAGTACACTGCCTAGTCCTGTAGCTACGACATTCTGCTTTCTAGTTTTTTAAGTCCTGGTTCATCAGAAAATCACCCACCCACAGATCCAATTTTCATGATCTTAAACGGAAGTCGAAAAGGCAAATATATTTATGGACTTCTCATTCTCAGAAATTGCAGGTGAAGAGCATTAAGCACCTGGGAGAATTCTGTGTATGCCCTCACCGCGTGCCGTGACATATCTTTAGCACCATGCTACAATTATCTTTGGCATCAGGTTGGAAACTGTTGTGTTAGAGTTTATTCTAATAAGGTGTGAGAAGATGAAAGCAATTAATACATACTAGTGAGGTTGTTAATACATACTAAGGGCCTGTTTAGAATGCAAGAATTTCGCAAGAATTTTATAGGAATCAATTCATTTCCTGGAAATATTCCAGCTCCCAAATAGGGCCTAAAGACGCTTGTCGTAGGTATGGGCCTAGACAATGTATTTGTGGCACCCCCGGTCGGCTACAGCGACCTCCGGGCGTGCGGGGGACAAACGAACGAGAGCGCAAACGCGTGAGACAGTCGACGACGAGAACCAAACTTCGTATTAGGGCAAGAAAAGAGAGCTTACAAATGGGGGAAATGAAAAAAGGATCCCCTCCCCTCTACCCCCAGGGGGTGTTTATAGGGTTTCAAAAGGGGAAATGCGAAATTACAGTTTCGCCCTGAAAGTACGGAACTATTACAAGGGCATGACGGTCATTTCCCTACTCCTAAGGAATCTTGGGGGAATATTCCCGGGCATCTTTTTAGGAGAATCTTCTTGGATGGCGAGATGGTCCCACGTGCGGGCTCGCCGAAGACAGTCCCATCGCAGAGCACGGGCTCGTCGGAGCTAAACCTGACGCGGGGCGCGAACTTGACGGAGACAGCCCCGACGCGGAGCGTGGGCTCGTCGGAGTCAACCCTGACGCGGGGCGCGGACTTGACGGAGACAGCCCCGATGCGGAGCGTGGGCTCGTCGGAGTCAACCCTGACGCGGGGCGCGGACTTGACGGAGACAGCCCCGACACGGAGCGTGGGCTCGTCGGAGCTAACCCTGACGCCGGAGGGTGTTTGACGAAAATCCTAATGGCGCGGCAGTGACTCTGAACAGTGTCGATTCGGACTAGCGCGGAAAACTTCCCCCAACAGTAGCCCCTTGCCGGTTGGGGCGGTCGGAAAGCGCCCGTCCGAGCCGGCACACTAATCCTTAACGGGTTGGTGCGCAGGCCGGATCGACGGCTCTTCGCGAATCACAATTTTCTCCCGAGAAGTGCCCGACGGGACAGTCTTCTTTTGTTTTCTTCTTTCTCTTCCTCCTCTTTTCTCTTCTTTCTTTTTCTCCCCTTTTCTCTTTTTTCTTTTTCTTCTCTTTTCTCTTCTTTCTTTTTCTCCTCTTTTCTTCTTCCTTTTTTTTCTTTTTCTTCTTTTTCCTTTTTTCCTTTTCTTCTTTTCTTTCTTCTTCTTTCTTCTCTCTTTTTCCTTTTCTTCTTTTCTTTCTTCTTCTTTCTTCTCTCTTTTTCTTCCTCTCTTTTCTTCTTTTTTTTCTCTCCTTTTTCTCTTCTTCCTTTGGCGCGTGCTCGGGCGGCCGATTTCTCCTAGCGCTGGGCCGGCCGCAGCCCTTTCCGGGTGCTGGGCCGGCATCGGCCTGCCCCCTGGGTGCCCTAGCCTGTGGGGGGCCCGGGTATATGACCCATTTTGGCCTCCCCGGCTCCCCGCACTCCTCCACCTCCCCTCAGTGCGCCGCCACCTTCATTTCCCCACGCTGCCGCCGCTTCCGCGACAACACGCCGCCACCACCCTCACCGGACCTCGCCGCCGCTGCCTCTCGGTCCCATCCCGGCGCGGCCGCTTCCCGATTCCATCCGGACGCTGCCTCCCGTCGCACCGCCGCCGCCCCTTCTCCCGTTGCGCCGCCGCCGCCGCCGCCGGACCCCGCTGCCGCCGCCCCCTCTGCCGACACGCCTCCGCCCCCTCTGCTGACACGCCTCCGCTGCCTCCTCCCTGCTCGGGCTTAGCGGGGCTTAGTCGGGCATGAGCGCAGTTTGGCGGCGCTGCGCGGGCCACCGCCGCGGTCCGCCTCTTCCCGGGGCCCCCGCCGGACCTCGCCGCCGCCGCCCTTTCCGCCGGCTCCCCTCCGCGGCCTCAGCCTCGCTGCCTCCCCTTCGCCTACAGCTGGAGCGGGCTTGAGCGGGGCTCCGCAGCGCCGCGCGGGCTACTGCCACGGCCGGCCTCTTCCCGGGGCCCCGCCGGACCCCGCCGCCGCCGCCCCTTCCGCCGGCTCCCCTCCACGGCATCGCCTCCGCCCCCCCTCTGCTCGCGGGTGAAGCAGGCACGAGCGGGGCCGAGCGGGGCTGAGCGGCGTGTCGAGCACGGGCGTGGGCGCTGTGGAAGGGCAGCGGGCCAGCGCGGGCGACTGTAGCCGCGGCAGGAGAAGCGACCCGCGAGCGGACCGGCATGAGCACGCCGCGGGCTTGAGCGGGGCCGAGCTGGGCAGAGCGGGGTGTCGAGTGCGGGCGCGGGCGCTGTGGAAGGGCAGCGGGCCAGCGTGGGCAAATTGACGCGGTGACAAGCAGACGAACGCGAGTACGCGAATGAACGCGAGCGCAGATGAACGCGAGCGCGGCGACGAGCGGATGAACACGCACGCGAGCGCATCGACGAACGGACGAACGCGAGCGCGGCGACGAGCGGACGAGCGCGCGCGAACGAACGTGAGCACGTCGACGAACGGATGAACACGCACGCGGGCGTGGCGTAACGCGGCGACGAACGGACGAACGCGAACGAACGTGCGTGCGGTGACGGGCGAACTCGAGTGCGGTGACGACCTGACGAACGTGAGCGCGAACGAACGCGAGTGCGGCGACGACCTGATGAATGCGAGCGCGGCGACGACTTGATGAACGCGAGCGCGAACGAACACGAGCGCAGCGACGAGCGGGCGTGCGCGAACGTAGGGGAGCGGTTTGCAACCTGGACGCCACGACGGAGCGACGAGGTCGATGACGCGACGGAGACACCTCGATGGAGCACCGCGGTCGCCGCTCGCACCCCCGGTTGCCTGCCTCGCCACCCCGCTCCCCCACCGTCCTTGCGACGCTGTAAGGGAGCGCTGGTGCATGACGCTGTTGCACGCAGTGGGTCGCGGGGACGACGTCAGAGCACTACGCTGACGCCGCGTTGGACGCCGTGACAGGGTACTTGTGTGGCGTAGCTCTTTGCGCCACGACGGAGCGCCGCGGTCGACGCCACGACGGAAACTTGGTTGGCATAGCCCCGTGCGCCAGGACGAAGTGACGCGGTTGACGCCGTGACGGAGACTTGGGTGGCGTAGCCCCTTGCGCCAGGACAGAGCGACGCGGTCGACGCTGCGATGGAGCGCCACGCCGGACGCCGCGTTGGACGACGTGACGGAGACGCCACGACGGAGGGACGAGGTCGATGACGCGACGGAGACACCTCGATGGAGCACCGCGGTTGCCGCTCGCACCCCGGTTGCCTGCCTCGCCACCCCGCTCCCCCACCGTCCTTGCGACGCTGTAAGGGAGCACTGGTGCGTGACACTGTTGCACACCGTGGGTCGTGGGGACGGCGTCAGAGCACTATGTTGGACGCTGCGTTGGATGCCGCGACGGGGTACTTGGGTGGCGTAGCCACTTGCGCCAGGACGGAGCGACGCGGTCGACGCCGTGACGGAGACTTGGGTGGCGTAGCTCCTTGCACCATGACGGGGCGACGCGGTCGACGCCGTGACGGAGACTTGGGTGGCGTAGCTCCTTGCACCACGACGGGGCACCGTGGTTGACGTCGCGATGGAGCGCCACGCTGGACGCCGCGTTGGACGACGTGACGGAGATGCCACGACGGAGCGACGAGGTCGATGACGCGACGGAGACACCTTGATGGAGCACCGCGGTCGCCGCTCGCACCCCGGTTGCCTGCCTCGCCACCCCCGCTCCCCCACCGTCCTTGCGACGCTGTAAGGGAGCACTGGTGCATGACGCTGTTGCACGCCGTGGGTCGCGGGGATGGCGTCAGAGCACTACGCTGGACGCTGCGTTGGACGCCGCGACGGGGTACTTGGGTGGCGTAGCCCCTTGCACCAGGACGGAGCGACGTGGTTGACGCCGTGACGGAGACTTGGGTGGCGTAGCCCCTTGCGCCAGGACAGAGCGACGCGGTCGACGCCGCGATGGAGCGCCACGCCGGACGCCGCGTTGGACGACGTGACGGAGATGCCACGACGGAGCGACGAGGTCGATGACGCGACGGAGACACCTCGATGGAGCACCGCGGTCACCGCTCGCACCCCGGTTGCCTGCCTCGCCACCCCGATCCCCCACCGTCCTTGCGACGCTGTAAGGGAGCGCTGGTGCGTGACGCTGTTGCACGCCGTGGGTCGCGGGGACGGCGTCAGAGCACTACGCTAGACGCTGCGTTGGACGCCCCGACGGGGTACTTGTGTGGCGTAGCTGTTTGCACCACGACGGAGCGCCGCGGTCGACGCCGCGACGGAAACTTGGTTGGCATAGCCCCGTGCGCCAGGACGAAGCGACGCAGTTGACGCCGTGACGGAGACTTGGGTGGTGTAGCCCCTTGCGCCAGGACAGAGCGACGCGGTCGACGCCGCGATGGAGCGCCACGCCGGATGCCACGTTGGACGACGTGACGGAGACGCCACGACGGAGCGACGAGGTCGATGACGCGACGAAAACACCTCGATGGAGCACCGCGGTCGCCGCTCGCACCCCGGTTGCCTGCCTCGCCACACCGCTCCCCCCACCGTCCTTGCGACGCTGTAAGGGAGCGCTGGTGCGTGACGCTATTGCACGCCGTGGGTCACGGGGACGGCGTCAGAGCACTACACTGGACGCTGCGTTGGATGCCGCGACGGGTACTTTGGTGGCGTAGCCCCTTGCACTAGGACAGAGCGACGCGGTCGACGCCGTGACGGAGACTTGGGTGGCGTAGTTCCTTGCACCACGACGGGGCGACGCGGTCAACGCCGTGACGGAGACTTGGGTGGCGTAGCTCCTTGCACCACGACGGGGCACCGTGGTTGACGTCGCGATGTAGCGCCACGCTGGACGCCGCGTTGGACGACGTGACGGAGACGCCACGACGGAGCGACGAGGTCGATGACGCGACGAAGACACCTCGATGGAGCACCGCGGTCGCCGCTCGCACCCCGGTTGCCTGCCTCGCCACCCCGCTCCCCCACCGTCCTTGCGACGCTGTAAGGGAGCGCTGGTGCGTGACGCTGTTGCACGCCGTGGGTCGCGGGGACGGCGTCAGAGCACTACGCTGGACTCTGCGTTGGACGCCGCGACGGGGTACTTGGGTGGCGTAGCCCCTTGCGCCAGGACGGAGCGACGCGGTCGACGCCGTGACGGAGACTTGGGTGGCGTAGCTCCTTGCACCACGACGGGGCACCGTGGTTGACGTCACGATGGAG
This sequence comes from Stipa capillata, assembly GCA_019208055.1. Taxonomy (NCBI): domain Eukaryota; kingdom Viridiplantae; phylum Streptophyta; class Magnoliopsida; order Poales; family Poaceae; genus Stipa; species Stipa capillata. The sequence goes on from JAGXJF010002810.1 coordinate 10,014, forward strand.
CGCCACGCTGGACGCCGCGTTGGACGACGTGACGGAGACGCCACGATGGAGCGACGAGGTCGATGACGCGATGGAGACACCTCAATGGAGCACCGCGGTCGCCGCTCGCACCCCAGTTGCCTGCCTCGCCACCCCGCTCCCCCACCGTCCTTGCGACGCTGTAAGGGAGCACTGGTGCGTGACGCTGTTGCACGCCGTGGGTCGCGGGGACGGTGTCAGAGCACTACGCTGGACGCTGCGTTGGACGCCACGACAGGGATACCACGATGGGGCACGCGCAGGGTGCACAGCGCTCCTGCAGGGGTGCGCTCAGGGTGTACACGGAGCCTCCTGCAGGGGTACGCGCAGGGTGCGCATGGAGCCTCCCGCAGGTACACGCACGGGGGTGCGCAGGGCGTCCTGCAGGGGTGCGCACAGGGGCGATACATAGCCATGCGCCGGGGAGGTGGTGCATGGAGTGAAGGTTGTTCCGACACTGTGACGGAGACGTTGCTCAACACCACGGTGAGGGGATGCTCTACGCCGTAGCGGAGTGAAGGTTGTCCCGACACGGCGACGGAGACGTCGCCTAAGACGGGACAATAGTGCACGTCGCCCTGGTTGACGGGTCATATCGCGGCTCTTCGTCCTTAGGAGAGAACCTCAGCGCCCATCTACGTCGGTGGAGCATGTCAACGCTGAGGAGCATGTCAACCTTAGCGAAGTATGTCGAAGCCAGACGAGGCATGTCCGCGTCAGCGGGGTATGTTGATACCGAGGAGTTTGTCCACATCGGCGGAGCATGTCGACGCTGGGCAGAACACGTGGATGCCAGGTGGAGCGTCGATGCCGGAGGGAACATGTCGACGCCGGGAAACATGTCAACTTCGGCGGAGCATGTTCGTGACGGCGTAGTGTGTCGGCGCCGAGGAGCACGTCCATGCCGGACGGAAGATGCTGACGCTGGGCAGAGTGTCAACACCGCGCGAGGCGTGTTGACACCGTGCAAGGCATGTCGATGTTGAGCAGAGTGATGACGCCTGGCAGCTTGGCTTTGTTTCTGGGGGAGCCACTTGTCCAGATGGTGCCGAGCGCGAAAGGTGTCGAGGCACACACGGACCGTGCCCGGGGAGGGCGTTGAGGCGTTTGTTGCAAGGTGCGTAGCACCCTGCCTCCCAACGAAAAAACCTAGCGCTCGAGGACATGTCTGTGAGCGCTTGTGGCCTTCCCTAACCACAACCTTTGATGCCCACCGGCGTAGCAGGGAGTGCATTGATGCTTCGCCTGGCATGGGCACTTCGCATACGACAGGAACCAATAATTAATGTGCAATTGCTGCAGTTACTTAGTGTATGATGACGACAACACATGACACTCGATGGTGGCAAACACATGACACTCAACGGTGCGTGTAAGAACATTTCCGCCTTACTTTGACGTATATATGCCTGTTTCGACATCCAGGGGAGTTTACCATCGCACGACCCCGGAGGGAAGGGGCGCTCTATCCCAGACGGAGATGGCTCGACATCACGGGGAGCTTCTCGTCGCGTGACCCCGGAGGGAAGGGACACTCTATCCCGGACGGAGGTGGCTCGACATCACGGGGAGCTCTCGTCGCCCGACCCCGGAGGGAAGGGACACTCTATCCCGGATGGAGGTGGCTCGACATCGCGGGGAGCTTATCGTCGCGCGACCCCGGAGGGAAGGGACGCTCTACCCGGACAGAGATGGCTCGACATCGCGGGGAGCTTATCGTCACACGACCCCGGAGGGAAGGGACACTCTATACCGGATGGAGGTGGCTCGACATCGTGGGGAGCTATTCGTCGCATGCCCTTGGAGGGAAGGGACACTCTATCCCGGACGGAGATGGCTCGGACGTCGCGGGGAGCTTATCGTCACACGACCCCGGAGGGAAGGGACACTCTATCCCGGACGAAGATGGCTCGGACGTCGCGGGGAGCTTATCGTCGCACGACCCCGGAGGGAAGGGACACTCTATCCCAGACGGAGATGATTGAAACCTGTCACAGGGGGGCTTGATGCCATGTCGACGCGTTAAGCCCTTTGCTGAGACAGGGTTGTCTACACTTGTGGATGAAGCGTGGTGACGCTAATATAAATGTTTGCTCCTGACATGCTTGGTCGAAGCGGCCCGGACGATGCGGACGTGCGCGTGAATGACGTAGATGATGATCCCGTGCGGTGTCGACCACAATAGGAGCAAAGGACGTAGTCCGAAGTGGCAGGCGCTTACCAGGACGATGAGGTCACGTGATGTCACCGAGGGTGAGGGCGCGGGGCGTGGGTGATGTTGACGAGCCCTTGATGTCACCGAGGGCGGGCGTGGAGGATGCCAAGCCCGAGAGCGTGGACGAGGGCGACGTCGATGGCGAGTGCGGCGAGGCGGACGCGTGTGGCACACGAGTGCGGTGCAGCGAACGAACGTGGCGGATGAGCAGGCGGAAGACCGCGTCGTGGCAGACGCGAGCGGCGGATGAGCACGGCGGAAGACCGCGTCGCGACGGATGCGCACGGTGGATGACCTCGTCGCGGCGGACGCGTGTGGCGGGCGAGCGTGGCATGGCGGATGCACGCGGCTGATGAGCGCGCCGGATGACCTCTTCGCGGCGGACGCTAGCGGCGGATGAGTGCAGCGGATGACCTTGTCGCGGCAGACGCGTGCGGCGGATGCGCGCGGTGGATAACCTCGTCGCGGCGGATGAGCGCGGCACGGCGGACGCGCGCGGCGGATGACGTCGTCACGGCGGACGTGCATGGCGGATGACCCCTTCGCGGCAGACGAGCGCGGCACGGCGGACGCGGGTGGCGGATGAGCGCGGCGGATGATGGCGATGCCAACGACCCAGCCCCTGATGTCACCGAGGACGCGCGCGGAGGATGCCAAATCCGAGAGCGTGGACGAGGGCGATGTCGATGACAAGCCCCTGGTGTCGCCGTCACGCAACATTTGGCTTAATTACAGCGCCTCCCTGAGCTCATTAGCTTCGCGCCCCAGGGTTTTTGGCCTCCGTTTCGATGCGTGCTTCAGAGTTTGCCACGTTGATCACGGCCGCAGGGAGTCTAGCAGCCCGGACGTCGGCTGATGAGCCATCGGCTCGGAGGTTAGCGGCCGACGGGTCGTTGACGCAGGCGCCGCTAAGCTCCATGATGACAACCATGTTGTTCGTCCTGGCTCGACGCGTCGGGTTTGGTGCGGGTGGGACGATCGTCCTCCGCGCTCTTTCTCTTCGGCGCCACGGCTTTTCGCTCGCGTCCCCCACGGTCGGCGCCAACTGTCATAGGTATGGGTCTAGACAATGTATTTGTGGCACCCCCGGTCGGCTACAGCGACCTCCGGGCGTGCGGGGGACAAACGAACGAGAGCGCAAACGCGTGAGACAGTCGACGACGAGAACCAAACTTCGTATTAGGGCAAGAAAAGAGAGCTTACAAATGGGGGAAATGAAAAAAGGATCCCCTCCCCTCTACCCCCAGGGGGGTACTTATAGGGTTTCAAAAAGGGAAATGCGAAATTACAGTTTCGCCCTGAAAGTACGGAACTATTACAAGGGCATGACGGTCATTTCCCTACTCCTAAGGAATCTTGGGGGAATATTCCCGGGCATCTTTTTAGGTGAATCTTCTTGGATGGTGAGATGGTCCCACGTGCGGGCTCGCCGAAGACAGTCCCATCGCAGAGCACGGGCTCATCGGAGCTAACCCTGACGCGGGGCGCGGACTTGACGGAGACAGCCCCGACGCGGAGCGTGGGCTCGTCGGAGCTAACCCTGACGCGGGGCGCGGACTTGACGGAGACAGCCCCGACGCGGAGCGTGGGCTCGTCGGAGCTAACCCTGACGCAGGGCGCAGACTTGACGGAGACAGCCCCGACGCGGAGCGTGGGCTCGTCGGAGCTAACCCTGACGCCGGAGGGTGTTTGATGAAAATCCTAATGGCGCGGCAGTTACTCTGAACAGTGTCGATTCGGACTAGCGCGGAAAACCTCCCCCAACAACGCTCAAAGTTGTTTGAGCTTAGTACAAAGGGCAGATTAGATGAGTCATGGTCACAAACAATATGAGTGTTGTTGGGGAAGGGGTCCCCGCGCTACCCGGTTCCGACATTTTCTATACTTAAGGGAGATCAGCGCAGCACCAACCTTGCCACAACACCAAGACCGCTCGATGCCGGCTCCGCGACAACTCTAACCTCGTCGAGGCACCAAGACCGCTCAACACCGGGACCGTGACGGTGACAAGTCCGTGCGTGACAGGCGGGACCCACGGGATATTCCCGGAATATTCCCGAAGGAAAGGACCTATGTGCCCCTAGGGGCGTTAGTACATTTAGGGGCATAATTGTAAAATGTCTGAGGGCATTGCTGTAATCTCCCCTACCCCTCCTTTTTCCCTATAAATAGAGGGACACCCCTCCCATTTGGGGGGATTGATAATTTCTGAATACAAGCTCATTTGCTCCTCCTCTCCTCTAGTTCGCGACCCTTAGCCGGTTCAAACATCTTCGTGCCGCGCGACCCGAGTGTGCGACTGTAGTGATACCGCGGTGTAGTTTCCCAGGCAACCCACGTAGGTCCACGTCGCCGTGCGGGGGTGCCACAAGTTCATTGTCTAGCCTCGTTGCTACGACAGTTGGCGCCGTCTGTGGGAAGCTAACAAGAAGCCGTGTGACGAAGACCGCAGCCACCACCGGGAGCGCGAAGACGCCACCGCCAACCCGTAGGACGATCAAACCATGCCGCCCAAGAAGCGAGGAGGAACGAAGCGGAAGGCCGTTGCCACCGCCATGGCGAGCGCGAGAGCAATGACCCGAAGGACGACGCGTACCGAGGTGCGCGCAGCGGGCACTGCACCCAACCCCTCCACCGACGCATAGGTAGTCGGCTCAGAAGCCTCCGCCCAGGTTGCCAACAGCGAGGCGAAAATCGAAGCCCTAAGGCGGCAAGCTGCGGAAGCGAACCGGAAGGTGGAGGAGCTGCAGGCTGGGCTGGAAGCGCTCAAAGCCGATGGCCTGTGCATGGAGGGGCTCTTACGCGAAGCCACAGAAGCGCGCGCACGACAGGCAGCGGCGGTGGACACGGCGAGCCCGGCCCTCGACACTACGATGGCACAGGCTGACGCCCCTCGCAACCAGCAAGCACTAGGAGGCGCGGCGGCAATGGAGCAAGTCCAAGCAAACCCACAGGTCGCCGAAGAACAGCGACGCCGACTACAGGAGACAGTTGCGCGCGCGCGAGACCTGCGACCCCGCCGGGAACCTCGGAAGCGGAAGCGCTGCGTGCGGAAATTCGGCGAAGATGCGAAGCGGCCCTCGCCACCCTGGGCGAGACGGACGCCATCCTAGACGTTGACGAAGACGCCCGCGAGTACGTCGCCGCACCAACTACTCACGCTGCGAGGCACGAAGTCATCAACATCGCCGACGACCGAAGTCCCCTCAGCCCCGAGCTGGAAGCAAAGCCGTGGCCACACAAGTTCCGTCTCGCGGACCTCCCGAGCTACGCAGGTGACGCCGACCCGGCCGAGCCCCTCAGTGCCGCCTCAAGCTCGCTAGCAAAGATGCCCACCCCTACATCGGGCGCGGTCTGCGTCTCCTCCGTGTCACCCCGCGTCACCATCATCGTCGTCGTCCAGCGCGGACTCGCCGTCCCACCCAATGCCACCAGGAGGGATGGCACCGAAGAGGCCCTTCCCGATCCTGGGCCCCAAGCGAGGAAGAACAAGGATTGCGGCGTCCTCGGGAGCAGCTTCACCTCGCACGATGTCACCAGGAGCCGCGTCGCCTCGAACTCGCACAGTCGGTGAAGTGGCGGACGAGCTGGACTTGTCCACACGGGAGCTAGACGCTCGCTTCGAGGAAGGGGCCTCCCCCGCGTCGCTGGGCCGGGGACGCTTGGAACTCCCCACACGCATCTCCTCACTAGTCAGGGGCTTAGGACGCGCAGGCACCTCCAGCTTGTAGTATGTGCACCCCCTGTTCTCCCGACCTTCAGGGAGTGATTGGAGCAGCGTCCACTCCCTCACAATGAGTCACCCCATGAGCTCCGATGCCGCGTCCTCGGCATGACGAAGCCCGACACCTGTCGCAAGGCGAACAAGGATGAGTAGCCAACGACAATAAAATATACGGAGGGGTGGGGGAGTTGAGTATCAGAAATGAGGCGAGGAAGACATACCCTCTCGGAGAGGACAATGCTGAAAAGCACATCCGCTCGCCCCCACCCTAGAAGGACAAGGAACGAGCTCCAAGTCCCAATTTGTTGAGAGTGGGTCGATCCCCAGCAGGCAGAACTCCTCGACAAGGTCGCGCATCCCAAACCGACGTGACATACGCCCGAGCGCCTTGATCCGGGTTGTCTCCGTGCTGGACAGGTCAGCGGGCACCGCACCGCTCACCTGAAAGGAGTCTGAGACAGGGGCAAACCTCTTCTCGTCGTCGCGGAAGAAGAACCACGCCTTCTCCCAATCGCCCCATTGGCCCTTGGACGCCTGGGCCGGGTAGTCAACGGAAAGGCCCTTCCGTGGCGCGCGCTTCCTGAAGCTCACCGCGCCGATGCGAGAGAGAAAGTCACCGCTCTTCATCTCGAGGAGAGTGGTGGAGACCACAGGCTCGTAGAACCAAGTGAAGAGTCGCGGGGTGGCCTTCATCTGCATGGTCCTCAACGCCCACTCGAAGACCGCTAGCTTCACGAACACCGACGGGTGAAGGTCGGAAACCCTGACTTGGTAGTGCTCCAGGAAGTCGTGGAAGAACTCGCATGCCGGCAGGTAGAGCCCAGCATCGAACTGTGCGGTGAAGATGACGACGCCGCTACCCTCACCGCTGGCGCACCTCACGTTCGCTGGGGGGACCACCCCGGGGCACTTCTTCTCCTGAGTAGCGGCGGGAAGCTTGCCGGCTCGCACCAAAACGTCGATCAGCTCTTGATCAGCAGTGGAGCGCCCAACCCACGAAGTGTACTTCATCCCCTCGACGGACTTGTCCTTAGCCATTGCTCCCTACATGCACGAGTAAAAATGAAAAGACAGCGCTACCGCGCCGACAGCAACTCACGAAGACACGGTGCCAGGTGCGTAGTGAAGCAGAAGACGAGGGCGCACGCATGACAAAATCGTCGACCAACGAGTACCTCGTCACGCCGCGGCAGGAGCCTGGCGTCTGCCGTAGTAACCGGGTGTCTGGAGCTGCGTGGCACGCTAGGCACGGGAGTCTGGTGTCGAGCCCTCGAGAGTGCCCGCCCAAGCACCTCGCGGTCTTGTCGCCGCCTCGCGTCACGGTGGACCTGAACGCGCCTGGCCGCTCCACGGGCTTGACGAGAAAGGCCACCCCCGTCACGTCTGCTCCTCTGCTGCTCCCTCGGTGGGGACCTCGAAGACTGCCCACGTCGAGCGGGACTACGGCCGACTCTGTGAGCACCGTCGCCGTCCTCGCGTCATGTCGCGCCGCTCCTTGCGCCCTGAATAGGAAGCCTCGCCAGCGCGCCCTCCACGTCGCCCCGGAGTGTCACGGGGGTCTTGAGTGAACGGGACCACGGTCGATGCGACACGGTCGCTGCGACGGGTCCCGTCACTATCTCCTCGCCTGTGCGCCCTCCACGTCGCCCCGGAATGTCACGGGGGTCTTGAGCAAACGAGACCACGATCGATGCGACGCAGTCACTGCGATGGGTCCCGTCGCTACCTTCTCACTGAGCGATCCCAACGGTTGTGAACTGGGCAGACGTAGAAGCAGCCCAACCTGCAGTGTTCCTATGCGAACAATAAGACAAGCGCAGCAGTAAGAGGAGTCATCCAGTGGAATGCCTCGCACCCGGCAACCAAGGCGTGTACGAGCACGATGTCGTCGTGGCATGTGCGAGTGTTATATCATCAATCAAACCAAAAGGGGAGCATGTGCGAGTGTTATATCGTGGCATGAATGCCTACACTGCATTCATCCACACGACAAAAGATATGAGCATGAGCTGTAGCAGTCCATTGTTCTATACCCACTTGCCTCTTAAAAAATATGCTGTAACAGTCCATTGTTCTACACTAGTAGACACACGATAGCAGGAGAGAAACTACGTGCACACGCGAGTATCGCATACAACCGGAAAGCAATGAAGCTCTAGATTCTCACGGACTCAGCACGCGGGCTTGACGAACACAGGTAAGCAAAAAGACTTGATCGTCGCAATGGTCACCCTTGAAGCGGAGTCCACGGCGACGGTGCACCGCAGCAAGCAGCAGGAGTCAGCGGCGATGCGCGTGGCCGAATGGTGGCAGCGTGGCGAACGGCGGCAGACCAGGAGGGCGACCACCGCGGTCCGAGGCGCCGGCTTCCCGGGGTGGCCCGGCAGCGGGCAGACGACCACGGCAGTTCTCGTACGGTGTCGGGGCCCTTGGCGGCGGTTCCTAGCCGACAGTGGGGCTCCCGGCCGGCGGCTCCCGTGCAACAGCAGGGCCCCCAGGCGGTGGCTCCCGGCTGGCGGAGGGGCTCCCGGCTGGCGGCAGGGCCCCGAACGGTGGCTCCCGTGCAACGGCGGGCCCCCCGGTGGCGGCGAGGCTCCCGGGTGGCGCAGCTCCCGTGCGACGGGGCCCCCCGGCGGTGCAGCTCCCCTGGGCGACGGCGGCCTCGGTCCGGCGGCTCCCGTGCAACGGCGGGCCCCCCCGGCGGTGGCGAGGCTCCCGGGCGGCGCAGCTCCCGTGCGACGGAGCCCCCCCGGCGGCGCGGCTCCCGTGCGGCTGCGGCGGCGGCGGGCCCCCCTGGGCGACGGCGGCACGCCGGGTCGCTGGAGCGGGCGGCAAGCGGCCGCGTCGGTCTGGCGGCCGACGGCGTTGCGGGGGCCCGGCGGCGTGAGATGCGGCGGCGTGGCTGCTGCCCGAGCACAAAGCAGCGATGCGGAGGTGGGGGCGTGAGATGCGGCGGTAGTGGAATGGGGGTGGGGGCTCAGCGGCGGCGGGGTTAACCCGTACCCCCAACCGTCCTAGTGCACTCATATGGGCCACGGCCCATTAGGGTTAGGGCGTCAGCCGTGGGCAACAAAAAAGAAAAGAAAGGAGAGAAAAGGAAGAAAAAGAAAAAGAAAAAGAAAGAAGAAAAGAGAAGACAAAAAAGAGAAAAGGGGAAAAAGAAAAAAATTGGTTTTACCGCGAATTGGACCAGAGGATTTTCGCTAAGTCCCCGGTTTTACCGCGGATTGGACCCCGAGGATTTTTCGTCAACTCCCATGTTTTATCGCGAGTTCCCTAGCGTTCGTGCTTCGTGACCCTGGGAACGTCGCGACAACCCTGAGCTCGTCAGTCCGGCCAGCGCGCCGACCCCGCACCGGCGAGGGACTACTGTTGGGGAAGGGGTCCCCGCGCTACCCGGTTCCGACATTTTCTATACTTAAGGGAGATCAGCGCAGCACCAACCTCGCCACAACACCAAGACCGCTCGATGCCGGCTCCGCGACAACTCTAACCTCGTCGAGGCACCAAGACCGCTCAACGCCGGGACCGTGACGGTGACAAGTCCGTGCGGGACAGGCGGGACCCACGGGATATTCCCAGAATATTCCCGAAGGAAAGGACCTATGTGCCCCTAGGGGCGTTAGTACATTTAGGGGCATAATTGTAAAATGTCTGAGGGCATTGCTGTAATTTCCCCTACCCTTCCTTTTTCCCTATAAATAGAGGGACACCCCTCCCATTTGGGGGGATTGACAATTTCTGAATACAAGCTCATTTGCTCCTCCTCTCCTCTAGTTCGCGGCCCTTAGCCAGTTCAAACGTCTTCGTGCCGCGCGGACCCGAGTGTGCGACTGTAGTGATACCGCGGTGTAGTTTCCCAGGCAACCCACGTAGGTCCACGTCGCCGTGCGGGGGTGCCACAAGTTCATTGTCTAGCCTCGTTGCTACGACAAGTGTCAACATGATATGAGGATGAAATGAGTTCATAACTGTGCCATGGTTTTTTCTCTACTGAATGAAGACATCAACATATCGGGATTCAGGAATCAAATTATCAGAGTGAAAATTTTCATAGCCTGTTCTTGGTTCATGCAAATCTGAATATAGCGGGCACTTCCCCTCTGCAAGCGGCAGCATAGTCCTCAGCGAGGTGCGGCGCGACTTCCTTGTGAGGGTGAATGCACTTCTCCATGAATACCTTCTCGGTCACCTTGACGGCGGTGTTGTACCTCCAGTCGCGCTGTAGCAATCCATTTTCCTTGAGAAACTTTACGACATAGTACCAGGGTCTGAGCCGGCCCTCAAGGCTAAGACAGAGCATCACCGGCCGGTGAGCAATATACGTCGGCTCTAGCCCCACCTCAGAGATGAGGAAGTCTGAACTGCGCTGCAGCATGTCCTTGGACCTCTTCAGCACCGACGGAGCCTTAGACACAGTAATGCCCACCCACCTAGCATCCGACCACCTGCACGTCTTCTCCAAGGAGCCAAAGAGCGGGACATAGTACTGCAGCTTGGAGCTGATGCACCGAGGCCGGTGAGGTGGACGATGTTGGGGGCGAGGGTTCTCTCCATGTCGGCGCAGAGGAACCGCGGTTCCTTGGTGACGAGGGCGGCGACTTGGGCGCTGGAGAGACCAGGCCGGCGAGGAAGGCATTGGGATTGGAAGGGGACTTGATCTGTCTCCGTCGATGATATGTATTTGTATTTGTTTTTTACTCATCGTCTTGACCACTATTTTAATCTACCAATACATGTTGATGTGATAAATTCAAATAGTTCGGTTTGAATTAATGGCGCACACGTTCTAAGATGACGTCCATGTAAAACGGAGAGAATATACTTAGTTTCCTTTCTTTCTTTTTGAATATCCAATCACAATTATTAGAGCATCTACAAAATCATGATATAAGCTAATTCTTCCTCATGTCATGTAGGATAATTATTGATGTGGTGGACAGAGAGGAATAACAGATAACAAAACTGACTCTTCATGAAGTGTCAGACTTGCGTCAACCCCGTTGACTTTATGTACTACTATGTTTAATGCTAACTCTTTATATAGAGACAACTTAGAAGACAACATGTTATATACATTTCTTTTAATATTGACTTTAGATAACATGGAGAGATCCAAGAATCAATGGCTGACTCTATCTTTAGTGATGTCTTAGTAATTCTTAGATTTCTTATCTAGGCTTGCTAATATGAACAAGCTCGTGAGAAACTCTATTCGATAAAACCTGACAGTTCCGAAGGAGAAGTAGAATTGAAGCCCAAGATGTACGAGGCCACACTACCGAGGACTGGCCCATCTGGCTAAGGCGTTTCTTGCTCCCAGCATCAATAGCATGATCAATCTGTCTCTTCTCGTTGCCTATGGCGGCCTGGTTCTTCCTCCCAGCATCAATAGCATTTACTTTCCCCTCGCTACAGTGCTCAAAGGCGATCCGGAGGCGATCCCGAGGGTTTCCCTCCCACCGGAGCCCCCGCCATTCCGTCCCGCCACCGATGGCCTTTTTGGCCCTCGGTTGCGTGGCGGATGGTGGCTCCGTGTCGGCGGGCGGGGTTTGGGTCCCTGTTTTCTAGGGTTGTGTTCCCGAGCGGAGGCGGTGAGGCGGTGGCGTCGTCTCCGGGTTGGGCTTTTGTCCCCCCGCTCTGTCCCCACTCCGGCATTGCTCCCTCCAGCTCCGTCAGGTAGAGTGTGGGGTGTGCCGTCCGCCGATCCTCCTTTGGAGTGTTTGGCGGTTCTTTTGGTCTTCTTCGCTGCTTCGCTGCTGCTGGTTTAGTTGTCCTCTCTTGTGCTTGTTTCCCTGCAGGGTCTTCGTGCTCCGCCTGCCAGCAAGATGAGGTGGTTTCCTCCCCCAGCCAATCTCGGGGAACCGCCATGGCTGATGCTCTTTCACCTGACTTCAAGCTCCGCCTCTAGCGGCGGTCTACAATTGTGGCCTGTCAACGGACCAAGGTTCTTTCGAAGCTGGAGATGTGCACGTCTTTCCGGCAGGAGAAGCAGCTCGGCGAAGCCTCCAATGGCGGCCGGTGAAGCGACGAGGAAGACGACCCTAGGGGCCTTTTTGTTATTTCCTGTTTTCTCAGGGGCTTATGTATATGTTTTCCTTAATCAATATCAGATATGAAAATGCTCTTTTGGGGTGTTTTCTTCAAAAAAAAATAGCATGACTAATCTGTTTCTTCTCGTTGCGTAGGCAGTGGCTGCCAGCAGGTGCCGCGCCGGAGACAGGAGTCCGGAAGAGCAAATATATTTGCGAAATAAATTAATGCTTGCAAGGCATGCAAGCATACTTCATTTTTTCTAATTTTCCTTTTTTCCGAAGGAAAGAAAACCCCATCCCATTTTTGCATTCAGAAAAGGAAGCATACACAGAGTCTGAGAATAGAACGCTCAAACTGACCCGTAATACAATAAATATTACATCCTTATCAGCACCTAACTACAATGAATGTAGCAAAGAAAAAGTTCACACAAAGAGATATGACCTAAGGGTTCAAAATAAACTGAATGTCGTCGACTACGCGGTCGGACAGTGAACTTGAGGCACCCCCGGTTGAGTGCTGGGTCACCCGGGTGTGCGCGAGAGATAGCGAGACGGGGCGCGCAGCAACGAACCAACACTTAGTGAAAATTCGAGCGAGTCGAGAAATGAGTGTAGCTTGTATTCCGTACCTCCAACCTGGGGGGGGTGCTCCCCTATTTATAGGCCTCGGGGAGAATATGGCCGGATTACAATTCTGCCCCTAGGCAGGTTACGGTCTTACCCCGGTCCGCCGTACGGTCAGGGGCACGCAGGTCATTCACACACCACCCGCGGAAGCATATGCCCTAGCATCTACGTGACGTCCGGTACGACATGCCGTACGGTACGTCGTATGGTGGGGTCCCGCCCCCGGGGTGCTCGTACCCCGCTTCTGCACCTGCACTCGTACCCCGCGTCTGCACTTGCGTTTGTACCCCGCGTCTGCACCTGTGCTTGTACCTCGCGTCTGCACTTGCGCTTGTACCCCGCGTCTGCACTTGCGCTCGTACCCCGCGTCCGCACTTGCGCTTGTACCCCGCGTCCGCTCCCGCGCGCGTACCCCGCGTCTGCACCTACGCTTGCACCCCGCGTCTCATGACTGCAAAAGGGTTAGACGTGAGTTCGTAGTAGGTGTACATGTCTTACCGTTGCTCGTTGGTGTGCGGGGCGCACGGGGACCCCTCCCACAACACTGAAAGACAATACAAACGGAGACAAACCTAAGGAGGGCACCAAACAACCTATTGCTCGCCTGCAGCATCAGGGCCTCCGCTTTCAACCATCTTCGCCTTTAGCAAACTAACATTTCTCCCAGGCAACATGTCAAGTGCTAGTTCAATTGCACCTACATCTTCGGAAGCAATTACAGTCCGTGCAAACGATATCAATTGCAGTTGCTCTCACTGGTCTTTTACGGTTTTACCAACCAATAGTGCAGATAGTCCTTTAAAACTGGATGGCGGAGGGTGCAACGAAGCAGGCATACTGTTACTAATAGCATTTCTCTCACACCTTTAGAGAACCGCAGTGTATGTGAATATACTCCCAACATGGGGTCAGCTGAGAGAGCATGTCCGACCACCCATTGGTTCAACAAGACATTTGCTGATGCCCAATCCAATTGTAGTCCAACCAAGACAAACCAATTAGCATTTAGCAGGGCACACAACCAAAAGAAAGAGCTCAACATTCTGCGTGCGAACAGCTTTTGCGAGAGCGTTCTAGGTGTGTGCACTGTAGATACATGTAATGTCACGTCCAGTGGACGCATCAGTGGAAATTTTTTTTTCTTACGCCAAACAAATAATCAATTACTGGAGCACAGAGGTACACTGAATACAATGCTTTATTCTTAGCGTAGCTATTTTGATTCCACAGCTACCGGCCCGACACACACAATAACGACTCGTCGCCGACAGGCTGTGGCCACGTCCTGCCCTTGGATTGCTAATCGGACGGCTGCGGGAGAGCCACTGAACGATTGGTACGTGTTATGGCTTCTCTCCATCGTATAGCTACTGTACCAGTTGCCTAAAGAAAATAGATTTTTCCATAGAAAGAGAAGCAAATGGACTAGATTACAAACTACATTCCAAGCCAGCTAAAGAATCAGCTAGTCCGGAAGTTGCTAAGGCAACTAAAAGAAATTAAGATTAGTACCCGCCATCTTCCACTGTCCGCAGTACATTTTAGGAACCAGACATTATATTAGTGCTCTAGGAGAGTTTATATAGGTTGTTAATATAGTCACTATTACAGAATCGATTTGTACAGACGGTTCGGAAACACCGTGCGGGACGGTTTTTCGAACCGTCCGTACGAAACCGTCAGTACAAATCAGGTTTGTACATACGGTTGAGACGGTTGTTGAACCGTCTGTACAAATACTTAGTACAGACGGTTCCACACCCGAACCGTCTGTGATATTCGCTGGAACAGTACCTCAAAAGCATTTGTACAGACGGTTCCGTCCACAAAACCGTCTGCACACATGCATTGAACAGTACCTCAAAAGCATTTGTACAGAAGGTTGCATTCCTAGAACCGTCTGTAGAAATGCTTTGTACAGTATCTCGAAAGCATTTGTACAGACAGTTCTTCCCCTGGAACCATCTGTACTACTGCTGCGGCAGGACGACAATGCTGCCGCAGCAGCAGTGCGGTAGGGCAACGGTGCTGCCGCCTGCTGCCACGGCAGAGGAAACAGCCGTTTCTGCTGCCGCGGCAGCAGTGCGGCAAGGCGATGGTGCTCCCGCCTGCTGCCGTGCCGGTTCGGCTGCCGCGGCAGCCGTGCGGCAGGGCGACGGTGTTGTCGCGGCAGCAGTGCGTCATGGCGAACGTGCTGCCGCCTGCTGCCGCGGCAGCCGTACGGCAGGGTAACGATGCCCGGTGCTGCCGCAGTCCTGCCACGGCCGCGAAAACGCTAGAAACAAAGTGGTCGATCACAGGCATAGCATACACAGACACACAATGTAGTCATTGATCTTAGACATAGCATTCAGAAGCAAACATGAAACGTCATTCTTAACCACAAAGTCATTCAGAAGCAGTAACTCATCCATAACCACATTAAATGTCATTCTCAACCACAAAGTCATTCACATGCAGTAATTCATCGACAAATTAGAAGAGAAGTCATTGTTAGGGAAAAAAACTCTTAAGTCATTGAGAAGCAATATTTTTAGGACAATGGAATTCTCGGTTTCCTTCAACAACTCTCTAAGTATGAAAGCTATTAATTGTTTTTGAACAAACCGAACGCCCTCACTGTCGAGCTCATTTGTAGGAAACTTACAAGTCTGCAGAAGGAAATTAAATAGCTAGGTTAGGCACAACGTCCGAACGATGAAAAATGTAACTACATATAGTGTAATGACACTAACCTCCACATGTACCGGATTAGAGCGAACGATCTGCATCATATATGTCGTGACATAGTATCCACATAGATTGTTGCCCGGCGGCTGCCTGTGGCACTGTAGAAATCATGATTACGTGCAGGGTAATTTAGTTTTACCGAATACATATTAGAACGTGCGAGGTGATTATTCATGGGCGAGGGAGGAATTATTACCGGGAAATGAAATCGGTGGGTCGGTTCGGTTTGTATTGTTTTCACAACCCCCCTTGGCAACATACTTCTTGAACGCCCCGTTGAGCACCGTCGTCAAATCTGCGTACTTCTCTGGTGGGTAGTCCCTGGAGTCGAAGTACATGGCATGTAGATGTTGTGGCTCAAGGCAGACGAGCATCCAGTGGAATCCATAGTTGTACGGTAGAAGAATGAGGCGCTTAGTACCAAGAAGGAGCATGGCGTCCGAAATGTATTCCTCGACCTCCTTCGGCTGGAATTGGACCGTTGTGCATATGACCACTTGTGGATCGAGGAATCCGATATTAGAATTTTCTGCCCTAGACTCTTGAATCATATGTCTACACATAAAAGTAATGTTATTGAAAGAGCGTATCAATAAGTTAGGCAATTCATTTAGCATAAACCGTGATTGAGAACACTTACAGTGTCCAGCATCTTAATAGGCTGACATCGAGGGCGTCATGACGGTAGAGGTCGGATAAATCCTTGAACTCGATGGTAAAAGTTCCACCTGGACAGAGGAAATGTTGCCGCTTGAACGTGGCGCTGATATTTTGAGGAAGCACTGTCTCCTCGTTAGACCTCTTCATGTAAAAATCGTGCACAATCTAAGCTGCCCAACCAAGTCGTTCTAACTCCGCCCGCATCACTAGCGGCTGCCGTTCCGTGTAGCTTCTTATCTCGGGTTCTTCGTCTACCTCTTTGCCCTTGGACGACCTTGTGCTATTTCTGGTGGCCCTACGCTGAGCTTGAGGAGTCGATTCGGCAGCCTGTTGGCTAGATTTACTAGATTGCTGAGATTGTGCTGAAGCGGATTTCACCTTCGGTGGAGGAGCACGGATTGAGAAATCTTTACCGTAACGTACCGGAGACAGCGGCCGTGCAGGAGGTGGAGGGGCAACCAGCGAAATGTACTTCTTCGGCCACTGGATGAACGTGTGGACGGCCTGCCCCAGTGTCGTGACGTCATCCTTCGGGCGTACAAGAAGTGTGAAGGAGGAGCAATTCGCATGCACCATGTCCACTGCCACCTTGGCGTTACCCGCCGCTAGCGGAACTCCGTGCACCATCGAGTCTTCGACATATGGAAATGCTAACCCCATGCCAGCCTCAAGCATGTCAGTGGGACCAAAACAGCTGGGCACGAGGAGCTTGCACTTAGTTGCCACCAGTATGTCGTCGACAGGGAATCTTCCGCTGACGTCTTCACGCGGAATGTCGTGGACATATAAGTCGTTGGCGCGGACGTCATCTGGAACGTGGTCATGCACAGCTTGTTCATGAACATCTTCGGCATTGTCATTTTCCACGGATGCGCAGCTACTCCAGCGTCGAGCATGTGGGGATGAGCCTGCGGGGCTGCGTTCGGCCGCGGCGGCTGCATCCTCCTGCCTTATCTGCCGTACCCGTTCTTCGACCCTTGCATTGATCCTCTGTTCTAGGCCTGCATATATTTCTTCCATCAGCTCTCTTTTCATCCGCTCACGCTCGGCTGCCTCGCGCTCTGCTTTCATTCTCCTCCGACTCATGTACGAAGCCGCATCGTCGGGGAATCCCAACTTCCATGGAACTGTCACCCCCACGCCACGCGTTCGACCCAGGTGCTCTTTGTTTCCCAGAGCCAAGGTTAGTATATCCTTTTCCCTGGCTGCTTGGAAAGTTCCTTGAGAGGATTGTTCTGACAGTCGCAGGATGTTTTCAGCCACTTGCACGGTTTCGGGCTTGCTGAAGGCGACGGTGCCATTAGCCGAGATGTTGGCCCTCGCGCGATACCAGTTCCGGGCTCACCTCTCTGGGATCTGGGAGAACGGTGTGTCGCGACTCTCCTGAGACGCCCGCTCATCCTCTCTTCTCCATTCCAACTCTTTGCGCGCATACCCACTGGTGCTGAGCCTGTGGGGCTGAACATTGCATGCCTGGCGCGCTCTGTTTGCCTGACTCCGCTGCACAAATTCCTCCGACGTGCACCTCTCCACAAATTCCGTCCATTGATCCTCCAAGTACCCGTAAGTGTTCGGGTCCTGCCTATAGGGCATAAGATCGTTCTTCACGTACGTGTTGTAAAGCTCACTTTTGAAGGTCTTCCACGCCTTGCCCATCTTGGCTTTTGCCTGTCTTTCCACGGCCTTCTCGGTACCTTCGGGGAAGTCGAATTGTGCTTTGATGGTGTTCTACAGGAACTCTTTCTCGTTATCCGGCACTGACGGCCAGCTGGCATACGTTATCCAGACCTTTGTCCTCGCCAGTGAAGCGCATGCTCTACGGAATGCCGCCTGAGACTGCTGAGGCAATGTGGGCACACCCTCATCACTGAAGTCAGTTATCGTGTAGTGACCCTTGGGCATTTTATTTTTGCCTCGGCCACCTCGCTTTCGCTTTTGCCCACCCGATTCTTCGGTTTGCTCATGAGACGAGGCTTTTGCATGTTGTTCAGGCAATGGTTGAGCTGGTTGAGGAGACAAGTCTAGCTCATCTTGTCGAGGAGAAGAGGCCAAAGGTAGTTCACGTTCATCTCTGGACGCCATCTTCAAAAGACGAAAAATTCAGATATACAGTTCACGAACTAATTCCAGACATTATGTATGCTACGAACGAAGTCTTCTTTTTGGGCGAGGGAATCAATGATATATGCATTCATGTAGAGAGCAGAGAATAATTAGCATGCGTATGGGACGCCAAGCCTAGGACCTTACGAGGGGAAGAAGGAAAGAAGGCCACCAGCAGGCATAGAAGTCTTAGTATCTTTTCTTATCAGTTGATAGGACTAGTATCGTAACTCCATGCTTATTTGGAATGTAGGAATTTTTCTACATTCTTATCAAAACACAAATACTGAAGTGTTTCACCAAATATGAAATTTCATGTATATTACATTTGTCAGTTTTACATCCACCATTTCAGAACATCCACCATTTCAGTTTTACTTCATGGCTTCGTTTCATGCCTCGGCTCATCCTTATGCATGAGAATTCTGTTTATACATGAGTTATACATGAGAATTCTGTTTATACATGAGTTATACATGAGAAGTCTGTTCTGCCTTAATTAAAGAAACACATTGAGAATAACAATTTGCTTCCGATGCTTAGCATCATCACTAGCTAGACTAAGAAAGATTTTTGTTCAAACACCCATATGAGTCTTGTTGGTAGGAACAAATGCTATGAGCGATTGCAAGTATTCTTTCATCGAATTAAACAAGAAAGAAGGTAGTAGATAAGTAAATATCATATATACACCACAACCACTAGCCTATAGCATATACACATCACAAGAACACTGTATCTTTCCTGTAATAAATAACAAAAGACAATAGCATATATCATATAAAGACAGAAGCATCCTTTTTAACTGCTAATAGAGAACATCTAGTCCATTAAGACTATAGCATATATCATATAAAAGTACCCATACCTACACATGAACTCTAGG
The DNA here is from genome assembly GCA_019208055.1 of Stipa capillata. Lineage (NCBI taxonomy): Eukaryota > Viridiplantae > Streptophyta > Magnoliopsida > Poales > Poaceae > Stipa > Stipa capillata. Next base: position 29,015 of record JAGXJF010002810.1, read on the forward strand.
AATGCAATAGCTCATATTACTAGTAGCTAAGAAACACTTCAACTAATATTCGGGGGCAATGAGCACAAGAAGAAACAAAGGCATAATGCCCAAATTAATACACATGCACAAATGCACTAGGATCATACTTGTGTACATGAATAGAAGGTCAGGCCTACCTAAAGAATCTAGCATGCCATTAACAACATATATATCTAGTATCATCGGAAGCATGAGGTAACACCACAAATTATTACTTATGCATAGATAATTTAAACATCAAGGGATTAATATACCATCTGTTCTTTCAAGTTAATAATCAACCATGCTAGCATAAGCAAATCAAGATCAATATCTATTTTTATTAAAAATTAAGGCTTAATTAGAACATCCAATAACATCAATCTTCAAACCGACGGCTAATTCACAGAAATTTAAACAAAGTAACAACTAATTCTTAGAATAATCAGAGAAAGGTTGGGGGAAAGAAAGGGATTTAGGATGACGGCTCCTTACTGAGGGAGCAGTGGATTGGGGGTGGCGGACCACGTTGGGAGCTCGGGGGCGGGGACGAGCAGTGCACGGGCGGCGGCTTGGGGACGGCAAACCTCCTCGGGGAGCAGCGGTGGCAGAGGGGTTCGGGGCGGCGGCGGCATCGGGGCAGAGGGCTTCGGGGAGGAGGTCTTCGGGGCGGTGGCGGCGGCATCGGGGCAGAGGGCTACGGGGCGGCGGTGGCGTCGGGGCAGAGGGCTTCGGGGAGGAGGTCTTCGGGGCGGCGGCGGCGGCGTCGGGTGCACGTCTCAGGGAGGAGCGGCTGCCGGAGAGGAGCGGGGAGGCCGATGAGGCCGGGGAGGAGAAGCCCGGGCGACGGCGGTGATGTGCGGCGGTGGCAGCTCGGAGTTCGGGCACGAAAGACTAGGGTTAGCGAAGAAAATTGAAACTAGCGGCGCAGGTTTGGAAAGAGGAGGCCGCGGGGGTATTTATTAAGATGGTATTACAGACGGTCCGAAATAATGAACCATCTGGACTAATAGTACAGACGGTTCTATACTACGAACCGTCTGCACTATTATTAGTACAGACGGTTCTACACTACGATCCGTCTGCACTAAAATTGTTACAGACGGTTCTCAATACGAAGCCGTCTGCACTAATATTGTAGGTGGGATGCTTGTTTCTTAGTACAGACAGTTGTCGGTGAGGAGCCGTCTGTATTGTCATTAGTGCAGACGGATCTATACTACGATCCGTCTGTACAAAGATTTTGGCCGAGTTGACCTACGGTCCCACTTGTCATGCTCTCTGGCTAAGAAGAGGCTGAGTAATAAGACTTTCATGTTATTGATTTATTAAGGATAAGACAGAAAATGCTAGAAATGACTTAAACTTCTAAAAATCATAGAAAATTCATATGAATTCCAAATGAGTTGAACTTTTTTTGTAAATTCATATTTTAATCTGTACAATTTTATGGTATAACTGTTATTCATGTTACTATTATGGAAAAGTTTGAAAATGCCCTTAAACCCATAAACTTGTAAAATTCATAAGTAATGCAAACAAACTCCACATGACATGATTTTTTTTTGTAAATTTATGGTTTCATATGTACTATCACATGGTGTAGGTCTCATTCATATTACTGTAACTCAAAATCTGTAAACCTATTATTGCATTAATAGTTCGTACAGAAAACCCTGGTGGCGATACATAACAATCGGGTTACATCATACAAAATAACCTAATCTCCTTTAACAACCAGCTCTTCTTGATGATCGACGCGCAGATAGCAGGTGGCCCCGATCGGTAGTTGTTCTTCGTTCAGCGCAGTGCAGTCTTCGAGAGGGAACTCATCAAATTGGTTGTACTCTTCTTCGTCCACGACATTCTCAACTCCGACAATCCTTCTTTTCCCCTGAAGGACTACGTGAAGTTTCTGATTTGTCGGGTCTTGGATATAAAAGACCTGAACAGCTTGCTTAGTGAGTACGAATGGTTCATCTTTGTATGCGGCACGTTCGAGGTCCACTGTAGTCATGTCGTACTTGTCAACCTTAACACTTGAGAGTGCGACCCAACGGCACCGGAAGAGGGGGATCCTGAAACGTACATAGTCGAATTCCCAGATCTCCTCAATGTACCCGTAGTATGCACACACCCCACGTTTGTCCTAAAAGGCATCTATGCGGACACCGCTGTTCTGTACCGTGCTCTTCGTATCCTGTGCTCTGGTATAAAAGGTGTACCCATTTATATCGTATGCTTCAAATTTTAGGATTGTGTGACTTGGCCATCTGGCCAACCAGCCTATATTCTCCTCTGTTGTAGCTGGCGTACTTCGAACCCGCAACCAGTTTTTGAAGCTGCGGTTGTGCTGTCTGGTAAGCCAAGCCTCCGTACGGCCTGGATTTTCTCTGCGTAGCTCGTCCTTATGCATGTTGATATGCGGGGCTACTTCAGTCATGTGTTGCAGGACTGTGAAATGGGCTTGAGATAACGCCACGTAGTCAGGAATGAGTGATTTCCTCCCTATGGTCCCTTTGCCATCCAGTCTCCCCTCATGGCGAGACATAGGTACACCTATTGGTTTGAGCTGGTCCATGTAATCGATGCAGAACTCGACCACCTCTTCGGTTGTGTAACCTTCGACGATGCTGCCCTCTGGACAAGATCTATTTCGTACATACTGCTTGAGAATTCCCATGTACCGCTCAAACGGGTACATCTGACGTAGAAATACCGGTCCACAGATCTTTATCTCTCTCATGAGGTGGATGATAACATGGACCATGATATCAAAAAACAACGAAGGAAAATACATCTCAAGATGACATAATGTCTTCACCACATCGGCCTGCAACACATCTAGTGCTTCAGGATCGATGACCTTTTGAGAGATTGTGTTGAAGAAGTAACACAGCCTAATGATTGTGTCTCGGAGATAGCTCAGCTGGATATTTCGGACTGCAACAGGAATCATCTGTGTCATCAACACATGGCAATCATGGGACTTTATGCCAAGTAATTTTAGATCTTCCATCGAAACAAGTTTCGAGATGTTGGCGGAGTAACCGGACGGAACTTTCACACCTTGCAAGCACCGGCATAGTTCGGTCCTCTCGGCCTTTTTCAGGTTATAGTAGGCCAGAGAAAGCCTTGTTCTGCCTTTTTGGGAGGGCTCAGGTGCCAACTTGGGCCTGATCTTCATGTCAACCAAGTCGAGACGTGCATTGAGGCCGTCCTTCGTCTTCCCTGGAATATTAAGTAAGAGACCAATCAGGCTGTCACACACGTTCTTCTCTACATGCATAACGTCGATGCAGTGGCGAACTTCAAGGTGCTGCCAATACGGTAATTCCCAAAATATTGATTTCTTCTTCCACATGCCACTGGCCTTCACTTTTTTACCACTCTTTCCAAGGACAACATCGATATCCTTAACCATATTGTACACCTCTTGCCCGCTATAATGCCTCGGAAATAAAGCTCTCTCCCTCGTCCCGTCAAATTGCTCCTTCATATTGCGGTACGGGTGATTCCTCTTAAGGAACCTACGGTGGCGCATGAACACCGTCTTACGGGAGTGGGCCAGCCACCTACTCACAGTACCATCCAAGCACTGAGGGCAAGCCTTGTCTGGTTCTTTACTTTGGCCCGAAAGGTTACGTAGGGCAGGCAAATCATTGACTGTGCAGAACAACATGGCGTGTAGGGTGAAGTTCTCTTGTTTGTACGCATCCCATACCTGCACCCCTTCGTTCCACAGTGTTTTCAGATCTTCCACCAAAGGTCTTAGGTATACATCAATATCATTCCCAGGTTGCTTCGGGCCTTGGATAAGCAGCGACATCATGATGTACTTTCGTTTCATACACAGCCAAGGTGATAGGTTGTACATACTAAGAGCAACTGGCCAAGTGCTGTGCCGACTGCTCATGTTGCTGAAAGAATTCATTCCGTCTGTGCTCAACGCGAACCTTATATTCCTTGGCTCCGCACCGAAGTGTTCAAAGATCATGTCGATGTTTCTCCACTGCGCGGAATCGGCAGGGTGTCTTAGCTTTCCATCTTTCTTACGGTCCTTCGAGTGCCAGCACAACAATTTGGCCTCTTTTGGGTTCGCAAACAAACGCTTCAGACGTGGAATTACGGGCAGATACCACACCACCTTAGCGGGAATTCCTTTCTTCAGCTCGATGAAAGACTCGCCGTCGTCTGGTTGACTCTTACGCTTGTAACGAGATGCTTTGCACACTGGACATGAACGCAAGTTCGATAATTCATTACGGTACAAGATACAGTCATTCAGACATGCATGTATTCTTTCTACCTCCATCCCCAGTGGACAAACCACCTGCTTTGCTCGGTATGTGTTTTTGGGTAGCTCGTTTCCATCCGGAAGCATCTCCGATAGGTGACCTAAGAGCGCCGTGAAACTCTTGTCTAACCAACAATAGCTTGCTTTCAACTTAAGCAGCTCGAGCACGGATGACAGCTTTGTGTATTTCGGCTTGCAACCCGGAAACAAAGGTTTTTCTGAGTCCTCAATCAAGTACATGAACTTGTTTAAGTCTCTCTCAGTATTAAATTCAACACCCTTCTTCAACCTGTCCTCCTCGGCAACTCTCAGAAAATTCGTCACACCATCAAGGTACCCTTGGTTCGTACGAGAATCGTACATCCACACCCGATCCATCTTGCTACACGCGCTACACAACAAGAAAATTAGTGTTAAATTGACCTAATAAAAGAAAGCCACCTAGCTTCTCATAAAAAAAAGTAGCTACCAAAGTAATGTCCATGTAATAAAGTTCGTACGTAAATTCATCTAAAACACTACATTTCAGCTTTTTCAGTAATATGTAATCCCAACTATGCAAAACTCAAATAAAGTTAGTATCTAATTTTTTAAATAATCTAGAAAGGCAACATTCCTATATATGTCAAAATTTTACATGTTGATGCATGAATAAAATTAAGCCAAGATACAACATATATCAAATATTGAATTTTGGTGCAACATATATTAATTTTGGAGCTAGCATGATTTTTCTAGAAATCGTACTGCAATTTAAGGGTTTAAGGGCATTTTGGTCATTTTCAAAATTTTACAGCACTGTAACATGGACAAAAGGTATACCATAAAATTCTACAGATTAAATGAGGAATTTACAAAAAAGAATCACTCAATTTGGAGTTCATATGAATTTTCTATGATTTTTTGAAGTTTCAAGCAATTTTACCTATTTCTTGCCTTTTCTCAGAAAATCAAAAACATGAAATACTTGCCTTGTTGCTCTGCAACTACAATCTACTCGTAATCAGGATTGTCCTCTTCGGGACCTTCCGGCTCTATTGGGGAAGAACGAAAACACCGGAAAATTAGGGTATAAACATAGATATCAAAATGCGGAACATCGGCATGAGATGAAATGCATGTCATGGCATAGAGGACATAAAATAAAGACTAATGCAAATGAAATCAATTTAATCGGAGTCCGAACGCTCAAAATATCGCGATCTGAATTTCTCCAGCGGTTCCGGAAACCCTAATTTGAGTTTTTAGTCAATTTTATTTTTTGTACAATGCAAACATGAATGAAAATGACATAATTGAATGGATCTTATTTTTCTGAACATTTTGATATATTATTTGCATTTTTATGACTAATAATGAATTTTCTATTATTTTTATAAGATTTAAATATTTAAATACTCTCTTTGATCTTTTTCTCAGTAAAAATAATGAATAAATAAATTCAAAAATAGCAGAGGCTGATAGGTGGGTCCCACTGGTCAAAATTTGACTAAACACTGACATGTGGGGCCCACATGTCATATTTTCATTTCTTTTATTTCTTATTTTTGATTTTCTACATGTGGGGCCTTAATGTGTCCGGACGGCCATTAATTTTTTTTAAAGAAATGGGCCATTAATTTGGCTTAGCCTTAATGCTTCATTAAGGCGATCGGGACGCCTGCCGAGCACCGTGGCATCGGCAAGCGGCGGTGGCGCGGGACCGCGGTGGTGGAGGGAGGTGGGAGCGTGGAGCGCGGCGGCTTACCGGGAGGCGGCGGGGCTCGGATGCGGCGGGGCGAGGCAGGCGGCGAGGTGGAGGCCACCGGCGGGGGGGAAGCTTCGGGGGCGGGGTAGCGGCGGCGGCAGCTTGGGGAGGTCGTCGGCGGCGGCACGAGCTTCGGTCGGCGGCGGCGCTTGTGAGCAGCTCGAGAGGAGGTCAGGAACTCTGTTGGGAGTGGGAGAGTGAGCTTATGTGCACATTAGTATAGATGGCTCCAAGTAGGGAACCGTCTGTAAAAACAACACAGACGGTTCCCTACAGGGAACCGTCTGTACTATTGGGGTTAGTGCAGACGGCTCCCAACTCTGACCGTCTGTGACATTAATACAGACGGTCCCAGTTGGGAACCGTCTGCACTGTGGAAGATGGTACAGACGGTTCTAAATGGGGACCGTTTGTGCCATTATCACAGACAGTCCTGTTTGGGGCCATCTGTACTGTGCTTCACAGTGCAGACGGTCGCAGTCGGCAACCGTCTGTATTATTTGTACAGACGGTTTCTCGAGGGAACCGTCTGTATTGTACCGTTCCGCTTGTTCGCCATCCTTGGTCGTCATTTTCTTAGATGGTTCGAGTTTGGAACCATCTGTGATAAGCGCTGTACAGACGGCTCCCGGTTGCCGTCTGTACAGGAGGCGTCCCGCTAAATGGTATCTGTAGTAGTGAGTGGTGGATATGCTCGCTAATTTTATTGACCTTGCGAAGTTTGATAGTAAGTTTAAGGGAGTAGTTCTCCATTTAGTGGATGAAAGCCTGTCTATTTTACAATATGTCGATGATATCATCCTTTTTATAGACCACGATATACAATAGGCTACGAATCTCAAGCTTTTACTGGGTGTCTTTCAGCAGCTCAGGCTTAAAAATTAACTTCCATAATTTTGAGCAAGCGTTGGAAAGGGATGGAGGATCGCTTCGAAAAATACCTGAGTGGTTGGAAAGGACGGCACTTATCTAGTGGATGTCATTTATTTTATATTAACTCAGTTTTGAATAGTTTACCGATGTTCATGCTCGCCTTTTCTGAGATCCCCGTGGGGGTGCGCAAAAGGCTTGACTATTACATGTCTCGTTTCTTTTGACGAAGTGATAGTCATAAGCGCAAATATTGGTTGACCAAGTGGGGCATATTGTGCCGTTCTAAAGATTAGGGGAGACTCGGCATTCAGAATTTGGCACTCAAAAATACTTATCTTTTGAGTAAATGGTTATTTAAGATGCTCACAGAAGAGGGGGTATGGCAAGACCTTCTCCAAAATAAATACCTTAAGGGTAAGCCGTTATCTGCTGTCCAAGCTAAACCTGGGGACTGCCAATTTTGAAGTGCGCTTATGAAAGTTAAGGGAAAATTCCTGCGATTGGGCACATTTTTGGTCCAATGTGGAACTGAGATTCGCTTCTGGGAGGACAAGTGGATCCCTTGTTGTACACTAGGGATCAATTTCCCACGTTGTATCACATTGTACGGCGAAAACGTGACACTATTGCACAAGTATTTAGTACGACCCCATAGTGTCTCTTTCCGGAGAGCTCTTGTAGGCCCCAAGTTGATTGCCTGTAACTCTCTAGTTGCGAAGATCGACTTTATTGATCTCACCACTTCTCGTGATGAATATCGATGGGACCTACACCGTTCTGGACATTTTCAGTCCACTCCATGTAATCTGCACTTGGTGATTTTCATTTTCAATTTCGAGAGAAACGCATTTGGCGCTTAAAGCTTCCACTTAAAATTAAAATTTTCCTTTGGTATGTATGCCGATGCGTTATTTTAACGAAAGACAACTTAGCAAAAAGAAATTGGATTGGTAGTATGCTTTGCGCCTTTTGTGGGCATGAGGAAACTCTCCAACACTTATTCTTTGATTGTCATTTTGCCCGTTTTGCTTGGCACGCGATTCTCATAACGTTTAACATACCACCTCCACATAGTTTCTCCCACATATTTGAGAATTGGATGCAGGGTGTTGATTTAGCATTACATTCACAAATTTTAGTGGGTGTTACTGCGTTATGTTGGTCAATCTGGTTATGTCGGAATGACATTGACTTTGAGGAAAAAAAAACTAACACACCATTTCCAGGCGCTGGTCTTGTGTATCAACTGGCTCTAGTCGTGGTCTATACTGCAATGGCGATCCTTGGAGCAGAAACAGATGGCTACTGGGGCCAGACGGTTGGATTGTCGGTTATCAGGGGCTTTATCTACAAAATGCACCGGCAAGAAAGTGAAGAAACCATTGCCTTTACTCTGTAGTCCTCAAATCCCCTTTCCATGTCACAAGAATCAACTATTTGAACCTCTTGCTTTGTTAGTTGAAAAAAGTATATGAAAGTAAGAGATACTCAGAACCTTGTTCTTGTTGTAACTGTGTTAAGGAATGATTTATTCCAATCTGAAGGAAATTTTGATTCCGTTTGTTTCTT
>JAGXJF010002810.1:42500-311018 GCA_019208055.1 Stipa capillata
CTGAATCAGCCACTATGCACAGAGTTCCGCTAGCGGCGAGTAACGCCAAGGTGACAGTGGACATTGTGCACGCGAATATGTCATCCTACCCACTTCCTGTACCCCTGGAGGACGACATCACGACACTAGGCAGGCCATTAACGCATTTATCTAGTGGCCGAAGAAGTACATTTCCTTGGTTGCGCCCCTCCACCTCCTGCACGGCCGCTGTCTCCGGTACGTGACGGTAGAGATTTCTCATTCTATGGTCCTCCGCTGAAGGTTAAATTCGCTTTGGCACAATCTCAGCGGTGAGGCAACAGGCCACCAAGTCGACTCCATAAGCTCAGCGTATTGCCACCAGAAATAACAAAAATTCGTCCAAGGGCAAAGAGGTACAAGAAGAACCCGAAATAAGAGTCTATATGGAAAGGCAGCCGCTAGTGACGCGGACGGAGTTAGAATGACTCGGTTGGGCAGCTCAGATTGTGCACGAGTTTTATATGAAGAGGTCCAACGAGGAGAGAGAGCTTCCTCAAAATATCGGCGCCAGGTTCGAGTGGCAACATTTCCTCCATCCACCTGGAACCTTCACTGTCGAGTTTAAGGATTTATCTGACCTATACCGTCACGACGCCCTCGATGTCAGCCTGTTAAGGTGTTGGACATTGTAAGTGTTCTGAATCACGGTTTATGCTAAGTGAACTACCTAACTCATTGATACGCTCTTTCGATAACATTACTCTTATATGTAGACATATGATTCAAGAGGCTAGGATGGAAAATCATAATATCGGATTCCTCGATCCACAAGTGGTCATATCCACAATGGTCCATTACAAGACGAAGGAGGTCGATGATTACATCGTGGAGGCCATGCTCATTCTCTATACTAAGCACCTCATTCTTCTACCATACACCTACGACTTCCACTGGATGCTCGTTTGTATCGACCCACAACGTCGACATGTCGTGTACTTCGACTCCAGGGACTACCCACCCAAGAAGTACGCAAGTTTGACGAGGGTGCTCAACGAGGCGTTCAAGATGTATGTTTCCAAGGGGGCCTGTAAAAACAGAAAAAACCGAACCGACCCACCGATTTCATTTCCCGGTAATAATTCCTCCCTCGCCTATGAATAATGACCTCGCACGTTCTAGTATGTATTCGGTAAAACTAAATTTACCCTGCATGTAATCGTGATTTCTGCAGTGCCACAAGCAGCCACCGGGCAGCAACCTCTGTGGATACTATGTCGCGACATATATGTTGCAGATCGTTAGCTCTAGTGCGGTAGATCTGGAGGTTAGTGTCATTACACCATATTCAGTTACATTTTTCATCGTTCTGACGTTGTGCCCAGCCTGTTTTAGTTTCGTTCTGTAGACATTTAAGTTTCCTACAAATGAGCTCTAGAGTGACGAGGTCCGGTATGTTCAAAAATGGTTAATAGGTTTTCTACTATCCTAGCTGTTGAAGGACGCTGGAGAATTCCATACCCCTCAAAATTTGCACCTGAAAAACGGTTAATAGGTTACTGCTTGTGAACTTTGTGATGAGGACATCCCTAACATCGATACAACCTTAGTAAAGGGTCCCGTAACACGAGCTCGAGCACGCCAACTTAATTGTCAGGTAAATTCGTTTCTTGGAGCTCCGTCATTTGCTATGAACTCCATGATGCTACCTAAAGGAGATGATGTTATGTTACTCAGGAACATGGGTTCAAGTGAGGAGAAGGATGGTGGCGATACAAGGCTGGAATCACCGTGAAGGACGACATATACCTAATAGATGGTGCTGCGTCACCTTTTTCTTGGGCCCAAGGGTCTTGTAAGCCATAGTGGGCCCCATGCCAAACTCTAGTACTGTTCATGTACTGTTCACGCACTGTTCATGCGCATGAACGGTACCCCTTCCCCTTCCTTCTCTCTTTAAATAGTAGTTGCCACCCCTAGGGTTAATTGGGTTTCATTGAGTTGTTTAGCTACTGCTACAATATTGCATCTACAAGTCGTGTAGGACTACCGCCTTGTTTAGATCTCCAGTGGAATCCCACACTTTGTTCTTCTAGCCTTGTGCCAATTTTATACTCGCAATTTCAGATTGCAATCTTAGTTCTTGCTGGTTCTTCGGTTGCTTGTAGGAACTCGAACGTCGTTGTTCAGGTTGATCGCGCCTACGGCAAGGTCAATAACCATCGGAGGTTGGTTTAGCGATTGCTAAGGCGTATCGTCGCGTACGGTATAGTCGGATCGTCAAGGTCAAACTCCACCAAATCGATAGTTACCTTCGTCTCATCGAAAGATCGGACCCCTGTTTCATCAAGTGGTATCAGAGCCCAAGTTGATCGGTGAGATTTATCGTTTTCGTAGTTAGATCTGTTTTTACCTATTGTCCAAGAAAAAGCTTCAAAAAAAAAGTAGATTAGTTTTCCCTGTCCAAGCCAATCTGTGCCCTTGCATCTATCTTTCAGTAAGTTTGCATTGTTGAATTTCTGTTGCATCGTCGTGTCACGTTGCTGATCATAGCTTAGGTCTTGGTGTCTTGCTTGTCGTGTCTTGCATCCTTGCTGCCATTGCCATCCCACCATCTTTTGCACCTTAGATTGATTTCGGGGAGAAGAAGAGTCCAGGGCAAACACAATTCGTACTAGTGTCGGACTCCAAAAACTCAAGTGTTCGGATTGGGCTCAAACTCTGCAGTTTGGGAGATATATATGTGCTGATCTTGCCCCAAAAATTTTAGCCCTTTTCGTGCATCCAAACTCTCTGCAGAAGCCAACAAAGTCCTGCCGCGGCAAGAAAAACAGCAAAATCTGCTGCCGCGGCAAGGGGAGTGGCTGAAGAGTCCAGATCCAACTCTAGTTTGAGAGGGTTCAGAAAAACAGCCATAACTTTCTCATACGGAGTCCGTTTTGGGTCCACGACCACTCAAATCGAAGCTAACGACGAGGCGCATCTGAAAAAAATACAGGTGTGCACACCTGTACCCGTCTTGACTCTCGAAATTCGGCTTCTAAGTAGGACTTTTTCGCTCCGGAAGTTTTTCCGTTACTTTTTTTTGATCTTGCGGAGGGCATATCTCCTTCACCCAGACTCCGAATTGGGTGATTCTTGTTTCCTTGGTTAGCTTGAGTCGAGGACTTGCTTTCCACCTTGATCCTAGCTTCTGCCGCGCAAATTCGTTCGGGAGTCGTTTTCAAAATCTTCGATTTCGGGCCGGGATTTGCATGAGTCGTTTCGTCGACTTTCTCCGAATTGGCTCAAAATTTCTAGAGAGATAGAGCTTGCCCTCCTGCTCACAGCCGTGCAAACCGTTCGACAATCGGAGCTGCCAAACTCCCTCTCCGACGCTGCCAATTTCCTGCCGCGGCAAGAAAAGCGGCACTTTTTGCTGCCACGGCAGCAGAACCTTTGTTTTGCTTCATCTCTGCCACGACAAGGCTTGCGCTGAGTTTTGGCCGCCACGTCTTAGACTACTGTTGTTTTCTCTGAGTTATTGAGTGGGTTCTGAGAAGAAAAAAAAAGAAAAAAAAGAGAAAAAAAAGGAAAAAAAATTCTCAGATAACACTCATCCTTTGTAGTTTCAGTACCTTCTGGGGCATTGTTTACAGGACATTGATTAGCTTTTCATTGGTCTAGCTAGGTGTCAGCAACAGTGACTAGTACTTTGAACATTCATTCAACTTGCATTTGCTGCATTGATAGTTGCTACTCCTTGCTACCATACGAAGCCAACCAAGCTCCACCTTCCTATATTGTACTGTGTTCGGTCACCTTGGTAATTGCTATATTAACCTCTTGATCATCTTTGACACCGCCAAAGGCCGACAACCACTGCAGCACGGTAAGAACTGGTAAGAGTTTGGTATTTGCTACTGAATTGTTGAGATTCTTGCCACCCATTCCCCCCCCCCATATTCCAGTAGTACTAGGGTTTGTTTCCTTTTGCTAACCATGGCAGGTGGGGAAGAAGATGTCTTGAAGGGTCTCACGGATGATCTCCACAGGACCAATGAGCGAATGCAAATGCAGGAGAACCGCCTCAAAGCTATTGAGGATGGACAGGCGACTGCTAACGCTAACATTGCTGCCATATTGGCTCGCCTTGATAATCTTGCAGGTTCTTCGATACCTGCCCCTCGTCTTCCAGCCAACAATGGAGTCCCACGTGCCCAACGAGTTCCTTCGTCTGCGACCAACAATGCCTCGGTGATACAACCAGCAGCATCCGTGGGATCCGGAGCCAACGCACGACACGGACCGGCGGACGAGAACGACTACAGTGCTGATTCTGAAGATGAGGATGACGTCAACCACAACAACGACCGGGATCACCGTCGGCAACGCTACAACCAATATGGTATGCGACGTGCTCCACGGAGAGACCGTGAACGAGATGACGCTTTCTCTAAGGTAAAGTTCACTATACCTCCTTACGAAGGTAAATATGATCCAGATGCATATCTCACATGGGAGTTACTAGTCGATCAGAAATTCGCATGCCATGAATTTCCAGAGGACACACGTGTTAGGGCTGCTACTAGTGAGTTCTCTGATTTTGCTTCTGTTTGGTGGAAGGAACACTGTAGAATACACCCGCATCAGATCCCAACCACTTGGGAGGCATTAAAACAGCTGATGAGACATAGATTCGTTCCTTCATACTATGCTAGAGACTTATTGAATAATTACAGCGCTTAAATCAAGGAAATAGGTCTGTCGAAAAATATTATCAAGATTGCAAATGGGCATGCTACGCTGTGGTTTAAATGAAAATGAGGAAGCTTCTATGGCTAGGTTTATGGGTGGATTGAATAGGGAGATTGCTGATATTCTTGCTTATAAGGACTATACATCTATCACTCGTTTATTCCACCTTGCTATACATGCTGAACATGAAGTGCAGGGCCGCTCGAGACAGCGTACTAACTTTTCTGCAGTTCGTGCTCATGCTCCACCCCACTCGTGCCGCTACCGCACCACCTACGACCTCCAGCTCGGCTCATGCTCCATCCAATTCAGCATACCGTTCTCAGGCACCGACAAAAACTGCGTCGCCAACTCCCGCTAAGAGTTCGTCATCGGTAGCCTCCACTGGAAGAACAAGGGACATTCAGTGCCACCGTTGCAAGGGTTTCGGCCATATCATGAAGGATTGTCCTAACAAGCGCGTACTGCTCATTCGTGAAGATGGCGAGTATGACTCCGCGAGTGATCTTGATGAGGATACCTATGCTTTGCATGCTGGACATGACCAAAGCGACGTCAAGTCCGATCAAGACGAAGAGCATGTGACTGCTGCAGATGCCGACCGGTACATGAGCATTATAGCCCACCGTGTGCTTAGTGCTCAAATTGTTCGAGACAAGAAGAGTCAGCGCCACAACCTCTTCCACATTAAAGGAGTCATTAAGGAGCGTTCCATTCGCATAATCATTGATAGAGGGAGTTGCAATAACTTAGCCAGCGCCGACATGGTGGAGAAGCTCACTTTACCTACACGGCCCCACCCACATCCTTATTACATTCAGTGGTTCAATGATGGCGGCAAGTAAAGGTAACACGCATGGTGAGAGTTCAGTTTTCTTTAGGATCATATCATGATACTGTTGATTGCGACATTGTGCCTATGCAAGCTTGTTCCATGTTATTAGGACGACCATGGCAGTATGATAAACATTGTATACATGATGGTCGAACTAACCAATATACTCTCTCGCATAATGAAAAGAAAATAGTTCTACACCCTATGTCCCCTGAGCAAATTTTACAGGATGATCTTGCTAGGGCTAGCAGAAATAAACATAGAGAGCATGCTAAATCTGAAAATCAGCAAGTAGTTCATGAGTTAGAACAATTTAATAAGTTGAACAAAGCGACCCCTAGCTCATCTAAGGAAATCAAATTGAAAGGTGCCGCATTCCTAGCCACACGTGCTGAAATTTCAGAAATAGATGCTAGTTCTCATGCATGCTATGGACTGATTTGCAAAGAAGTTTTGTTTTCATTTGAGGATATGCCTCCTTCGTTGCCTCCTGCTGTTGCTAACCTTTTGCAGGAATACATTGATGTGTTTCCAAAAGAAATACCGCCGGGGCTGCCACCTATGAGAGGCATTGAACACCAGATTGATTTGATTCCAGGCGCCTCGCTGCCCAACCGTGCACCGTACCGTACAAATCCCGAGGAGACCAAGGAGATTCAGCGACAAGTGCAAGAACTTCTTGAAAAAAGTTATGTTCGCGAATCCCTTAGTCCTTGTGCTGTTCCTGTTATTCTTGTTCCTAAGAAAGGCGGTACTTGGCGCATGTGTGTAGACTGTAGAGCCATTAATAATATTACAATTCGCTATCGTCATCCTATTCCTCGACTAGATGACATGCTTGATGAACTTAGTGGCTCAGTCGTGTTCTCTAAAGTAGACTTGCGAAGTGGCTACCATCAGATTCGTATGAAATTGGGTGATGAATGGAAAACAGCTTTCAAAACTAAATTCGGGTTATATGAGTGGTTAGTTATGCCCTTTGGATTGACTAATGCACCTAGCACTTTCATGAGATTAATGAATGAAGTTTTGCGAGCTTTCATAGGACGGTTTGTGGTAGTATACTTTGATGATATACTCATTTTTAGCAAGTCATTAGAGGAGCACCTAGACCATTTACGTGCTGTTTTTAATGCTTTACGTGATGCACGATTATTTGGCAACATCGAGAAGTGCACTTTTTGCACGGATCGAGTCTCTTTTCTTGGCTATGTTGTGACCCCGCAGGGCATTGAAGTTGATCAAGCCAAGGTCGAGGCGATACAGAGTTGGCCGACTCCTAAAACGGTCACACAGGTGCGGAGTTTTCTCGGACTTGCTGGTTTCTATCGGCGGTTCGTGAAGGATTTCAGCACCATTGCAGCGCCGCTCAATGAGCTTACCAAGAAGGATGTACCTTTTGTTTGGAGTGACGCACAAGAAGACGCCTTCGTGATATTAAAAGATAAGTTAACACATGCCCCCTTGCTGCAACTTCCTGATTTTAATAAGATGTTTGAGCTTGAGTGTGATGCTAGTGGCATAGGGCTTGGTGGTGTTTTATTACAAGAAGGCAAACCTGTAGCTTACTTTAGTGAAAAACTCAGTGGGGCCTAGTCTGAATTATTCAACCTATGACAAAGAACTTTATGCTCTCGTTCGGACTTTAGAAACATGGCAACATTACTTGTGGCCCAAGGAGTTCATTATACATTCTGATCATGAATCTTTGAAGCATATCCGAAGTCAAGCTAAACTGAACCGTAGACATGCTAAGTGGGTTGAGTTCATTGAGTCTTTTCCTTATGTTATCAAACACAAAAAGGGTAAAGAAAATGTTACTGCAGATGCATTGTCACGTCGTTATACCATGCTTTCACAACTTGACTTCAAAATTTTTGGTTTGGAGACCATCAAAGATCAATATGTGCATGATGCTGACTTCAAAGATGTATTGCAGAATTGTAGAGAAGGCCGCACATGGAACAAGTTCGTCATTAATGATGGCTTTGTGTTCCGTGCTAGTAAGCTATGCATCCCAGCTAGCACTGTTCGTCTTTTGTTGTTACAGGAGGCGCATGGAGGAGGGTTGATGGGTCATTTTGGCGTTAAGAAGACGGAGGACGTGCTGGCTGCCCACTTCTTTTGGCCTAAGATGAGACGAGATGTGGAGAGATTCGTTGCTCGCTGCACTACATGTCAAAAAGCTAAGTCACGACTTAACCCTCATGGTTTATATATGCCTTTACCTGTTCCTAGTGTGCCTTGGGAAGATATATCTATGGACTTTGTTTTGGGCTGCCTAGGACCAAATATGGGAGGGATAGTATATTTGTTGTGGTGGATCGATTTAGTAAGATGGCACACTTTATTCCTTGTCACAAATCTGATGATGCCACTGTTGTTGCTGATTTGTTCTTTCGTGAAATTATACGTTTGCATGGTGTGCCTAATACTATTGTGTCCGATCGTGATACTAAATTTCTTAGCCATTTTTGGAGAACTTTATGGGCTAAATTGGGGACTAAGCTTTTGTTTTCTACTACTTGTCATCCCCAAACTGATGGACAAACTGAGGTTGTGAATAGAACATTGTCTACTATGCTTCGGGCTGTTTTGAAACAAAATTTGCGTCTGTGGGAAGAATGTTTACCTCATATTGAGTTTGCTTATAATCGTTCCTTGCATTCTACCACTAGATGTGTCCTTTTGAGATTGTTTATGGCTTTATACCTCGTGCACCTATTGATTCATTGCCTCTTCCATCTTCGGAGAAGGTTAATTTTGATGCTAAGCAACGTGCTGATTTGATATTGAAACTGCATGAGACAACTAAAGAAAACATTGAGCGCATGAATGCTAAATATAAACTTTGCTGGTAGTCAGGGTAGACAACATATTGTGTTTGAGCCAGGTGATTTAGTTTGGCTGCATTTGAGAAAAGATCGTTTCCCTGATTTGCGCAAATCTAAGCTCATGCCTCGCGCTGATGGTCCTTTCAAAGTGCTTGACAAGATTAATGATAATGCCTATAAGCTTGATCTCCCTGCAGCCTTTGGGGTTAGTCCCACCTTTAACGTTGCAGATTTGAAGCCATATTTGGGTGAGGGTGACGAGTTGCCGTCGAGGACGACGTCATTTCAAGAAGGGGAGGATGATGAGGACATCCCTAACATCGATACAACCTTAGTAAAGGGTCCCGTAACACGAGCTCGAGCACGCCAACTTAATTGTCAGGTAAATTCGTTTCTTGGAGCTCCGTCATTTGCTATGAACTCCATGATGCTACCTAAAGGAGATGATGTTATGTTACTCAGGAACATGGGTTCAAGTGAGAAGAAGGATGGTGGCGATACAAGGCTGGAATCACCGTGAAGGACGACATATACCTAATAGATGGTGCTGCGTCACCTTTTTCTTGGGCCCAAGGGTCTTGTAAGCCATAGTGGGCCCCATGCCAAACTCTAGTACTGTTCATGTACTGTTCACGCACTGTTCACGCGCGCATGAACAGTACCCCTTCCCTTCCTTCTCTCTTTAAATAGTAGTTGCCACCCCTAGGGTTAATTGGGTTTCATTGAGTTGTTTAGCTACTGCTACAATATTGCATCTACAAGTCGTGTAGGACTACCGCCTTGTTTAGATCTCCAGTGGAATCCCACACTTTGTTCTTCTAGCCTTGTGCCAATTTTATACTCGCAATTTCAGATTGCAATCTTAGTTCTTGCTGGTTCTTCGGTTGCTTGCAGGAACTCGAACGTCGTTGTTCAGGTTGATCGCGCCTACGGCAAGGTCAATAACCATCGGAGGTTGGTTTAGCGATTGCTAAGGCGTATCGTCGCGTACGGTATAGTCGAATCGTCAAGGTCAAACTCCACCAAATCGATAGTTACCTTCATCTCATCGAAAGATCGGGGCCCCTGTTTCATCACTTTGTGTTCGAGAATGACGTTTAATGTGATTACGAATGAGTTACTGCTTCTAAATAGCTTTGTGGTTGAGAATGACGTTTAATGTTTGCTTGTGAATTAAAAGTTTGAGATCAATGACTATACGCCCTACCGCACTGCTGCCGCGGCAGCGGAAACGGCAATTTCCGCTACAGGCTGCAGCACCGTCGCCCTGCCGTACTGCTGCCGCGGCAGCAGAAACGATGGTTTCCGCTGCCGCGGCAGCGGGTTTGCATCACCGTCGCCCTGCCACACTGCTGCCACGCCGGCAGTGCGGCAGGGCGACTCGCAAGAGTACAGACGGTTCCAGGTATAGAACCATCTGTACAAACAATTTGTACAGATGGTCCTACTCATAGAGCCATCTACACAAATGCTTTGAACAGCACCTCAAAAGCGTTCGTACAGATGGCTCTGTATTCGGAACCGTCTATACAAACATTTTGGAGGTACTGTTCAAAGCATTTGTGCAGACGGCTCCCAACTACAACCATCTGTGATATTCGATTAGTGTAGACGGTTCTGTTTTCAAACCGTCTATAATACTCGATTTGTGCAGACGGTTCTACTTGGGAACCGTTTGTAGTACTCCGTTTGTACAGACGGTTCTAGCTGAAGAACCGTCTGTAATACTCGATTTCTGCAGACGGTTCTAGTTGGGAACCGTCTGTACTAATATATTTGTATAGACTCTTTCGTACAGACGGTTCGAAAAACCGTCCTGCTCGGGTGTTTTGAACCATCTGTACAAATGATTTCTGTAGTAGTGATATATATTGGTGATAATATAGGTTTGTAATATCACAGACAAAGAAGTGTTTGCTGACCCCGAAGCAAGCAAGTATCAGATGCTTTCTTCTTTCTTTACTGGTTTTCTAGAGTGCTAGAACTAGTTCTCCTCATATTTGCGATATTTAATATAATGTTATCTCTTTACTGTCTTAATATGGAATTTTTAGAAATCATCACATGCGATTTAGTGTAGAAATGTAAATTCATAGATTGCTCTAGGCTTGTTTTAGTTTATATTGTTTAATGTTTTTAGGATAGTTTATATTTTCCTGTTACTGTTTGTTGCTGGAGTTAAATTCCAGAATATGTGCTTGGAATTATTTTTTCGCTGAATAGTTTTTAATTAATTAGTATGTGTAGACTTTGTGAATGCATGGTGGCACGTAGTGTGCATATGATATAGAACTTTGTTATTATAGTCCCATATAGTTTAATTACAGTTTTGCACTATAACTATTGTCGTTAGATTATGATTTCCCATTGGAATCACTACTACAGAAACAACATCCTGGACCTCTAATCTCGGACTGTTCTAAGGGAGCCCTAATCCCAGACGGTTCTAGGAAAAACGTTTGTGATATACACAATCCCAGTTGATTATGTAAAATAAAACGTCTAAATAAAGATGATCATTAGAGATAAAGTTATATATCAGATGGTTGAAAAATACAACTATCAGAAGACTTATCTCAAACGGCTGGTAAGTATAACCGTCTGAGATGGACGATTGTACCTTCTTTCCACCTGAGATATAAGTTTATCTCAGGCGGTTCCCTTTTTAAAGGCTAGCAACTGACTAGACCAGCCCAGTTTGTAGATCACTCAATGATGTGGCTGGTTAATTGGAAGATCGGGGATTTTGAGGCAATATATTTGAGATATTTGAAGATATATATTGGTGATAATATAAGTTTGTAATATCACAGACAAAAGAAGTGTTTGCTGACCCCGAAGCAAGCAAGTATCAGGTGCTTTCTTCTTTCTTTACTGGTTTTCTAGAGTGCTAGAACTAGTTCTCCTCATATTTGCGATATTTAAAGGATTTGGCTAGTCATGTGCATGCAGTGTTCACACATGGATTTAGCAATTGTTTTGGACTATATAGCTCTGGCTAATGACTCCTACTCTAAATCTAATTACCTTCATCAGGTGGCTGAGTCTAGAATATCTATTTATGGGAGAAAGAAAGTGAGTGGGATCAGATGGCAAGTTGGATAGTGAATAACGGATTGTTTAGTGAGAACGTTGTTTGGCTAACTCAGGTGATATCCTCTGTTGTTCTCTTCAGTTGTTTCTGGTCTTATAATTCTATATTTCAATTTGTTTTTCATCGTATTCAGTAATCAATTCATAAACTTTTGGATTTCTCGGAGAAAAAAAATTCGTGAACTTTTGGTAAACCAAACTGGAATATATATTAACTTGTAGTTAACCTTTTTTTAGTACCGGAGTAGCTGCACTGAATCGTTGTTTAATTTTTTGTGCAGATTCCTCGATTATACGATGTATACAGGGAAATGGGCACAATTGGTTCATTCCAGAACCTCCTTGACAATATTTTTCTGCCTCTTTTGAAGTAACTATGGATCCTGCTTCACATCCTCAGCTGCATGCCTTCTTAGAACAGGTTAGTGGAAATAATAATATTTGTTTGTTACTAGTCTGCATTATGTACATACAACCTGCAGCTCTAGTCTAGTCATCTTGCATTGTATGGAGTAGAACAGCAACTGACGTGTATGTTTTATTTAAAATATATATTATTTGACCAATGCTGACCGAGTCTAAGAACGATCAATCTTTTTCTTCTTCTTCTTTTTGCGCATGTTCTCTGCTTTAGTAGAAACACTATTGGGAATAACCTTGATAGAAGCTACCGGCCTGCAGCATCAAACCAATGCTCAGGAGGATACTTTTCCCCTTTTTTTCCTTGTTCCTCCCGTTAGTAAATAAGTGCATTCAAAATTGCTGGTGGAACTGTGGATATCCAGAAAAGCAACTTGGAGTAAAGCAAGTGTTGTCGGAGGGCGATAGGGTTTGTGTTGTGCTTGGCAGCGGCGGTCGCCGACCGTGGGCAAAGGGCAGACCCCTCTCCCTCTCCTCCCTCTTCCTCCCTCCTACCTCTCTATCCCTCTCTCATGCTCTTCGATACGCAATGTACTAACGAGCCATGGATCTTGGTGATGGTGCGGACAGTGGCACGGATTCCGACTCGGAGGAGGTGGAGGACCAGGACACCTCAAAGCTTCAAGAGGGGGTGGCAGTGAAAAGGGGCTTCTGCTTCGCACTGCCACGGTGGAAGTTAGTCACCTGGATTTTATAATCGAAGTTTTGACAAGTCATTGCAAACTTCTTTCCAAATCCACCTTCTCTCTTTTGAAATTTCAGCAACTCATGATTTACAACCTGATCTTGCTTGTAGTCATCACCATGGTAAAAGGTCTCAACACAATTCATGAATGCTATGGTAATGTTTCCATCATCAAAGATTGAATCATCAACATAGCTATAGTATGGATTCGACATGTATGCACGAAGTGCAATGGTGAATCAAGTCTATCTTTCCTCTTCTTGTTAACAATAGCCATGACTTCTTTGTAGCGGCTCTCCACATTGCCAAAGGCCTCCTTGGTCTCCTGCTCTGCCTTAAGTAATTCTCCATATATGGAACCCGTAGATGGCTTGACATGATATCCCCATCAACCAAACGAAGAACTTTAACCAAATGATCAAAAACCTTCAAGCAAAGTCTCACACCTTTTCAAAAGGTCACATTCAACACCCGCCATTGCATCCTTGCCCTTCTTTGTGTGCACATCTTTCAAGCTATCCCACTTACTATCAACCACCATCTTCCTTAATGCATCCTTCTTATCCATCATGCTTTGTAAAATAAGAAATTAAGAAGCAAATCTAGTCACCTTGGCCTTAATTATGATTTCTCTCTTTAAAGTGAAGGACCTCATGCATTCCAAAAGGGCGGTGGTGCCCATATACGAAGATAGTGAATGCCTTTGCTTGGTCAAGTACCTCCTTGAACCTCCGCAAGTTGCCAATTCTTGGAGTATCAAGTTGATAGTGTGAGTTGCACAAGAGCTCCAAAAGATATCTGATCTCTTCTCCAACAAGAGTGCCTTAGCTCCCATAGTGCACAAGTTCATTATGCTCCTCCTCTTCATTTCCAGCCAAGCATCGATCGTAATGGAGCACCCATCTTCATCTTCTCATCATCACGGTCCTTTAGCAAACTCTTGGTTGTTGCAGACTCCTTTTTCAACAAAGTCTCCCGAAGATCATATTGGGTAGGAGGTTCAAACCCACGGCCAAATTGATAGCTTCACACATTTGGTTGAACTCATCATTGTCACAAGCATTGAATGGTATAGCAAAAGAATAATGCAAATAAGAGGTTAGCAACTAAAAAGTAAGCAAACAATGGTAGCAAGGTTGAAAGTAATTACCATGTGTATACGCCCATCTAGCAACATATTGTTGTACTTTATGTGTTCTCTCATCCCAAAGTGCCTTGTTCAACTTTTGTTGCTTAATTAAGTGCTTCAGGCGTGGTTGATTTGGGATCAATAGGACGTGTCCACTTATCTATGGGGCCTAGTTTGTGAGGTCGTGAGCTTCCAATACAAGTAATATCCTCATCCTCTTGTCCAACCGAAGACACATTCACATTATCTCTAAGAGCTTGCTCACGGCCGGGCGGCCTTCTCCCTCCTCTTTTTTGCTATTTCCTCAAAAGGATTTCTCGCATATTTCTCGAGCTTTCTTGTGCACTTCTTGCATTTAAGCACGGCACTTGAATGCTCACATGGCCACAAAAAACACACTCCACTTTATCCTTGTTCGAAGGATCAACAGAAGTACCATACTCCCACCCTACATCGGTTGACTTCCTCTTAAGGGCACTGATGCTGCCACATTGGCCTGGGACATCGGCATCCTACTCAGCACCAGTAGCCAGTCAATCAAGCAAGACCGTTTTATGACCAGGGGTGCAGAGCAGGGAGGAGGCGCAGAAGCATACCTGAGCAGCGGAGGAGCCGAGGAGGCGCGTCGAGGTCAGGCGGGGCTGGCGAGGTGACAGGGAGCGAGCGCCGGGTTGGGCGGCGACGGCGAGATGAAGAAGAGGAGCGCTGGGGTTGGGGGGGAGTCGCGGCGGGGAGAGGGGATTACACATTGCCATCGCTGCCGGCGGCAAGGAGTAAGCTCGGGTGGGTGCACCCTTTCTCCTTCCTGTTCCCTTTTCTAACCGTAGCTCGAGCGGAGCCGCCTCTATTCCCCTTTCTTATCACCTTCCCGCTCGTCCATTTTCCCGAGCCCGCCTAGGACCGCCTTCTTCCGCCTCCGCGCCGCCTAGCTCCGCCACGCACCGCCTAGCCTAGCCTCCCCTGGGCGCCGCGTTTAGCCGTCACCTAGCACCTAATTGCACCTAAGCGCACGCATACACTACCGGATTCCATCACTTTGCCGTGCGCCACAGGCACACGGCGAAGGAGCAAAAGCACTCGGCAAACAGTTTGCCGAGTGTTACGCTCGGCGAACAGGACTCGGCGTACAGCCTGCCGGTAAAGGCATGTTTGTCGAGTGTTTTCCATCAGGCACTCGGCAAACAGTTTGCCGACGGTCAAAGTGGACTCTCGGCACAAAAAAGCGAGTAAACGGTTAAGACGCCCGTTAGACCCCTCTTTGCCGAGTGTCGACATAGGACACTCGGGAAACGTGCCTGCAAATCCACGTGGCTCCCTTTGCCAACTGTCGGTGTGGCGACACTCGGCAAAACTTGAAAAAAAACTTATGGGCCAGAGCATATGCCTTGAACTGGGAGCAAGACTGACCATCATTTTTTGCCGACTGCAACAGAAAAGCAAGAAGATTCATAAAGGGGACGCCCACACAGAAATTAAGAAGAACTGAGCTTGAATTGGGAAGAAACAGATGCTATTGCATACCCATCTAGCCGCGTAACCAGTCAGGGTGAGGTTGCCTTGATGGTGTGGTGCGCCTTGCATCAACAATCGCCTTTCCCGGGCAGCTTCGTGACTCGCCACCCACTCGGGAGCGCACCACCTCTCCACGATCTGCTCTCAGCACTCAAGGTGTTGGGCGCACCACCTTGGAGGTACCTAAATAATCAAGTACATCATATATAAGAAGAAGAAATTAAGTGTTAGTAATCTAAGGAATAATAAGCATTAATGTACTTTACCTGTAGGTATTGCTCACGGGTCAGATATTTGGTCCTAGCGTCTTTTTTGTCACCTTCTCTCCAAGGTGCTCCGCGTGATATTTGATGACGGCCTGGACGCGCGCCTCATAGTGCATATCCTTCACAAACTTCTTGGCAGCTTTGTTGACGACAGCAGCTGCCGTACCCTCGAAGCCCGCCTCGCATCTAAAGAAATCCTGCATATAGACGCGACGGATCCAGTCATTAGTTCAATAATTTCCATGAACTTAGTATTGACTAATGTAGTGCGAAAGGAACTTACCCACAGCTCGGCCTTCACCCGCTCGGCTCTATTGGGAAACTCCCTTCCCTCCCTGTCACGGGCGTCCGGCGCGGCTACGTAGTGGGCCCATGTGTATGCCGGCTCGGTTACTTCGCCCAAAGTGACCATGCCAGGGAATTTCTCCTTGATCAGAAGTCCAAGGACGCCATTTACATGGCGTGAGTGGTCACCCTTTCCAACCTTCTTCCAGTTCCTGCACAAGTGTAATAATGAATTATCAATACTGTTGACATATTGAAGATACAAAAGAAAAAAAATATGAGAGTAGAGAGAGCCATTTACTTCTCTCCGTCTGGTCGAATGAGCGGCCGTCTATCAAAGGGCACCGGTTGCTTCGGGAGGCTGGAAGGACCACGCAGCCACACACGGGAAGAAGTAGAGCTGGAGGTACCCCCCTCCTCCTCCTCTACCTCCTCCTCATCCCTAAACTCCTGCCTCTCCTCCTCCACCTCCTGTCTCTCCTCCTCCTCCTCCTGAGACTCAGACAGGGCCGCAGGTACAGGCGAGACAGACCGAGCACCTCCTCCACACCTGCCTCCGCCTCTCGACCTTCCTCCTCTTGGAGGTCTTCCCCGGGGTCTGCTTCCGGAGCCTTCACCTGCATCCCTCCCCTCTTTGTATAGGGACGCTAACGATCTCCGCAAACCGCCCACCATGCTTCAATCACCTGCTATGAGAAAGAGTAAACCAATTAGTACGGATAATACAAGTTCATGTAAATAAATGAAGCATAATGAAAAAAACATGCTATGAGAAAGAGTACACCAATTAGTACCGATGATACAAAGTTCATGTAAATAAATGAAACATAATGAGAAAGAGTAAACCAATTAGTACATTAGAAATAATCATCATCATCGGGATCAGCTGGATCGTAAGTCTCATCATCACTATCACGCGTGTTGAAATAATCATCCTGGTGCTCGGGAGGAGGAATGTCATCAAAATCGTCATTGCCTAAATGTAACCGCTCAAGTAATTCCAAGTCCTTCGCATTCTCAACCTCGTCTTCTTCGTCCTCGTCAGCACCACTTTCATTGTCGACTTCCATGCCCTGAGCTTCCGTCAAGTCGATAACGAAATTCCCGACGAGCCCATCTTCTTGAAAGAACTCTCCATCATATGTGTTGGGGTCTATGTTGTAATCATCATCATTTGGGACAGGTAGTTTACCGTGTGGCGGTACCTTGTACACAATATCCCAACCCTTAAGATGCTCCACGGTTTTACATGGGTATGAGAGATAATAAACTTGCATGGCCTGTTGAGCCACAATATAGACATCGTCTCCTGGTAAGACGGTTGATTGTCGAATTTCGACTAGCTCAAGATTAGGGGTCCGTCTCACTACTTCTGGATCGAACCAATGGCATTTGAAGATGACAGGATTCAGAGGTTTGCTCCCATCCCCCATCTGAACCTGGAGTAAAAACTCCGGTATTTGTTGCTCTTCAATTGGGCCGACTCTGCTTGTGGCTTGCTGTATGGAAGCGATATCCATTCACGTCATAAGCCTTAAATGACCTCACCCTATAGGCACAACCATCAGCAACTTGTCTCAAGTCAGCACTCATAGACTCGTCGGTTGTTCCCTACAAGTTTAAGCGGGATAGCTTGGTGTATTAGTCGCATGTAAGACCAACTTGAAATGTCAAACTAACTAGGAGCCAAGTTAGAAAGTACTTTTTGTTTGAACCAACAAATGAAATCGGGCATGCCATTTCCCGCACCATCTCTAAGAAGGGCCGAAGCTTCCTCGAGGGTAGGTTCCCTTGATTCATGCCAGAATTGCTCATTGAATTCCCTATAGCAGTGAGAACGGAGTTAGACACAAACTTCTGACTAGCTGAGAAATAATTTATTGAGCACTTATCGCATGTACGGCTCCACTTCGGAAAGGTTGGTGAGGACATACAACATAATAGTGCGCCACTCTTCATGTTGCAAGGTCTTGTTAGTCGCACCACTTGCACTGCCTAGTTGCCCTCTGAAGATGCTAAGCTTGGATTCATCTTCGGGGTTGCCAGCATTGTAACGAGAGAGTGGATTATGCACACTGGGAAGATTGTCAGCATAATATTTTATCGTGAAGTTTGACACCTCCTCTAGTATGTATGCCTCGGCTATGGATGCTTCAATTTTGCATTTATTTTTACATTTATTTCGAAGAATCTTTTGGAATCTCTCAATTGAATAGCACCAACGGCCCTGCACGAGGCCCCCCATTCGTGCCTCATACGGGAGGTGCAAAATCATATGTTGCATCGGATTAAAGAAGTCTGGTGGAAAGATCTTCTCCAACTTGCAGAGCAACACAGGCGCCAGTCTTTCCATGTCTGCTACCACGGTATGAGATAATTCCTTAGCACAAAGCTGGCGGAAGAAATTGCTCAACTCTGCCAGCACTAGCCAAGCATCCTTGGGGACATAGCCTCGAATCATCACCGGCAGTAGCCGCTCAAGCCATATGTGATAGTCATGACTCTTGAGCCCGTTGATTCGCAAGGTAGCTAAATTCACTCCCCTCTTCAGATTCGCTGCATACCCATCAGGGAACATCAAGGTTTGGAACCACTCCAGTACTTCCCTCCTTTGGGCCCTTGTAAGAACGAAATCGGTCTTCGGCTTCGTCCATGATTTTCCGCCTCTGGGAGGGGGCCATGTCTAGCTTTGGTCTATTGTATAAACTCTTTTGATCAACTCTAGCCTTAACGTTATCCTTTGTCTTCTCAGGAATGTCCATGATTGTGCCAAAAATGGCCTCGGTGACATTCTTTTCAGTGTGCATTACATCAATGTTATGTGGATGAAGGAGATCATCGAAGTAGGGGAGATTCCACAACCATGGCTTGTGAGTCCAGGCGTGTTGCTCACCATATCCCACAAAGCCATCTCCTTGGTCATTGGTCTTGAGAGCGTCTAACTGAGCACGAACTACGGCACCGGTCATCTTAGTTGGTGCTGAGCCTTCGACAACTACATCTTTCGTAAAGTTCTGCACGTCTTTTCTGAATGGATGGTCAAGAGGAAGGAATTGTCGATGCTTGTCGAAGGAAGAATACTTGCCACCCTTCGTCAACCAAATGAACTTCAGAGCCGCCCTGCATACTGGGCATGGGAACTTCCCATGCACACACCAGCCACAGAATATCCCATAGGCTGGTAGGTCATGCAGGGAGTACTGGTACCAAACATGCATTTTGAAGTTTGTCTTTGTAGCTCGGTCGTATGTCCAGACCCCGCCCTCCCAAGCACGGATCAAATCATCCATTAGCGGCTCCATGTACACACTCATATTCTTCCCCGGGTATTCAGGCCCTGGAATTATCAGCGACAGGAATATGTTCTGTCGTTGAAAGATGACGCCAGGGGGGAGATTGAGGGGAATAACAAACATGGGTCAACAGCTGTATGAGGCAGTCATCATACTATATGGATTGAACCCATCAGTTGCTATCGCAATTTGTACATTCCGAGCCTCTAGAGCTTTTTCACGATGAATCAGATCGAACCTCTTCCATGCTTCACCATCCGATGGATGTACCAGCTTGTCAGGATTGTATCAACGCCCGTCTTTGTGCCATGTCATCTGTTTGGCAGATTTCATAGTCATATAAAGCTGTTGGATTCTCGGTATGAATGGAAGATACCGAAGGATCTTCACGGGGATTGCGAGCTGCCTCTTCTGACCATCACCAGACTCTACCTCAAGATACCTAGAGGAATTGCACTTCACACAGTACTTTGCGTCCGCGTGTTCTTTCCTAAATAAGATGCATCCCTTTGGACAAGCATGTATCTACTCATATGGCATCTTAAGTGCACGGAGGACTTTCTTCGACTCGTACATGCTCTTTGGCGGAATGTGACCTTCCGGGAGAAGGCTACCAACAACTGTCAGCATTACATCGAAGGATTCTCGGCTCCAGCTAAACTGGGACTTGACAGCCATTAGGCGTGCGATGCCATCCAGTTGAGAAACCTTGGAATGCCCGTGAAGGGGTTGCTGTGCCGCAGACAACATATCATAAAAGGCCTTTGCGGTTGGCTCCGGCACTTCCTCCATAGGTGGCACATGTGCTTCATCAAAATGTGCTTCATGAAAGTCATCTAGCATGTCTCCGACCCCGGCATCATAGTCATCCGTGCGTTGTCGCACCACCTCCTCTCTAGCACGTTCGGACTCACCATGGTAGGTCCACCGGGTATAATGTGGCATAAACCCATACTTACAAAGGTGTTGACCCATGACCTCCTTTGTTTGTTGACGCGTGTTTTCGCAAATACTACAGGGACACCAAGTTCCACGAGGTCCCTTAGCACTAGCAAATGCTAATTCCAAGAATTCATCGGTCTTCTGGATCCATTCATCGCACAACAAACCCTGACTAGAGCGGCCAGTGTACATCCACTCACGATCATCCATCCTCTGATATTTTGGGAATAGACATGCATTAGCTATCTAGTAGGTAAAGATAGGTCCTAATCCCACTCGAGGATGTGTAGATTGGGCCGTTTCCATGCTCTACTCCGATCCGAGATAGAATTTCGGCAGCACCTCCCCGCTGTTCTCCAAATACACGTCTCGGCAACAAGCCAAGAGAATGTGTATCCGGAGAACAACGGGGAGACGCTGCCGAAACTTTGTCTCAGATCGGAGTAGAGCATGGAAACAAACCCAATCTACACATCCTCGGGCTGTCCAAAAAAACGTGGACAATTCGAAACAGTTACGGTTATAGATATGCAAAG
Organism: Stipa capillata; assembly: GCA_019208055.1. Lineage (NCBI taxonomy): Eukaryota > Viridiplantae > Streptophyta > Magnoliopsida > Poales > Poaceae > Stipa > Stipa capillata. The sequence continues at coordinate 63,026 of JAGXJF010002810.1, forward strand.
ACTTGCATATTTATAACCATAACTCCTTCGAACGGGAGATGCCTAGGTTACGTGACTGTATATGAATAAAGATCTCTGTTCTTAATCATACTATCCAATCAAGTCAGGGCATCCTATAACTTTATCATGGCCCATATATACGTCAGAGAGTTTGTTCTAACCAGGAGAGCAAAAACAATGACAACAGTGTGAATACTGTTATTATGGAAACCAATTGATAAGTTTAAGAAAGAAATTTGGATCATATCAATATACAAGCCATTTGATGTGTTTCATAGATAATTTTGACTACGCTTACATGTTGGATATTATTTTGTGGTTAATGTAGCTCCCTCTTGATCTTTTGTTACATATGACAAAAGCATACCACGATAAAAGAGTATTTCTGAATCTTTGCATAGGAAAATTTGTTGGACCAATCACACAAACTATAATGGACTTGAGGGAAGAGCTCTACTATGAGCCATATGATGGAATTGACTGGAACAAGGCTCGCAACACATGTTGCAAGGTATGTCTTTTCCCTTCCCCCTTCCTTCTTTTAGACATGATTCACTTACATAATCAATTCGAAGATGTCTTTCGCTGTCTTATATAAACGAACTGCAAATGTGGTAAGAATTCTGTACTGCTTTAATATTGCTAAATCTGTTGGTTTTTCTGGTGATAAATCATGTGCTGATTTTTTATTGATCCCTTCCCGTGGACCTGGGGATAACCTCTTTGTGGAGAGGTGTCCATGACAGCAATTCCGTCCTCAAATGCGATGGCCAGGCTACATGCATATGGTGCTCTGGTGAGAAGTTTGAAACCGTCGAAAATGGTTCACTAAAGCATGCAAGTCAATTCTCATAGTTTCTATGCTGAATTCCACCAGAGATGCATATAATGTTCGTTAAAATTAACAACCACTTCACTTCACTAATTCTGGGTTGTTTCCGAACACACCTAAAGTATAGATGTTTTAGAAACCACAAGACAAGATTTTGATGCCATGCATTCGTAGGTGGCAACACCACAACTTTGGAATACTGCAAATCATGTGCTAAATCATGTGCTGGTTTTTCTGGTGCTAACCTGGGGAGCTCGGGGACGGCGCCGGCGGAGGAACACTTGGGGACGGCGCCAGCGCGGGGCGGGGGCGGGCGGGGCGGGGCGCGCGGCGCGGTGGCAGGCGGGGCGGGGCGGGGCGCGCGGCGGGAATCGGCGCAGCGGCGGGCGGGGCGAAACGGCGCAGCGGCGGGGCGGGGCGGGGCGGGCGGCGCGGCGACGGGTGGGGCGAAGCAATGCGGCGGGTGGGCGGGGCGAAGCAGCGCAGCGGCGGGCGGGGCGAAACGGCGCGGCGGTGGTCGAATGGCTTGTTTGAGGAAAAAAATTAGAAATGGCGCGGGGATTGGGTGCCCTAAATTAGATTGTTTGCCGAGTGCCCCACGTTTGCCGAGTGTCCTAACACGGACACTGGCAAACTAACAGCTTGCCACGTGTCTCCATGTTTGCCGAGTGTCAGTGGCCGAACACTCGGCAAACTACATGTTTGCCACGTGTCTACCTGTTTGCCGAGTGTCGGAGAAGTAACACTCGGCAAACATCATGGTATTATTTTTTCTTTCTTTCCTTTTTATTTCTTTTCTTTTGTTTCATAATTCTTTCTTTCTTTCAAATTTGTGAAGGAGCTGGGTGGCCCTAAATCGGATTTTTGCCGTGTGCTGAGCTGTTTGCCTAATCCTGTTTGTGAAGGAGGTGTCACTTTAAGGTTGCGTATTGGCTTGCCCTCTTTACACCAACCTTATGTACCCATATGAGGACTCCGTGCCAAAAATGAAGGGTTTTCGTGCGGTTCCTGGCGTTATTTCATGCGCCCCCTCCCGCGGGCCCCGCAGCGGAAGTAGGCTACCTTTTCATCAAAAGGGGTGAGTTCATGTGACTCTCCTCTTTTTTAGTGATGGAATAGGGCATAGGAACATGGCCAACTCAAAAAAGAGGCCACGTCCTTACAAAAGTTGGTCCGGTCGCTCCGAAGGGGGAGTTTTTCACTCAAAGTCCAGAAACTTCCTGCGAGGCAGTTCTGTTTGTGAAGAAGGTGCCACTTCAAGGTTGCGTATTGGCATGCCCTCTTTACACCAACCTTATGTACCTGTATGAGGACTCCATGCAAAAAATGAAGGGTTTCCGTGCGGTTCCTAGCGTTATTTCATGCGCCCCCCTCCCGCGGGCTCCGCAACACTACAAAACGTAACACTACAAACTAATTATAGACCATGCACTATTCACTGCCCAAACCAACATCAAACGTATCCGATTTAAAAATATGAAATCTAACATTGTTAAAAAATAATTCAAACAACAAAACAACTTATACCATAGATTGCTCTCAGGTTTTGCCCTTTTTCCCGAATGGTCACACATTACATTTTTGTAAATGATTTGGCAGTTGACCTTGTTTAATGTTATGAAATTCAAATCATTTAAGAGTATATAAACTAATAAAACAATAGCATATCATGGAGTAATTGTATAGCATAGATGCATATAATGGAGTAATTGAAGCATCTCATATGAACACATCTTTTCCCACCTAAGTTTCATCTATTCTATTAATAATGGAACAAGTGTGCTTTAGTTTCTACAACAAAATAGTCTACTATATAAGTAACAATTTTGTAATTGAAACTAAGTGAACATAAAAAAAAACATAGTTTGCCGAGTGTCATAACTCAGACACTCGGTAAAAATGAACAGTGCTAACGGGCGGCCGCTTGTTTGCTGAGTGCACGCTACGAGACACTCGGCAAAGGAACCACGCCGTCGCCTCTCCGTCAACCGCGGGGAGGACGGGCACGTGTCTCTCTGTTTGCCAAGTGTCATGCGGCGGGCACTCGGCAAACATGTTCACTACAAGAGAACTGAGATACTGTGACGAAAACGCTCGTGACGGTGGTTAGAAACGTCACGGAAATACGTAATGTGTGACGTTTTATACCTAGCGTCACTGATTCTCACAAATCCGTGACAGACATAGAATAACCGTCACGCATTAATCGAGAAAAACGTCACTAAATCGCCTCAGCCATTGGGTGCCGCCTGGCTACCAATTTCTGTGACGGTTTGATAATTTCTATGACGAACGTAGTAGGGTCACAGAAGATTACAAATCGGTGACGCTCATATATTCGTCATGTAATATTGATCGGTGGGACCTACGTGTCATTGGTGCAAAGAAATAAGGGAAATTAGGAGACGCTGGTTAAATAAAAATAGTAGGGTCACAGAAGATTACAAATCGGTGACGCTCATATATTCGTCATGTAATATTGATCGGTGGGACCTACGTGTCATTGGTGCAAAGAAATAAGGGAAATTAGGAGACGCTGGTTAAATAAAAAAAATGGCCCGAGAGGGAGTCGAACCCATGCCCTCCCCTGCGCGTAGATGACCAGTATGTATGCGTCGGAAAAATCAGCAGGACGAGGGATCGAACCCGTGACCTCCCGCGTGCGTGAGCAAGGTCTTACCAGTAGGCTAGTGTTCGGTTGCTGAAGTATTTGGCGCATTAATTTAATTTGTGTTATGGCATCAGCAGTAAATGGCATATACAATCAGTCGGCGGCGCAGGTTAATTCTTTCTTCCCCAAAGCTTCCTTCTCCCGTGCCTCCTCTGCCGGAGGGATTTGATAAAATGCCCTCACTTACCCTGCCACCCGACCATTTGCCCCAACTTATTTGACGTTCGATGAAATGCCCTCTCCTCCTTCCCCCGGTTACATTCCTCTATAGCTAACCCACCTCCTGACCATACTACGGTTTGTAACATAATATGCAACCAGCAACAGTTTTCGCATTCACATCTACTAGTACCAAATGTCAATACTAATATTCAGCGGCTCCATATAGGAAACATGTGAAAAGAACAAGAAGAACCGAGAAGCTGTCAGGCATCACCAAAAAACTGGCTCTAGGTGTTATGTTTCCCATTTCAGCCAACTTGTAAGTATTCCAGATACCTCACTTCTAGTCCTTTGTCTATCACATCTGGTCATTATATATGGAATACTAATGTTACAATTCAATTTATCTTGTAGAAAAAAGACAAGTACAACAATCAGGACCCTAGTCCCATTGATTTTTTCAAAGACACCCATACCAACACGAAGACTGGCTGCATGAGCGAGCCAGCAATGTTAGCTTATGTAAGATTTCTTCCTCTACTGTTGCGCACTCAAAATAGATTCTCATATTGATCAATTGTACTCCGACATATGAACTTTGTCTTTCTTGAGCGTCCATGCTTTCCTTTCTTGTGCAGACTGCTATGGAAGAGAAAAGAAGGGAAACACAATCAGAAGGTGAGGAGCCTATGTCTGATACACTGATTGTGGCTGAAGTTCTAAAGGAAAAAAGCGCCCATAGCACCTTCTTTTCCAGCATGGGGTATGCATCAAGATCCGGGAGGTCTGGGAGCTCTGCTTCATCAGCACGCATCCGAGAGCTAGAAGAAAGAATTGAACAGAAGGAGAGAGAGGCAAGAGATGCAAATGATAGGTACTTCTGCTGTTTTTATTTCTGTTGGCAGCCTGGTGCAGTGAGTTTCAAATAGAGATCTGGGTTGGTTATATCCATAATTTCAATCAAGTCTCCAAATAGAAGTTGTAGAATATATTTCAAGCTTTCTATAGAGTACTTGTGTGCGCATATTGGCTGGACGGTTTGTGTCCAGCGGTCAGTTTAGTTCTACTGTCCAGAAGTTCATCTTTCTGCATGCAGTGATTTCGTGTGCCACTTTAGGCTCAGTTAGAGTTCGAATTAATTTACGGGTTCAACATAAAAGTTGTGGAGGGTGTCTTGTAGATTCTAAAATACCTACTGTTTGTTAGATTCCGTGTCATATATTAATTCCTATGAAAAGATTAAAAGATAAATGTTTCTGTTGGCAGCCTGGTGCAGTGAGTTTCAAATAGAGATTTGGGTTGGTTATGTCCATAATTTCAAGCAAGTCTCCAAATAGAAGTTGTAGAATATATTTCAAGCTTTCTATAGAGTACTTGCGTGCGCATATTGGCTGGACGGTTTTTGTCCAGCGGTCAGTTTAGTTCTACTGTCCAGAAGTTCATCTTTCTGCATGCAGTGACTTCGTGTGCCACTTTAGGCTCAGTTAGAGTTCGAATTAATTTACGGGTTCAACATGAAAGTTGTGGAGGGTGTCTTGTAGATTCTAAAACACCTACTATTTGTTAGATTCCGTGTCATATATTAATTCCTATGAAAAGATTAAAAGATCTGTCCTGTTTTGGACAGAAATGCCATCATCCTTTGTATTGAGCGATGCAACTTGATAATTCCTTGACTTTGTCAACATTGAATATGTGAGAAATATAGTGTTGTTTTTCAAAGATAAATCGTTTATATGGTCGAGCTCTGATTGTGCTGACCTAGACATTTAATATTATACTTCTCTATTTTAGAGTCATAATTTAACAGATTGTAAGCTTCTTGGGGGTACTCTTGTACCTGCTGTCTTGTCTGTTTTCATCTAATGAAAATGCAACGCTGTTGCATTTCGTTGATTTATAGGTACCAGCAGGAGTTAGCCGCGAGACTTGAAGCACAAGAGGGAGCACTTGAAGAGATGAAGAGGAAGCAGCAAGAAGAATTGGAAGCTGTGAAGAAGAGCCAGCAAGACAAGATTGAAGCCTGGGAAAAGAAGCAACAGGAAATGGATAACCTGATTGGTTTTCTCTTAAGGGCTCAAGCAACTTAGTAGTCCCAGTCCAAACCTGATGGTGAATGAAGGCCATCCTTTTGTGATGGTGGTATTGTTGCTGAATCATACATTGCAATTAATCTTCAGGAGAACAATCTTGTGGTCTTTAGTTATGTAAATATTGCTTTGCAACTTATCTATTGTCGTGAATGTCAAACTTGGTGAATCAGTAGTACTTTTAGTGTCATTTCTATTTTGAGGATGATTTGGATGAGACATTGAATTTATAATATGATTTGTCTTTGATTTCAATGTATAATGTGATTTGGCTCTAAATTATTTATATAATGTGATGCGATGTGAATTGAATATATACTATGATATGCATTTGAATTAAATTTGATTTGACAATTCATCGTAATTTAAATTTGAAATAAATTAAATATTCCCTGATGACGTCATCTTAATCGGTGACGAAACTAGTGACACTTGTTTAATCAGCGTCATCTTTATTTATGACAAAAATTGTGACGTTTTCTAGTAGTGGGATGGTCTGCCCGGTGCTGACGTGGCATCAAGTCAGTGACGTTGCTCCGTCACTGAATGTGGTAGACTATGACATATTTTCTCTAAAATGTGACGTTTATCGACCGTCACAGAAAGACCAAATCGGTGACGATGTAGAAAACGTCACCAAAGGTCCCATAGTCAGTGACGTTTTCTGCACGCGCCGTCACTAGGAGTAATCTGTTACGGGGATTCCGTGACGATGCTAGTGACGCCCAAGAAACGTCACAAAGGGGTATTCTGTGACGTTTTTGGCTATTCCGTGACATTTTTCAGCTCGTCACAGTAGGTCCGTTCTCTTGTAGTGGTTGTTTGCCGAGTGTCATGTTGTGGGCGCTCGGCAAACAGTTTGGTTGCCGAGTGTTGTATTTGTGCCGAGTGTTTTTCTTGGACACTCGGTTTATAGTTGTCTGTGCCGAGTGCCCGACGGAAAACACTCGGCAAAGCGTTGAGCGCACGGCAAACATCTCTGTTCCGGTAGTGATAATCGCATCTTTTTGAACCTTAAAAGAGACTACTATAGAAGAAGTCCCGAGGATAATGACGCCTCCGGACAAATGTTCCTCACGTCAGGATTGAATTCCGACACACTGTATGTACTTTACACCTATCTGCCTGGTATCTGATCTCTCTTGTGCTTGTAAATTTGTACATTTCGGCATTGTTAAACTACCAAAAGAAATTGATAGGTGAAGATTTTTGCAATAATTTTCAAAGGCCTGATATAATGTTCCTTGTTAGAGTGGCACTTCCGCACTGATATTGCGTCGAAACTTTCAGAGAACAACCAAGTCTATGCAGTCTGTAAGGGAGAATAGAAGGACTCGATATGTTGTTACTATTTGATGAATCTCTTATAGTTGTTACTTGTAGAGGCAACATAGTTGATGAATAGGATTTTGATGAGCACTCATGCTAGGACGAAGGCCTACTACTCTTCTATATATGTCAATGCCGTACCATCGGATAAGAAATTTCAAATACTCGTATGGAAGGATAAGCAAACATGTTATGGTTGATATCACATACTTGAAGAACTGACGTCGAACCTGAAGGTCTAGCGAGATGGTACATCAACTGTTCTTTCTTGGACGTGTATATACATGTATTGTTGGGATTCCTAATCAATACATCATTCCTTTGTTAAAACCAAATTGTATGAATTTACTGCTATATGAATTTGTTGAATCTTTTGAATAGTACGAGTACCTGAACGCATCATAGGTCTAGATACACCTAGGTGTACCAAATCTGGGTTGGCCTCCTAAGGTGCAAGCTTAATCTTTTACAGTGCATCTTTATGGAGAAAGTGACTGGGTGCTCCCGGGTATGCGCACACCCGGTTGAGTTTTTGATTTTCAAGGGTGCATAGAAGTTTTCAAAAAAACTGAAAAATAAGAGATCCGTGCAAAAATGTAAATGTGTACAGTTTTGCTCTCTTGTTTTACTAATATGTATAGGTGCATACTTCATCTTATAATATACAAGCTTCATTTTTTCTAGATTTTGGAAAACTCACATATGCTTTTGAAATTTGCAAATCGCCTGGATGCACGTGTACCCATGTTCGCTAAGTACACACTCATCTTTGTGGTTGAATTGAAGTCTTTATATTAGTAAGTAACTAAAGTAATTTGTTGGAATAAAATGAGCCTCGTGAAAACGAAGATCCCAAGATGGAAGCAAGATGTGGAGAACAACAAATGGAGACTTGGGGAGAGAGGAAATGGATAAGCAGGATAGGGGAGACGATTAGGGCATTCAGGAAATGTAAAGCCATGGAAATAGATATCGTATGTTGCAACAAAATTATTAAGTACTACAACAGGGGTACATCTTGACAACAAAACGTACTTATCGATTACCAAGGAAACTAAATTTGTGGCAACAGTACTACCTGTTGCCACAAATTATTTCTCGCTACAATATTTCCATGTATAATGCAACAGTTATTTTCTCTGTCGCAGTAACTAGGTTATATTGCAACAAATTTATTAAGCACTATAACAACGGTACATCGTGTTGATTAGCACACATATTAAGGGAAATTGTGGCAACAATATTATCTATTACCACAGATTATTTCTCGTTGCAATATTTGCAGGGCAAGAGTTCAAGCTTCTTGTAGCGTGGAGTTCATCAGGGCAGCAATGGCCAAGCTAGGGTAGCAGGAGCGCCGCTTTGGCAGCCGGAACCGCAATAATCCTGGCCGAGGCCACATGAGCCATACAGGCTGCAACAATAGTTGTTGGTGCAGGCCAGTTGAACCACTAGCCTTCCTGCCACATGGCTTGTCAGTGCTGCAGGCGCCGCTCTGGCAGCCGGTGCCACAGAACTCGACGCCAAGGCCACAATACCCGTACTGGCTGCAGCAGAGGTTGTTGGGACATAGCTTGCCGCCGGCGAGGCTGCCACACTTAATGTTAGCGCGGCAAGGTCCGCTTTGGCAGTTGTCGCCGCAGTACTCTTGGCCGTAGCCACAGTACCCGTATTGGCTGCAGCAGTGGTTGTTTGGGCACAGGGCGCCGCCGGTTTGGCTGCCACACCTCTTGCTGGTGTAGCAGGCGCCACTCTAGCAGCCGTCGCCGGCGCAATAGTTGACGCCAAGGCCGCAGTACCCATACTTGCTGCAGCAGAGGTTGTTGGGACACTCCATGCCGCCGCTCTGCCTGCCTCACCGCTTTTCATGCGTGGTCGCCGTAGCAAAGGCAAGTGCTACCGTGCCCAGCACGAGGACCTTCATGCCAAGGTTTGTAGCTCTCACTATCATTCTTTTGGTTGGTTGCATGGGGTAGCTGGTGATCAATGAAGCTTGAACTGTATAAGATCCCTTTATATAGGAGTCCGTGTGGCACTTTCGAAATTGGACCATGCAAGCATGGGTAGCGATTTCCATCTCTGTTGTCTAAGGATTAAATCTTTGTGGGTGAAAATATGCCTGAGATTCTTGTGATTTGTATATTATATATCTCACAACGGTTGCTCATAAGGTTGTGTCTCTATATTTTCGTGGCATGTACAACAGCTGCTAGTTCTATATCATATGTTAACATAATTCTATTCGTGACCCTTAGTTGTCGAGAGGCGTAAGCCACAACTTTTGTTTTTTGCATGAACACGCATCATAGACCGTGATGCGGGCGTCAGCAAACTTGAAATTCATTGTGTAAAGGCTATCCATTTTACTATTCAAAGGTTCTAAACATCATGTCACCTTTGTAACCGTCTGTGGTATCAGATTATCACAGCCGGTTCACTGATCTGAATCATCTGAGATATCTAACTATCACAAATGGTTCACGTGCTCTATAAAAACAGGTTATCTTAGATAGTTTCGATGTCAGAATCGTCTATGATGTGATAACTTCAGGTATGACAGACTATTAAAACCAGACATCGCAGAAAATCGTATGTCAGATGATTTTGAACCATCTCCCTACTTAGCAGTGTGTACTGTCATAAATTCCCCTCCATTCGTTATCGGCTTAAATCTAGGAGGAAAATAACAAATGACGGTGTGATCCACGTTCGTGGATGCATGGACCGCACAAGGACGTCAAGTCGCTATTCATTGCCAGCCATTTGGCCCTTTCGAGAAACGTGCATGAGAGACGACCTGCGTGATCCGAAATCAAGGATGGACCATCTTATATCTAGTGGCATGATTTCCTCGTGTATTTGATACATACGAGATTAGACAGTCAAAGGATGGACCATCTTATCTAGTGGTACTTGTAGTTATAAGAAATAACTACATATAGTATAGCAAGATTCACTACTGCATGGTGGAAATAGCAGACATTTTGATGGTGACGTTTTTCTGTAGTGCCTAAAAAACGTGGTCTTCACGATGTGTTGGAGAAATTGCCTTCAAAACTGCATTATTAGAGGTTTACCAAACATCGTAATACAACTAAAGTTAGGAGGCATTCGGCAAAACGTCGGTAGAGTTTAGCCAGCGGTTTTGGGAGAAAATGCCTATAATATTACTTAAATTTTACACATAAACTCCTAAACAAAAAATATTTCTCAACAAACCCTCCTAACACTTGGTCCAAAGTACCTGTCAAAAACTCGAACTCACTTAAAAAAAACCTAGCAGATCGATCCCCGCCACGATCGATCATCGCCAAGACCTAACCCCGCTGCTGGTGGCCGCGTCTTCGTCAAGCAATCCCCACCGCTGGATGTGCGGCCGCCTCACCGCCTCACCCCACCACTGGACACGCCTCATTATCACCGAGTCTCGCTGCTGGTAGCACACACACCGTCGCCACAAATCCCCACCGCTAGATGTGCGGCAGTCTCGTCGCCTCACCCCGCTGCTTGACACACCCCGTCATCATCGAGCCTCGCCACTGATAGCGCGTCCTCATTATCACCAAGCCCTGCCACTGGACATGCAGCCGCCTTGCTGCTGATCCACGACGCTAGAGACACGGTCACATAATCGTTGAGCCAAGCCACTAGATGTGTGGCCACCTCATCACTGGATCTCACGATTTCCCACCTCAGCTTGCCAACGGCATCGGTGAGATCAGTTTCCTCTCACTCACCATACCGCAAACCTCTCTATGGTTGGATCTTGTGTTGCCCTTGTTGTTAGTGTGGATTTGGTGCTGCCCTTCTACATTTGGTACTGCATCTACTATTAATTCTGAATTGCAATACGAATCTACATTGGTAATATGAGGATTAGTAGTTTCTATTGAGCTGATGCTAATTGGAAATTGATATAGGTTCACTAGATAATTCGTGATCAATTGCACAACTTAGCAGCAAGCATCTACATCATAGTAGTTTTTGTCGGTCTATATGTCCTTGTTTGCTTCTAGATTTGTGGTTCCGTGTTATCATGAACCATTTGTGTGATGAATAAGACACAAATGAATGCAGTCACTGTTTACCACCGAGTGTGGTTTTTTTAGGTGCTAGTTTCAACCAATCATGGACAAAGGGTGGATGGGAGCACCTAGGTAATCCTAGTTAGTTAGTGTCCTGCTGCTTTAATCTAGATAAATAGCAACATGGAGTTGACTAGTTTCATCTTGGCGTAGGTCTACTACCGAGTATGCTGAAGGCATAAGTAAATTTATCTTTGTCAATTCAACGAGATATAATACTATCCATTGCCCTTGCAAGAGCTGTAGAAATGTATATTAGTTAGGTGAATAATAAGTTTGTGAGCATTTGATCTGTGATGGGTTCATGGCCGGATATACCTTGTGGACTCATCATGGGGAGAGCTTGTGGACATTTGAATCAATAGTTGACTTGGTAGCTGAGTCAAGTTCAAAATATGAAGACTATGTTGATAGTGATGAGATGGATGAGCTGCTAATGGAGGGATTCAGGATATATGAAACTCGTACTTTAGGGGCTAATGATGAAGAGTTCAAAGATGACGTGGAGGTTGATGCTGAAACGTACCATAAGTTGTTAATGATGGAAGCCAGGTTGAAAAAATTCTCAAAGCTACAATTTCTCGTGAGGCTTCTGAACATAAAAAATATGTGGAGAGTGAGCAATGGTTGCTTTGATGAGCTCTTGACACTAATTAAGGAGGCACTACCAGATGGCTAAGCTTTGCCACAGAATTTCCATGAGGCCAAAAATTTGTGAGAGTCATTGGCGTTGGTTATGAGAATATCGATGCATGCAAAAATGATTGCATTCCATTTAGGAAGGAATATGCAGATGCCACATCATGTCTAGTGTGTAATGCAAGTAGATAGACGTGTCCACAAGGTGGCTCAAAAACCTAGACGCCGTTTTTGACTAAAGAAGAGGCTCCAAGACATGGCGTGCTTCTGTGATCAGCTGCAGCTGAATAGCTGTCTATCACGTGCATAAGATGAGAAGGAGCTCACTGGGTTAGCGTTGTGGTTTTAGGTTCTCAAAATTATTAGGAACCCATTTTAATTGGTTTTAGAAATTGCTCATACTCAAATCAATTTTAACGATTCCTACAAAAAGGATAAACTGGAAAGTTCCTGCTATTTCCTAGGGGTTGAATTTGATTCCAAAAATTGGAGAAAAATATATTTATTCATGATAATTATTCTAGTATTTGAATAAATTATTTCCAGGTGCACTTTAGGCTATGTTTGGATATAAAGTATTTTAAAAACTACTGTTTCTTAAAACTACAATATTATAATTTATAGTCATAGAATACCACAGTTTTTGAATACTATAGTATTTTATAATATTTTTACAGTTTTTGAATAAATGATGGGGTGGTAGTTTGATTGGATTCACCAAGATTACTGCTATGATGCAAGCTGCCCTAGATGTTGGTCGTGAATTCAAGGCGTTGACTTTTCTAATTGACAATGACAATTACTTGTTTTTATCCTATTATACTATGGGTTGGAGCTTTTGGTTGAGAACTGCGCTGATATATGTATGGACTACTTTAATTTCATTGTTTCTTAAGAATTATGTGCTTTGTTTGTGGTTTATATATATATATATATATATATATATTACCTATGATGATTTGTGATATGATATGAATGCGATATGATCTGTGAACTTCATGTGAATGTGATATATATATATATATATATATATATGCAATTCTATTTTGTTTCAAAGAGCTAGCTAGCCAATAACAAGAAAACTGATGTTCCTGTTAAATAACATCACAAGCGATTCAATATGAAAACCATGTTAAACCGCCTGTGATACAGCTTATTATAGGCGGTTCGGATTAAGAACCGCCTGTGATGACAGTAGATTATCATAGGTCCTTGTCTATTGGCGGTTCGAGAAACCGTCTGTATTGACATTTTTGAACCACCTGTAATGGCCTTTTCTGTAGTGGTGCCATTTTTTGCGACTTTCCATTAAAATTATGATAAAGAAGAAGGCCTAGTATGAATTTCAGCTTGCAAAAGAAATACCTCTAGACTTCCAATTTCTTCCTTTGGATCCCTTAATGCATGACTCATTCTCATTCTATACATTTCCGGGCTTGATTGCGTGCTTCATATGTTTTCGTTTTCTCCATCTTCCTAACCAAAGCTGCCTTGAGGCAAGCAATCTGCAGTAAGATAGCAATGAGCAAAACTTGCTTAGAAAGCTCAACGGCAGTACCAGTACGCTAGCCAAGAGAAATTAAGAAAATCACAAAGTGGAGCTGCTAAGTGAACCTGTTCTTTTAGCTCTTTTGACCTCTCCTCCTTGTTCGTCTTGGCTGCTCCAAGCTCAAACAACGACAACTCGGCGAACTACAAAGTGCTTATTGATTCACTAATGTTGTCTGGTTCCGGACCTACGTGAATAAACATCAGTGTGTTTGCTTGTCCTCCTAAACATGGCAAACAAATGTTATCTATTCCACACATTTTATGTTCTGACGATGTGCAAACTAAGGACGTAGAGTTTTGGAGATACCAAGAGCGTCCTGCAGTAATTGAGTAAGCTTGCTATTTCGGTAAGGAACATGAGCATTTTTCTGGGCGACTTGTTTATGTGTTGTGCCTCCTTCAACCTATGTCCTATAACCTCAGATTTATCGACTCTTTCATTGCCGGCTAAATCCACAAGATGCATTCAACCGCTCAGGGTTGTTCCTGATGTTAAATCTCATCCTTGAAGATGAACTGTTAGACAACTGTAAAGTGCATTAATCAACCATCAGCGAAAAAACACCAGGTTCAAAATTTTGTTTGGCATGAAAGGTAGCGTTGCAAAATCAAGCATATACCTGTGGGAGTGGCTACTTCGGTCATTCATGGCCGTCGAGCAAACTGCACAGTTCTTTCGGCCAAGATTCATCAAATCAACCACATCGGAGGTTGATGCCACCGGAACTATGTTTGCATCTGGAACGGCAGCACTTTTCTGCGACCTAATGAGAAGTGCTTCTATGTCCTTCTAAAAGTTTTTTATACAGATCTCAAAGCATCCATAGGTGAATAGCAAAAGGGCATATTAGTCAAATTAGTGTGGGCCCGAAGCCCATGTCCAGCTTGGTTTAGTCATCTATAGATGCTTTGAGATCTGTGCAAAAAACTTTTAGAAGAGCATAGAAACACTTTTCTTGAGATCTACAATGAACAAGTGAGGGATCTCCTTCAAAATGTTGGAAACAAGAAATATCCTTTCTTACTGAATTATATATTGATCGCCATGTCCAGCTTGGTTTAGTCATCTATAGATGCTTTGAGATCTGTGCAAAAAACTTTTAGAAGAGCATAGAAACACTTTTCTTGAGATCTACAATGAACAAGTGAGGGATCTCCTTCAAAATGTTGGAAACAAGAAATATCCTTTCTTACTGAATTATATATTGATCGTGTCGGTTGTTATCTTAATTATTTTTGTACACATATGAATCTCCTTTTCTGTGACAATATATTGCACCTCCTCTAACATCAAGCAAAATGTATCCTTCCTCTGTGCTTGAATATTGAATAGATCATTCAAAGCCCTATAGTTGACGCGAAATCCTTCTTCTGTCAATACTTTAGGACCACTCCGGCCGCAACATCACAAAATGATGTTTTAGTTTGCAATAAGACTAAAATTAAAATAAAGCTGGGCCAATTATGTACCATTGTAAAGGTCTTCCCTGACCCAGTTTGGCCATATGCAAATACACACACGTTGTAGCCATCAAGAACAGAACGGATTAAAGGCTGCATGTCTGCAAAGACCTCCTCTGCACTAATCAAAAGAATGTATGTCATTTCATTGCCAAAGAGTCTATGCTATTTGAAATAAATATCGCGGTAGAGCAATTTGTTGGTACAACCTTGTGTGGCTGATGGTCCAAAGCACCTATTGAAAGTAAAAGATTTCCGTGCTTCTTTTCTATGCATGTTTCGATGGAATCATGACCGTGATAGTTCTATCTTCTATTCCAGCGACACTACTTGAGGAACTTACATTTCTAGGTAGGAAAGGTCTCACTCGACAGTACACTCTAATATTGCCTGGTGACAGAAAACAAAATATTATCATGTAGTGTTGCATCATGAAATGATGTGTATAAAATTCTCGAGTTCTCATTTCATAAGACAAAATTGTACCTCTAAGATCCTGTATTTGGTTCTACAGCTTACGGTTTTCCTCGAGAACTTTATGATACCCAGAAGCCGCATGAGAAATAGTGCGTAAATGGTTTCCTATTACAACAAGAAAAAAATATGAGATACCTTCAAATATTTCAAAGAAAATTGTAGAAAAGATTATATGCATCCAAAACTCAGGAATCAATTTGCCAAGCTTAGCAAGATCTTCAGAGTACTGCAATTTGAAGTACTCCATCCCAGACTTAATAGTTGAAAGGTTACTTTTCAAATCCTACAGCAACTGTCAACAATCAGATAAAGATAGTGGAAACCCAAAGTTTCAAAGAAGAACATTCAGCATTAGAAATACCTGGAGGTAGCCGACGCGCCGATCAAGCAGGTGGTGGCTTTCCAGAGAGTGTGGGTGCGGGCGTGGAGCACCGCCACCGTGCAGTTCACACTCAACACCGTCGTGCCGTCCGGCGTCAGCACCGTCCTCATGGAGAACGGCGACTCGTCGTCACCCATGTCTTTTCCCCGTCAAGATCAGCTTCTCTGCTTGGAGTTTTTCTCTTTTCTTAACGCATGATGTTTTAGGATGGTTTCATTCTTTTATTCACCATTAAGGAGTAATATATATTCAGTATCGCAATGAATATTTTGTATCGGTATCAAAGGGAACCTGTTGTTCCTTTAGGCTTGTCGACGAATCGCATGTCAAGTGTTGAGTCAATTCAAATGGTTGGTGCTCACATCTGTTCCTTATCTCATCGAACTTTTTTTTTGGTAAGGCTGAAGGGAAGGAACATGATAGTACTATTCACCTGTAACATCAGCAATGGAATGGCAGAGGATATGAATCTGGACACACATGGTGCATGGAGGGCCGTTTGATCGAAATCTGACGTACCCAGAACTGGTCCGCGCGCTACTACCTTCATCCACAGCACACAACCCTCCTCCCTTTTTCTTCGTCTAGCCATGTCTCTCCCACTCACCAGCGCAGCGCGAGGATCCTTCTGACAAACTACACGTCGTATCCTGGTATTTACACATGCGACAGTACCATGCAGTCACGTATAGTTGGAGATAGATTAGGATTGAGTTTGAATTGAATTAGAGTTAGAGATATACGGTTGTAACTAACTTTGATCCGATTCTTTCCTTGTTAATATAAGATAGAAGCCGGCCCGACTTGGAGCTGCGCGCATTACAAATTAAAATAAGAATCCTCTTCTTCTTCCCTGAGCTGCGTTTTTTTACACCTTCCTCCTCACAAAATTACAATCTGGTTATATGGTTGATTTGGCACAATCCAACTGCGACTATGCTGAAAATAAAACTCGTATACAGTTTCTGCGATAAGATAAGACTATAGAATATCATTTTTTTTATCGTGTCGCTCCTAAATATATATGTTTGAGGAGTCGTGGGGTGCCCAACTTGGGCAAATTCACCCACTGCATCACTCAATTTGTTTTTGGGGGTGAACTCACACTTATTTGCCGATGGGCTTTAATATCCATATTGTTGGTTTGCTCTAAGTCGGGCTAACCGGAAAAAAGGCGTGCTTTTGAGAATAAGTTTGACTCGATCTCCTGCAAAGAATGTATGCTACAATGCTCGTTTATCAACTATCGGGCAAGATTAAAAGGATGCTGGTAAGGAAAAGCTGATCACTGGTGCTGAAGCCCTATCAACAAGTTTAGTTCTTCAACAATTGGATAAACATAGGGTCTCGGCAACTGGCCGGATGGTCAGCCTTGTCTCTACCTTCCTGAAGAGATGGAGGGCCTCTTCGCAAGGACCTCATGGCTGCTCCATGCCTCCAGCCGGCTGACAACGACAGCTCCAGGGCGAGCTCGTGGATGCTGATAGGACACTGGCTGGCTGGGATGCTGCTCATGCCGCTGGACCGGAGCAAGATGAGGGCCGATGCCACGTGCGTCAGGCCGGCGTCCGTGGAGCCATGGCTGCACGCACCGCCGTCGCTCGTGTGCAAGCAGCGGGATCTTGACCCTGCGCCACTGCGAAGATGTGCTTTTCTGTCTTCAGAGCCTTATTCTTTTCTTAGAAAATACTGGTAAATCATGCTACATACAGGGACGGATTAGAAATACACCCATTGTGTAGCCAATGTACCACTTTTTTGTCATGTGGGAGACGTGCCGTGCATACCATGCTCTTTTGGTTGCCATTTAAAACATGTTACACTGTTAGTTAATTATCTCTAAGGGAAAATTAGTAACTTAATCACTGTCCATTAAAATATACTATTCCGAAATTTCCCCATCGTCTCTCTCAGATGTTCTTCTCCCCCGGTTTTCTTCCTCGCGCGGGGCTGAACTGCCGTGGATTGACTTCCTCCTCAGATTGTTTACGGCAGAACGTGCACCACCTGCTTGTACTCGAACACCGCATCCACCTCCGGCGGCGTTTTAGCCGGCGCCTCGGTGAAGGAGACGAACTGGTTGTGGGCGTCTTGGTTGGAGGAGTAGGAAGAGGAGGAGTGGTCGCGGCAGGAGAAGACGAAAAGGAGGAGCACAATGGCGTTGGCAATGAGGAATACGGAGCGTGGGTGGTGTTACAGATATAGTAGATTGGTTTACCTGTTGTATTGGTATTGGCATTGGTCTCTATACTTGCCTTGTACTCCAAGCCATCTTGTACTATATATATGCCTATTGGGTTGTGCAATAGATCTAAGTTGCATATTTCCTCACATGGTATCAGAGCCTAGCGTTTTTTTTCCCAAAAATTTTGGATGCCGCAACTCGTCCGATCCGCCGCCGCCTTACCAGATCCTGCCGCCGCCGCCTGCTCGGCTTCTCGGCGGCTCTCCTGCGACGCTGCCGACTTCATCCGCCGTCGCCCGCGCTCCGTGCAACGCCGCCCGGTCCGTCCGCCCAGCCCCGCCTGCGTCCGCCTGCTAGCTGGATCCGGCGGTTCTCCGTCCTCCCGCCGCTGCCCTCCCCGGCGTCCGCCTTCGGCCGCCCGCCGGCCTCCCCGGCCGCCCGCCCCCAGCCACCCGCCCTTGGCTTCCCGCCGGCCTCTCGGCCTCCCGGCCTCCCGGCTTCCCCGGCCGCCTCCCGGCCTCCCCGGCCTCCCGCCGGCGCCGCTCCGCCTCTGGCCGCCCAACGGCCTCCCCGGCCTCCCGCCGCCGCCACTCCGGCCTACCGGCCTCCCGCCCGTGGGCGCTTTTGCCCCGCATGCTCTGTTCGGTCCCGAACAGAGTAACGCGTCCTGTTAAGAGCTTCCGCTTTTAGAAAAAAAAGGTATCATGTCTTCATCGTCGGGCACCGTTTCTCTCCCTCGCTGCCCGGTGATTTTTGATGGGGTCAATTTCACAGATTTCGTCTCGCATATGCGCATTCACATGCGTGGTCTTCGTCTCTGGGGCGTCCTCTCCGGCGATGTTCCGTGTCTAGCTTGTCCTATCGCCCCGGTGGAGCCTACGCTTAGTGCTCGACCTATTGATACTGATCGTGCTGCCTATGATGAGGCTGTCACCACCTATCAGGAGGCTCTGGATTCCTACGGTGCTCCGCTGACTCTGTACACTCAGTGGTTTGATGATGATGCTCGTGCTGCTGCTGTTCTTGTTGCCAGTCTTCAGCCTCAGTTTTCTTCTGAGGTTGTGGGTTTCTCTACGGCATTCCAGATGTGGACTCATCTTTGTCAGCGTTATGAGCCCTCTGGCGACGCTCTGTTCCTGTCCGTGGTTCGCCAGGAGCACTCTCCAGCAGGGTGATGCCACGGTTGATGAGTTCTATGCTCAGAGTTCTGCTGTCTGGCGCCAGCTGGATTCCCTTCGTCGTCCTGGTTGTGGCTCTTGTCAGTGCTGTCAGGATACTAGTGCCGATCGGGAGTTCCAGCGCATCTATGAGTTCTTGACGCGGCTTCGTCCTGAGTTTGAGTCTCGTCGTGCTCAGCTTCTTGCCCGTCAGCCTCGTGTCTCGCTTCTGGAGGCGCTTACGGAGGTATGTGCGGAGGAGACTCGTCTGCGTGGCTCTGGTCTTCTGCCACTTCCCTCCGTGCTTGCTGTTCGTCCACCGACTACACCGACTGCTCCACGCCTCTGCGGCTCGTTTCCCTCAGCGGCCTCCACAGGTGGTGGTGGTCATTCCTTGTCAGGTGGTGGCCGTCCTCATTGCACCTACTGTGATAAGGATGGCCACATTGAGTCTACTTGCTTTCGGAAGAAGCGTCATGTTGGATCGGTGGCTTTCGACAGAGGGGGGTGAATGTCAAACTAAAAATT
Source organism: Stipa capillata (assembly GCA_019208055.1). Lineage (NCBI taxonomy): Eukaryota > Viridiplantae > Streptophyta > Magnoliopsida > Poales > Poaceae > Stipa > Stipa capillata. The sequence continues at coordinate 82,575 of JAGXJF010002810.1, forward strand.
TCTTCTCAAGATGAGAACACAAAACTATTGATTAGCTATTGTGTTCAAGTCAAGGAATGCAGCGGAAACACAATTGCCAAATGGGTTGAGAAAAGTTAAGCAAAACACAGTCAAATCGGAAGTTCCGGTGTAACAATATCGGAAGTTCCGACCTTACCGAAAGTTCCGAAGTCACCCCAATTTTGAACGCTCTGGAAAAATCAGTACTTTCGACTCCTGAATCGGAACTTCCGATGTGGATCGGAACTTCCGGAGTAGGAAAATCAGAGCTTTCGGTTTTGGAAAAACAGCAAACTGTCGCTCAGAAAAACGTCCGCAGATTTTGATCCACCCAACGGAATTGAATGAAATTTTGCACAGTGGTAGACAAAAGACTTACGGAGCTATTCCAATTGGAATCATGTCAAAAGCTTGTATGTGCTAAGAGAAAATGCCGATTTACTATCAGCTGTTCCAAAAGCAAACGAGAAGAAAAACTTGCGCGAAATCAAATCAGTTGATTCCTAGGGCTAGCGAGGGATTTTGATATGGAATCATTATAGAAACATCTCACATGCCCTAGCAATCTATTTCAGCATTCAAACCTCAAGGATCAACCCTCTAATCGAATCGAATACAAAACCCCAATTTCTTGCTTCTTTTCCAAGTAAACTCAAAACATGAGAAAAGAGATCAATTTCTTGATTATGCTAGGATGGAATCAAATAGGACGTGATTACTCCATCACTAACTTGCCATATCAAGAATCAAATCACAAGAGAAGCAAAGAAACGAAACTCAAAAAGGATTCACGAACAAGAAACCTCACTAAGACATGGAGATTAGGGAAATCTTTTTGTATTGAATTGTCGTGGGTTTTCCTTAGATTTACAAGCCTCTCATCTAGGCAAAGCATTCCTCTAAGTGCAGCTCTCAAAAGCTAATCAAAAGGGTTAAGGGTTAAGAAAACCCTCATCCTCTATTTATAGTGGGGAGGGACAACCCCTTCTTCCACTCTTGGGCCTCATGCCCTAATGGGCCTAACTACCTAGCACGCATCCCAAAGCGTCTAAATAGCTTAGCCACCTCTCGATTTCCCTTCCACCCTAAGCTACCAACCCTAAACCGCTTCCGGCCGCCGCCGTAGTTTCTTAGTTGAGCTTCGGTGGTTTTCGCGTTTTTACCAAAACACTCTCGTACTGACTTGGTCCTTACGTCTTGTCTCCACCCGCTTCCTTATTGTCCGCGTACATGCTTTTAAGCCGCACGATGTCGTCGCCACCTCCTTGACCGCATCTCAGCCCTCCAAGCTATCATGCCGATCCATATGGCCAAACCATCGCCGCACCCAACTCGCACCTGCACACAATAGACCAAGCAAAGCGTTGCGAGCACAAGTTTTCCACTTGACCCAAGTCAGTCGAGAAAAATCCTTAATCCACTCAATTTTTCCTTGAGACAAATTGAGAAACTCAAACAATCAAACATATTGCAAATAATTCCAACCTTGAATTCATGCAACCAAATATTCAACTCCTCATAAGATGGTAAGATATTCATCACAACTATTGTCAAAGTCAACATATGACTCTCATAAGATGGTAAGATATTCATCACAACTATTGTTAAAGTCAACATATGACTCACAATCTCCCCCTTAATGAATATATTGCCAACACTTCTCAATCAATCAAATTGGTGTTGATTTAAAGATTTAAAAGCAATCAAGTTGCAAGATTTTACACTTGGCCAAAAGAAAGAGAAAGCAAGCACCGGGCCAAGTGAATGTTAACAAGAGTAAGATCCAGAACATGAGTGAAGGCAAAACATAGTCACTGAAACTCCCCCTCACTCCTGTAATCCATATATCTATGATCTACTCAAGAAAATACAAAATCCATCCAAAGGTATGATTGATACTACTATTTCTCCCCCTTTGGCACTATAATCATCAAGGATAAGCATGTATGCATGAAAATTTTGATTTTTCAGTTTTAGCGAGCTTTGAAGATTATCCAGAATGAGACACAAAAAGTGCTAATATGCCACATAGGTGCTCACCAAACTATAAAAAGACATGTAGATCAAGAAAAGCAGCTAGCATATCAAGTTCTTAGCATAGTAAAAAGTTCACTAGTGATGAGCGCCAGACTAGGTAGACACAATTGCAATGACTCTAAACATGAGTGAAGTATGACAACCTAGCGCTAAGCCATGACTAGGAGGACAACCGATCAAGATTAGGACCAAATTCTCTACCACATGCTGAATTAAGCAAACACATGATTAAATGGATTAGGCACAACCAAAATACAACCCCCTGCACGAGAAAGTATCTTGAGTGATTCATCCTGACTTTTTCACATTGAATCCACATGATTATTTAGACTAGCCACAACCAAAGTACTACCTCCTGCACGAGTAAGTACCTCGAGTGATTCATCCCTATTTTAGCATTTTTCACATTAGCATATGATAGATTTCAAGCATGTAGAGCAAAAACTAGTGACTTTTGATGACAATAAGCATTCTCCGACCCGAGCCACAAAAGCCTAGGCATGTTAAGCCACTAGCAGTCCTAATCAAGATTACCATGAAGTCCTATCATTGACCAGTCATAAACAAAGATCATAGTTGCAATACTAGAGTCATGAGCAGATTCAAAAGCAAAGGATTCCCTAGCAAGCAACTCATCAGTAGATCAAAGATTTAAATTCATGTTGTTGTCCAATTAAGCTAGCAGCGCAAATTCTTGAGAACACATATCAAAATATGGTGAAATGAGCTAGACAATCAAAATATGGCATATAGCGGACGCGTAGAACTCATTGTTTCATCAAGGATAATAGACAAAGCTCGTGAACATGTAAAGTGCACATGATATATCACAAATGATGCAAAATGCACTATTATACACTATGATACACAATGATAAGACTCCCCCCTAAACCAGCCCATGAGGATGAACAATCCCCAACTCCCCTCTAAGTGCACAGAATCGTGTGGGATCTAAAGGCTTGGTAAAGATATCCGCGAGTTGATTTTCAGAATCAACAAACTGAAGCACTACATCACCCTTCTCAACATGGTCTCTAAGGAAATGAAACCGCACATCTATATGCTTAGTCCTAGAATGCTGCACTGGGTTCTTAGCAATGTTAATAGCACTAGTGTTATCACAGAAAAGTGGAACACTGTCAAAAGACAACCCAAAATCCCGCAAAGTCAAAATCATCCAAAGAATCTGACTACAACAACTAGCGGCTGCAACATACTCAGCTTCAGCAGTAGATTGTGCAACAGAAGATTATTTTCTAGAGGACCATGAAACAAGAGAAGTGCCAAGAAAATGACAAGTTCCAGAAGTACTCTTGCGATCTATCTTACACCCGTCAAAGTCTGAATCAGAAAAACCCTGAATCCCGAGAACATAAGAGCATGAATACCAAAGTCTAAACTCAAGGGATGATCGAAGGTACCTCATGATGCGCTTCACAGCTTGCCGGTGGGAGTCTCTCAGTGAGGCTTAAAACCTCGCACACAGACAAACAGCGAACTGGAGTAGAGGAGGGAGCCGATCATGCTCCTGAACTCCTTCTGATCCACCGCCTCTTCTTCTTCATCAGGACCAAGTGACGTTGCAGTAGACATCGGGGTATTGATTGGCTTGGCATCGCTCATCCCGAACTTCTTCAATAGATCCTTGGTGTACTTGGCCTGATGGACAAAGATGCCCTCCTTTGTTTGCTTGATTTGTAAACCTAAGAAGTATTGGAGCTCACCCATCATGGACATCTCAAATTCTCTGCTCATCATCTCAGAAAACTTGGATACAAGAGCATTAGAGGAGCCACCAAAGATTATGTCATCCACATAGATTTGCACTATCAGAAGGTCATTGCCACGTCTAAGAAGAAACAAGGTTTTGTCTACCCTCCCCATTTCAAAACCATTTTGAATCAAAAAGCTCTTAAGTCTATCATACCAAGCTCTAGGAGCTTGCTTAAGACCATAGAGAGCCTTGGGCAGTTTGAACACATGGTTAGGGTATTTAGGGTTCTCAAATCCTGGAGGTTATTTAACATAGACTTCTTCTTCAATGAAACCGTTAAGAAATGTAATTTTTACATCCATTTGATAAAGCTTGAACTTCTTAGAAGCTGCAAACGTAAGCAAAATGCATATAGCCTCCAAGCGAGCTACTGGTGTAACGGTCTCATCAAAATCAAAGCCCTCTATTTGACTAAACCCTTGGGCTACAAGTCTAGCCTTGTTGCGAACAACAATGCCATCCTCACTGTGCTTGTTCTTGAACACCCACTTGGTTCCAATGATAGTGTGACCAAGTGGAGGCTCTACAAGCGCCCAAACCTTATTTCTCTCAAAATTTTCTAACTCCTTATGCATGGCATTGACTTAACTATCATCGGAAAGTGCATGACATATATCTTTGGACTCAAAAAATGCAACAAAAGCTGAATGCGCAAGTTCTGAGGAAGGAATGGACCTGGAGCGAGTTACACGCTCAGAGATGTCGCCGATGATCTGCGTTGGAGGGTGATCCTTTTGGAGACATTATGGACCCCCGAGCTCATCTGGAACTCGAGTGGAAGTAGCCTCGGCAGCCTCTACCTCAGCTGTAGAAGAGGTAGGAAGCTGAGCTACCGGTGAAGAAGGTGCCACCGCCGATGATGAAGTCGTCGGTGCTGGACCCTCAGTTACTGTCGAAGAAACCACTGGAGGACCAACAGCTGCCGCCTGAGAAGTGGGGGCACGGCCCATGCCACTCTCAAAGTCATCTTCATCATGGAAGATCGACTCGGAGTCCTGTGAAACACCTGAAAGCTCGGGTCTAGCAGAGCTAGCCTCATCAAAAGTCATATCATAGGACTCCACAATGGTGTTAGTCTCAAGATTAAGCACTCGATATCCTTTCAAATGTCCAGGGTATCCAAGCATGATACCATCAGAAGTACGCGAATCGAACTTGTCGAGAAGGCCCTTCTTCAGGATAAAATATTTGCAACCAAAAACCCTAAGATGGGACACATTTGGCTTCTTCCCAAACATAAGCTCATAAGATTTCATGTGCAGAGAAGAGCGCAGAAAAACTCGATTTGACACATAGCAAGCGGTGTTGACGGCCTCGGCCCATACCGTCGCGATGTGCCATACTCATCAAGCATCGTTCTTGCCATCTCAACTAAAGTTCTATTCTTCCTCTCCACAACACCATTCTGCTGTGGGGTGCGTGGAGTGGAGAATTGGTGCTCAACACCGCGATCAGCAAGAAAATCTGCGAAAGAAGCATTCTTGAACTCTAACCCATTATCACTGCGAATTCCCTTCAAAGAGCCAGGAAAGATATTCAAGAGCCTTAAAGCCAAATCTCGAAAAAACTCAAATGCCTCAGATTTGTACTCCATGAAAAACACCCAAGAGAACCGAGAATAGTCATCAACAATGACAAGAACATACCACTTCCCACCCGCCGATCGAACCCGAGCTGGACCTACAGTGTCCATGTGTAAAAACTGAGCGGGTCCATCGGTCTTCACCTGATTGACAGGTGGGTGAGAAGCGGCAACTTGTTTGCCATGACGACATGGGGCGCATACCAAATCCTTAACTGGTTTGAGTTTGGGCAAACCTCTCAGAAGGTCAAGGCTACCAACTCTAGTCAAGTGGTCAAAACCAACATGCCCCAAACGCCGGTGCCAAAGTTGAAACACTGAAGAACTAGTTGCAAGAAAGCACCTAGACTCAGAAGAACTAAACTCAGCAGCAAAAACTCTACCAGGGCGAGAAATACCAAAAGCAAGTGCACCCGAAGAGTCAAGAACACGACATTCATTCTTCTTAAAGCACACCTAATAATCATCATCAATAAGCTGTGAAACAGAAATAAGGTTGTATTTCAGTTTGCTCACCAGGGCAACATCCTTGAGGATGTTGTTATTGTTGACTCGCACTGTGCCCTTGTGTGTCACACGTCCACGGGAGTCATCTCCAAAAGTGATGTACTCATCACCAGACGTCTTGTTGAGGGAGGTGAACCATTTTGAGCTTCTGGTCATGTGACGTGAACACCTGGAATCAACGAGCCACATGTTCACCAACCCTCGTCGGCCAACCTACACAAAAGACCGAAGACGAGTGGGCTCAGTACTGGGGTTAGTAAGCAAAGATTTTCGAATCCAGTACTGAGTCACTCGCTGAAAAGGAACAAAAGATCGTGAGTGATTAGCATGCAATGCAACACCTTGAGTAACTCTACAATCCTGACCTAGAACGCGCCGCGGAGGAATGTCACGCACTGGAGCACGTGAACCACCTCCAAAAGGACAGCGAGAAGACTCTAAGCGACCTAAGCCCTGTCGCCTGCCAGAGCCACCAGAAACCTCAACATGTTGAGGCCTCGTGTGTGTCTTAGGAGCACTCAACGCATTGTTGCGTCGTTGAATACCCCTAAGAGCACGAACACGGTCACGACGCTCCTCCTTGAGACGTCGAAAGCAAAACTCAACAAGATGACCATCCTTATGACAATGAGTGCATCGGTATTTTACCTTCTGCAAGGTAGCACCGACTGAAGCTGAGGCACTCTTGTCCTTAAGAGATGAATCTAGATAGCCACCTGACTTGAACACCGTTCCCCTCTCCCCCTGAGCTATTGTAACCAAACCTCTACCAAGAGGACCAATGGGATGAGGAGGATGATTCTTATTTTCTTCCACATGATTAAAACCTAGACCTTTGCCTGAGCTAACTCTAGACTTGTCTAAGATCATGTCAAGTTCTTTTCTACCTCTAGAAAATCTCTCCAAAGTTTTCTTGAGGTAGTCAACTTCCCTAAGCAAAGGAGCACAGGTAAGACAAACTCCTGAAGCTGACACTCTAACAGTCTTCTCATATTTTTCTTTGTATGCTCCTAGTTCAAGTTTTAGAGACTCACAAGACATACAAGCAGTGCTACATGTTTCAGCTACTGTTTTCTTAAACTTTTCTCTAAATGCAGCATGCATAGCAGAAACATCATTCTCAAGCTCATGGCAAAATGTGCAAGTAGAGGAAATAGCATGAGAAGCATCAACAGGTAGTTTAGAAGCAGTAGCATTAGCCAAAGTGAGTTTTCTGTAAAGCTCAGAAATGTGTCTCCCTAAGTCCTGATTTACTTCAATTAGATCTGAGCATTCATCACATACAGGTCTTCTCATCTCTTGCACAGATTGATTCAATTCTTTATTTCTACCTTCCAAATACTTGCATCTTAAACATGGAGAAAGTTCTTGAGTGCAAGTTCTCAGCATTCTCAAGTTCCTTAGCACGACATGAGTAAACAATGCAACCAGCAAGATAAACAGTTTTAAGCATTGCTAGATTGTCCTTATGAACCATAAGTTCTTGAATGATTAAGATATGCAGTGTGAAACCTAGAGCGAAGCACAATTTTATCTCATTCAATTGACTAGGAGGTGCTAAGCTAGAGGAACATCCAGAAGATACACTAGAAGGCAAACTATCATGTGAAGATTTCAGCATATCAATCTCTTTCCTAAGAGAGTCTAAGTCATCATTCTTAGAAACACAAAAGGAGTAAGGGCTCGACTTAAGTTTATCAAGTTCAATTATGGATGACTTAAGCAATTCACTTACACTTGCGTAAGCATCTTTAGCTTCAAGAAATTCTTTGTGTAAAACTTCACAACTAGCACATTCATCATCACTACTTTTCAGTTTAGCAATTTCTAGTGTGAGAGAATTAACTTTCTTAGTCAGATCTTTAGATTTCTTGATTGAAGCAAACAAGGCATCATTTTGCACATCAAACATATCAAACAGTTTATCATGCCTAACACTGAGCTCATCGAAGGTGCAACTTACATCGCTTTCAAGATCTTCGTCGTCGCTCTCTTCTTCGGATCTCGCCATGAAGCACATGCCGGTAAAGCCATGTTCTATCTTCTTCTTCCCTTTCTTCTTGTGCTTGGACGGCTCCGGTTCATCCTCACTTGAGGAAGAGGAAGATGAAGAAGAGTTGGAGCTATTGTCACTGTCTCCAAAAGAGGCGAGAGCTCGGCGAAGATTCTTCTCCGCCTCACGCATCTTGGGCCTTGATCCAAACTTGTTGTTTCTCTTGTCCTGAAACTTAGAAGCAAACTTATTTTTCTCTTTAGGATTGGGACACTCGGATCGAATGTGGCCTTTCTCACCACATCCATAGCAAATGATGTCCGAGGATATCCTTCTCCTATTTCTCACATTCTTGTATGCCCTAGAGAAGCGTTTTACAAATAACGCGAGCTCGTCCTCGGGAAGAGATTCAAGTTGATCATTAGACAAGGAAGACAAAGCTGCAAGAGACAGTCCAGAAGAAGAAGAAATCAAGCAAGTGTCGGAGTTGACACTAGGAGACACTATCCCTGATGGATCCGAGGAAGTATTCCCAATAAGAGCGAGACTCTTGGACTTAGAGCCATTTATGTTCTCCAAAGTGATCTCATGAGTAGAGAGCTTGGAAAACAGGTGATCAAGTGTGAGAGTGGCGAGATTAGCGGACTCTTGGATGGCAATCTTTCGCACTTCAAAAGCGGGCTCTAATATGTTCAACATATGCCTAGCCATCTCTTAGTCAGAATACCTTACTCCCACACTCCTGAGCTTATTCACAATCCTTTCAAATCTCTTAAAAAGCTTAGAAATTGATTCCCCAGAGCATTGCTCAAAGCGATTGTATTCAACTTTGTATTGATCCGCTCGAGCAATCTTGATTTGGTCGAACCCCTCATGGTAGGTGATCAAAGTCGACCAAATCTTGTGAGCGGTATCAAGATGAGCAACCCGCTCGTGCTCCTTCCTATCCAAACTAGAAAGCAAATAGTTGATGGCTTTGCAATTGTTTTCAACATCAACCTGATTTGCAGCCGTCACTTCGGTAGGAAGAGCAAATTCACTTTCAATGATTTTTCAAATAGCAAGTTCCTCTGACTGGATAAAGATCCTCATTCGATTTTTCCAGAACTCCCAGTCTGTGCCATTGAAGATAGGAGGATGAGTCGAGTATCCGTGGGAAGCCATGGCTCGCAAAGCCGGTCAAAGCTTATAGAGAAGCGAGACCGGGCTCTGATACCACTTGTTGGATCGGTGGCTTCCGACAGGGGGGTGAATGTCGAACTAAAAATTTCTTCTCAAGATGAGAACACAAAATTATTGATTAGCTATTGTGTTCAAGTCAAGGAATGCAGCGGAAACACAATTGCCAAATGGGTTGAGAAAAGTTAAGCAAAACACAGTCAAATCGAAAGTTCCGGTGTAACAATATCGGAAGTTCCGACCTTACCGGAAGTTCCGAAGTCACCCCAATTTTGAACGCTCTGGAAAAATTGGAACTTCCAACTCCTGGATCGGAACTTCCGATGTGGATCGGAACTTCCGGAGTAGGAAAATCGGAGCTTTCGGTTTTGGAAAAACAGCAGACTGTCGCTCGGAAAAACGTCCGCAGATTTTGATCCACCCAACGGAATTGAATGAAATTTTGCACAGTGGTAGACAAAAGACTTACGGAGCTATCCCAATTGGAATCATATCAAAAGCTTGTATGTGCTAAAAGAAAATGCCGATTTACTATCAGCTGTTCCAAAAGCAAACGAGAAGAAAAACTTGCGCGAAATCAAATCAGTTGATTCCTAGGGCTAGCGAGGGATTTTGATATGGAATCATTATAGAAACATCTCACATGCCCTAGCAATCTATTTCAGCATTCAAACCTCAAGGATCAACCCTCTAATCGAATCGAATACAAAACCCCAATTTCTTGCTTCTTTTCCAAGTAAACTCAAAACATGAGAAAAGAGATCAATTTCTTGATTATGCTAGGATGGAATCAAATAGGACGTGATTACTCCATCACTAACTTGCCATATCAAGAATCAAATCACAAGAGAAGCAAAGAAACGAAACTCAAAAAGGATTCACGAACAAGAAACCTCACTAAGACATGGAGATTAGGGAAATCTTTTTGTATTGAATTTTCGTGGGTTTTCCTTAGATTTACAAGCCTCTCATCTAGGCAAAGCACTCCTCTAAGTGCAGCTCTCAAAAGCTAATCAAAAGGGTTAAGGGTTAAGAAAACCCTCATCCTCTATTTATAGTGGGGAGGGACAACCCCCTCTTCCACTCTTGGACCTCATGCCCTAATGGGCCTAACTACCTAGCACGCATCCCAAAGCGTTTAAATAGCTTAGCCACCTCTCGATTTCCCTTCCACCCTAAGCTACCAACCCTAAACCGCTTTCGGCCGCCGCCGTAGTTTCTTAGTTGAGCTTCGGTGGTTTCCGCATTTTTACCAAAACGCCCTCGTACTGACTTGATCCTTACGTCTCGTCTCCACCCGCTTCCTTGTCGTCCGCGTACATGCTTTTAAGCCGCACGATGTCGTCGCCACCTCCTTGACCGCATCTCAGCCCTCCAAGCTATCATGCCGGTCCATATGGCCAAACCATCGCCGCACCCAACTCGCACCTGCACACAATAGACCAAGCAAAGCGTTGCGAGCACAAGTTTTCCACTTGACCCAAGTCAGTCGAGAAAAATCATTTATCCACTCAATTTTTTCTTGAGACAAATTGAGAAACTCAAACAATCAAACATATTGCAAATAATTTCAACCTTGAATTCATGCAACCAAATATTCAACTCCTCATAAGATGGTAAGATATTCATCACAACTATTGTCAAAGTCAACATATGACTCACACGTCATCTTGCACGTCGCTCTTCTCCGGGCACTGGAGCTTCTTCCTCGACTACATCCTCGACTCCTACAGTTGCTTCGACTTTTGCCGCCACCTCGTTCACTGAGCAGGAGATTGCACGCCTTCGACGTCTACTTGCTGCGACAGTTCTGCAGGTTCTGCTACTCCCTCTTCCCGCACTGAGAAACCACCCCCTACACAGTCAGGTACTTCCCCGTGGATTCTTGATTCCGGAGCATCTTTTCATATGACTTCTGATTCCTCCACTCTATCTTCCCTTCGACCTCTCGATTCTCCTGTCCATGTCCTTACTGCTGATGGTACTTCTCTTCCTGTTTCTAGTCGAGGCACTCTTCGCACTTCTTTATTTCATGTTCCTTCTGTTGCTCATGTGCCTCGTCTTACCATGCAGCTTCTTTCTGCTGGACAAATTACTGATCTTGGTTGTCGGATTATTCTCGACTCTGATTCTTGTTGTGTTCAGGATCGTCAGACGGGTGTTCTGGTTGGTTCTGGCTCCTTCCAGCAGTGGCATCACCGTCTTGGACATCTGTGTGGATCTCGCATATCGTCGTTAGTTCGTCGTGGTCTTCTGGGGTCTGTCTCAGGCGACGTGTCTTTAGATTGTCAGGGTTGTAAGCTTGGTAAACAAATTCAGCTACCTTATCCTCATAGTGAGTCCGTGTCTTAGCGTCCTTTTGATCTTGTTCACTCCGATGTGTGGGGTCCGGCTCCCTTCGTTTCGAAAGGGGGTCATCGCTACTATATTATCTTTATAGATGATTTTTCTCGCCACACTTGGATATATTTTATGTCTTCTCGTAGTGAGGTTCTCTCCATCTATAGACAGTTTGTCACTATGGTTCGTACCCAGTTCTCCACTCCCATTCGTGTCTTTCGTGCTGATTTTGCTGGCGAGTATATTTCCCGTTATCTTCGTGGTTTTCTTGCTGAGCAAGGCACTCTTGCTCAGTTCTCTTGTCCTGATGCTCATGCTCAGAATGGTGTCGCTGAGCGTAAGCATCGTCACCTTCTTGAGACTGCTCGTGCGCTCATGATCGCCGCTTCTATTTCACCTCACTTTTGGGCAGAGGCTGTTTCTACTGCCACTTATCTTATTAATATCCAGCCCTCTTCTGCCCTTCAGGGTGGGATTCCCGTTGAGCGTCTTTCTAGTTCTCTTCCTGACTACTCTACGCTTCGTCTGTTTGGCTGCGTTTGCTATGTTCTATTAGCTCCCCGCGAACGCACCAAACTGACTGCTCAGTCTGTTGAGTGTCTCTTTCTAGGATATAGTCCGGAGCATAAGGGCTATCGGTGTTGAGATCCCGCTGCTCGTCGTATGCGGGTTTCTCGGGATGTGACCTTCGATGAGTCCCGTCCTTTCTTTCCGCGTCCAGCCTCTCCTTCGACTTCCCCTGCTGAGTCTTTGTCTTTTCTGACCTTCCCTGATACACTGATCACTGTTGTGCCTTCTTCCACCCGTCCCACCGAGTCCCCACCTCCTCCTGAGTCCCCTCCTACACCTGTTGTCGACTTGTCTCCCCTACCATCTCCTACAGCTCCATTGGCACCCTCTCCTCTTCCGTCCTATCCTTTCATCTACACACGTCGACCTCGTGTTGAGCCTTCTTCTGATGTGCCTTCTCCTTCTTCTGGGCCATCTCCTTTTGATGAGTCATCTTCTCTGGGTGACTCACCTTCTCCGGATTCGCCACCCTCTCCTAGGTATGGCCTCCGCGCTCGCCCGCTTCGGCCTCCAGCCCGCTTTGGCTTTGTTGGTGCTACTCTTGCTGAGCCTACTTCTTACCGTGATGCTGTTGTTCATCCCGAATGGCAGCATGCGATGGCCGAGGAGCTTGCTACTCTTGAGCGCACCGGCACGTGGGATCTTGTCTTTCTTCCTCCCCGTGTTCGTCCCATCACCTGTAAGTGGATCTATAAAGTTAAGACTCATTCCGATGGTTCTCTTGAGCGCTACAAGACTCGTCTTGTGGCGCGTGGCTTTCAGCAGGAGCATGGTCGTGACTATGACGAGACATTTGCTCCTGTCGCGCACATGACCACTATTCGCACTCTTCTTGCCGTGGCCTCTGCTCGCCACTGGTCTATCTCTCAACTTGATGTCAAGAATGCCTTTCTTAATGGTGAGTTGCGCGAGGAGGTCTACATGCACCCCCCACCTGGGTATTCTGTTCCTGAGGGCATGGTTTGTCGCCTTCGTCGCTCTCTTTATGGCCTTAAGCAAGCCCCTCGTGCTTGGTTCGAGTGCTTCGCCTCTGTGGTCACTGCTGCTGGTTTCTCCGCTAGTGCTCATGATCCTGCGCTGTTTATCCACACTTCGTCTCGTGGTCGGACTCTTCTTCTTCTGTATGTGGATGATATGATCGTCACCGGAGATGATTCTGAGTATATTGTCTTTGTCAAGGCTCGTCTTAGTGATCAGTTTCTTATGTCTGATCTTGGTCCTCTCCGCTACTTCCTTGGGATTGAGGTTACATCTACCTCTGATGGTTTCTATATTTCCCAAGAGAAATATATCCATGATCTTCTTGATCGGGCGTCTCTTACTGATCAGCACACCATTGAGACTCCGATGGAGCTCAATGTTCATCTTTGTGCCTCTGATGGTGAACCTCTTTCTGATCCGACTTGCTATCGTCACCTTGTCGGGAGCCTTGTCTATCTTGCCGTCACTCGTCCGGATATATCCTATCCAGTTCACATTCTGAGTCAGTTCGTCTTTTCTCCTACTCAGGTTCACTACAGTCACCTTCTTCGAGTTCTACGTTATCTTCGTGGGACTATCTCCCGTCGTCCTTTCTTTCCACGCTCCAGTTCGTTACAGCTTCAGGCATATTCGGATGCTACTTGGGCGAGCGATCCCTCTGATCGTCGCTCTCTTTCTGCTTACTGTGTTTTCCTTGGTGGTTCTCTCATTGCTTGGAAGACGAAGAAACAGACCGTAGGTTCCCGTTCAAGTGCAGAGGCTGAGTTGCGTGCTATGGCCTTTTTGATAGCCGAGGTTACTTGGTTACGGTGGCTCCTTGAGGATTTTGGTGTTTCTCTCTCTACACTGACACCTCTGTTGTCTGACAGTATAGGTGCTATCAGTATTTCTAGAGACCCAGTAAAGCATGAGCTTACCAAGCATATTGGTGTTGATGCTTCTTATATGCGGTCTCAGGTCCAGGATCAGGTTGTTGCTCTTCAGTATGTGCCTTCCGAGCTTCAGTTGGCTAATTTCTTCACGAAGGCACAGACTCGTGTTCAGCACAGCTTTTACCTCTCCAAACTCAGTGTGGTTGATCCACCATGAGTTTGAGGGGGGGTGTTACAGATATAGTAGATTGGTTTACCTGTTGTATTGGTATTGACATTGGTCTCTATACTTGCCTTGTACTCCAAGCCATCTTGTACTATATATATGCCTATTGGGCTATGCAATAGATCTAAGTTGCATATTTCCTCACAGGTGGAAGAGGAGGGACGCGGCGAGACGGAGGGCGGAGGAGGCTGCGGCCGTAGCGTAGGGGAGGCAGGGGAAGGAGCGGAAGAGGAGGACGGCCATGGACATGGGACAGAGGGGGGAGAACATCTGAGAGAGATGATGGGGAAATTTCAGAATAGTATATTTTAATGGACAGTGATTAAGTTACTAATTTTCCCTTAGAGATAATTAACTAACAGTGCTTTGAGATTTGTGAAAAAGGTTTTGGAAGAGCATATAAGCACTTCTCATTTTATAATGATTTTTTTTTGTTATTCTGCCATTTAGAACATTTATTGTACCATATTTTATTTTGAATTCAAAAATGGTGTCAACGGCCGTCCAGCCCGAGAAATCCGCGGGGAGAACATCTTCGCATTAGTGAAGGCGCCTTGAAATTACTGGGTCAGGGAAAACCTTTACAATGGTACATAATTTGCCCGGCTTTATTTAACAAATTAGGTGCCTTGTTTGCTTTCTTTCCAACGATTATTTGATCTTTCAGGTTTTGCAAAGAGAATGGTGATCCAGTGTTCTAGATAGTCTTTGTTTGTTCGTCAAATCAAATGCAATCCACTTTGTTTATTGTGCTTTGTTTCTGCATTTTTATCACGTATTTTTAGGTTCTAAGCCTTCAAAGTTCAGAGCAAAGTAATTCCCGCTGCTATAACAACTATCAATGTAGTTTGTTCCGCTCCATCTTAATATAGCATTGCAAGTTTCTAATGGATGTTTAGTTGAGTTAATTGATATTCGAAGACGTTACTCGGCTCTTGAATCGTAGCGAAGATGTTTGGTGACAGCCAAGTTGCTACTTTTCCTAAGCTGCAGTTTATTCTGTGATTCCCCTGCTTCAAACCAAACGATCACCATTCCAATTCACTCCAGCATGGACCAAACAGGTTTCATGTCGTTCTTTTCTGCCTCTGTTCTGATTCTAATTCTGATCGTGACACCAGGATCTGATTATGTGGATGGATATAGAAGCTGGAGTATACTGTAACTTAGTACATTGACGTGATGCTTTCGCAACTTGCTGCATTCCACACATGGTCAGACGCTATAGGTACAAGTCATATATGAATATGTACAGTGTACAGGTGTTCTCATGCACAATAGGGCACTGGTGCAGTAAGCTGGATACAATAGGGTTCTCGAAACATGGGAGATCTGTTTACCCTTTTTGTCCCCTTTTCCCTTCGAATTTTTATGTTTTTTGTCATTGAAAAATTGGGTAAAGTTAGGGAGGTCTAAGAGTCTTTTCTTGGACGGCAAAACGTCACGTTTTTATGAACTGGAGAGAGTATTACCCAGCTGCAAGTAAAAAAAAGGAAAAATCTAGCTGCGAGTAAAAGATGTAAGAGTTTAACACTGCACATAATGTTATTGCTACAGAAATATACACGCTATGATGCTAACCGTAAGTTTCTAAGACGACCTGAACAGCTTGTTGTCATAGTAGGACCTCTTTGAACTCTCCATGTATTCACACAATAAAACAGGGGGGCATGTGTTGATAGCAAGATTTGGCCGAATTAATCTAATTGCTAATAGCTGAGTCAGCTGGCTGATAATTGTTTAGAATTGGTGTTGACTTACAGTGAAGGCTTGGCGAATCTAGCATACCGGATAGTTCGCAGCACTCCCGAGTGGTTTGACATGACAGGTAGCTCAGGCCGAGTGACTCGCAGCGCTCTCGAGTTGTCCAACGTGCCGAGTCGCTCACAGTGCTACCGAGTCATTCAGCGTGCCGAGTAGCTCAAACCGAGTGACCCGCGGCATTCCTGAATTTACCAACATGCCGGGTTGCTCAGAGTACTACCAAGTCGTGCAGCGCACCAAGTAGTTCGCAGCGTTCTCGAAGGCATCCAAAAAAACCGAGTTGCTCGCAGTGCCACCGAGTCGTTCAGTGCGCCAAGTGGCCCAAGCCGAGTTCTTGTCGAAGTTGCCCTGCGGGTGGGCCAAGGATATGTTGACTACCAAATTTGGCGTACAAAACTTAGAGGTCAAGAAAAGGGAGATTCGAAAAGTTACTCGATTTATATGGAAGGGTATCTCGTGTACGAGATGGAATCCTGATCGCGGTGACCAAGCTAATCAGAGATTTGGAAAGTCACATGTACGTATTCAGTTAGGATCAGGAATCCTGTTTTCCTACGGAAAGAGCAGCTGCCCTATATAAATATGTGAAGGGTGATGGCCGATTAACAACACACAATCGAAC
This sequence comes from Stipa capillata, assembly GCA_019208055.1. Lineage (NCBI taxonomy): Eukaryota > Viridiplantae > Streptophyta > Magnoliopsida > Poales > Poaceae > Stipa > Stipa capillata. Next base: position 99,022 of record JAGXJF010002810.1, read on the forward strand.
AAATCAATCTACTATCTTTTCATTTACTATTTTCCTCGCCCTTGTTTTTCTACTTCTCGGTCTTCGTTGTTCTTCGTGTTAGACGACAACGAACCTCGAGGCTCTAGGGGTGATCAGGTCGACCTAGGGCAGCCCATAGCCGCCGCACTCCCTGACGGGGTCCCTCCCGGGTGTGTGGGGTTTTGGATCTTCAAAAGATCTCGCCGGCGTGTCTTGCGTATCGCGCTCCCGGCGAGCTCCTCCGGCGATGTTGTCTTGCGAATCGCGCTCGACGCCGGGGGTACACGGTGACGTGTTCGTGTGCGAACACACTTTTTGGCGACTCCGCTGGGGACATCATCATGTCTGACGAGAAGATTCCACGACCCGCCGAGATTAGCGCCGATAACATCATCAAGCCCGGAGCCTTCGAAGCGTACAAGAAGAGGCGTGAGGAGGAGGATTTGTAGACGTTTCTTGCAAACTTCAAGAAGGATCGTCAAGGCAACATCACTCCGGTTGGAGACACCACGTTCCCTCCTCTATGCGGCAAAGAAGCTGAAACCTTTGTAAGTAGCATCTTTTCTCCTGAGAAGCTAGCCGAGATCCAAAGTTACATTACTAAGAGTAACGATCTTGTGTATCAATCGTTCTTGGAGAATACGAACGCTGAGAAGAATACGCCTCAACCGTCTAGTGGTACTATTGGTGTGATTGCCAATGTAGTAAGCCCTAATCCAACCCTGGCAGTAAACTCATCGGCACCTTCCATGCCGTTGAGTTTAGATCAATGCCATCACCTACAAAACCTAATCGCACCAACTATGAGCACAAACATGATTAGATCAATGCCGAGTTACGGTTCAGCGTACATGCCACAAGCAGCACCCATAGCTAGTCATCATATCACTCCTACGCCATCACCACAGGCATCTTCGTCCACCACGGATGAAGTTTTGGCTAAACTCAGGGAGGACGTGAGCAGGATGTTTCAGGAGTCCTTCGGAGTTGAGCCGAAGATGAGAAGTCGGGTGTACCAAAAGCCGTATCCCGAGTACTTTGATGCAGTCCCATATCCTCTGGATTATAAGGTTCCCGACTTCACTAAGTTTAATGGGAAAGGAACGAAAACAACATGGGAACATGTTAGTCAGTATCTAGCACAGTTAGGTGAAGTAAATTCTCTAAATGAGTTGAAAGTGCGTCTATTCCCTTTATCTTTGACTGGCACCGTATTTTCATGATTTGCTGCTTTACCGCATGGCTCTGTCCTTTTGTGGTCGTAGCTAGAACAAAAATTTCATGATCATTTTTATAGTGGCGATAATGAGCTTAAGTTGTCACATCTTACATCGGTTAGACAAAAGCATGATGAGTCGATCACTGACTATGTCAAGAGGTTTAGAGATATAAAGAACCGATGTTATAGCTTAGTGATAACTGAGAGAGACTTGGCTGACCTTGTGCTTAACGGCTTGAGGACTCACATTAGAGAAAGGTTAGAAGGTTATGAGCTCTTAAGTATTAACCAAGTCTTGCAAAAGGCTTTGGCTCAAGAGAACCGAAGCATAGAGTTTAAAGAAGTTCACAGGGCTAAACCCGATCGTCCTAAAATGCATATGGTCGGATGCGATAGCAATAGTTTGGACGATGAGGTTGATGTTTATGCTGCCGAGTTTGTTTGGTCCTCTAAGGCCAAACCACATGCTTGTAATGCTCTTAAACCGATCTGTAAAAATCGTGAAGAAGAGATGAAATTCACTTTTGATGTAGCTAAATGTGATAAGATATTTGATTCTTTGCTGAAGATAAAATCATCAAAATATCGCATGCTCTACCACCATTTGAAGAGCTAAAACGGTGAGCTTATTGCAAATATCATAATTCTTTCTCTCATGCTACTAATGATTGCAATGTTTTTCGACGACAGATCCAATCAGCTATCAATGATGGACGATTGAGTTTTGCTGAAATGCAAGTAGACAAGCAACCTTTCCCGATGAATGCTATCGACTTGGAGGGAAAGAAGGTGCTAATTCGGCCTGAGCTAGCCGAGTCCGCTAACAAAGATAATATCGTCATTGGTGAACCGAGGGAGAAAAAGGAGAGCGACAAGGTCTTGGGAAGGGAAGTTATACTCGACAAGCAACCCGATGGCAAGGAAATGTTGAAGATTACTATTAGAAATCCTGCACTCGGGGGGCAACCACAAATACAAGAAAATTCTTGTGTCAAATTTATCAAGCCCAAGAGTCCAGAAGTCGGCAAGTGGAAAACAAATGAAGCCAAAGTACAGCACAAGCGAATTAAGCCGACTTTTGATATATTGCTATCCAAATATGCCAATCAAGCGGCCGGTTCTGTCTCTAACCGGTTGTCACATTTGAAACGTCTGAGGTCGCCTCCGAGGTGAGACTTCCAGCATCAAACGGGGTCATATGGGCCATGGGTCCCGACTCCATGGATGGCGCCACCTCCCTACATGCCTTGCATAGGAAGCTTCGATGGAAGGTGGGGACCACACCCAATAGTGCCCTATGTTTTTCATCCGGGATGGACAGCGCCGAGGAGACCTGTTCGCAAGAGACTCACCCCTCCTACCCGGGGCTGATTAGGTGGTGATGCTAGTCGGCCATCATAGGCTTTTTCGAAACGGTTGATCAAAAAGGTGTGGCGCGCTAAGCCGCCGAGTACCGACATCTCAAAGGCCAGCAAGCAAGAGCTGGAAATCAAAGAGCTCGGCAAAGGGACGATTATTGTTGGTGATCCGGCTAATTCTGATGATGACATAATTGTTGTCCAATAGGGTTCCATGGCTAATGATCACGAAGCTAGCACGAGCAAGAGCAAGCCTAGGGATCCCAAATACACTCAACCTAAGTGGTGTCCTTCCGGGTTGTCCAAAACCAAGAAGAGAAGATTGCAGCGTATGAGGAACCAAGAGAAGGTAGATCAAGAAGCGGAAAAATTAAGGGACGAATCCTTTAACAGAATTTGGCCCGCAGCATTCATAAAACAAGTATGGAAGCCTAGATGAGTAGAGAGTACAGCAGCTCCTACGTCATCGAAAGAAGGCAGCATGAACATTACGGCGTCATCTGCATCACGTGCTGCACTTCCTCTACTCGGGAAGGTCCCGGAATCGGTGGTCACACCGAAGGATGATGAAGAGGAGATGGTGGACTATGAGCCCACGCCGATTCGGGGAGGCATGGATATAAACATGGTGTATTACTTACCTGCTGAATTTTGTGCCATAGATGAAGAAGGGGAGGTAGCCCAGCTGGATTTTGGTCCCAAGAATGCTATCTTTGAGAAGCCGAAAGAACCGGTGAAACATTTGAAGCCATTGTACGTCAAGGGTCATATTAATGGATCGCCGGTGGCTAGGATGCTCGTGGATGGCGGTGCTGTGGTGAACCTCATGCCATATTCGGTCTTCAAGAAGTTGGGACTGCATGATGACGAATTGATGAAAACCAATATGATGCTTAATGGGTTCGAAGGCAAAGAAAAGACGGAAGCCAAAGGCGTGGTGTATGTAGAGCTTACTGTGGGAAGCAAGACTCTGGCTACCGTATTTTTCGTTGTCGAAGTGCAAGGAAATTACAATGTCATATTAGGTCGCGATTGGGTTCATGCTAACCAATGCGTGCCTTCTACCATGCACCAAATCCTGATACAATGGATTGACGAGGAGGTCGAGGTCATTCATGCGGACAACTCGGCTTGTTTTGCTCTGGCTGATACGTTGGTGGATTGGCAACATCCCAATGCGACTTGTCTGACAGGGCGCGATCTTTCCAAGTTCGACTTCCTTAGCGCTACAAGAAACGGCTTCGTACCCGTCACCTTAAGGCCGGTTGGCAGTGATCAACTTCAGGGCAGCTCGGCTTGCATTGCTTTGGCCGATGCGCGGGCGAGTCGGCAATATCCCAGCACGACTTGTTCGATAGGGCTCGACTTCTCGGGATCCGACTGCCTTAGTGTTACCAAGAGCGACTGGGTGTCCATCTCTGCAAAGCCGGTTGGTGGTAATCAGCTCCAAGGTATTGAATAATTAGATGGATCCCAACTCGGAATGGTTACAAAGGCGTCTTGCAAAATATCGGTCTATTGGGAACGATATGTGTGAGTCTATAGAAGAACTCGATGACATAGACAAGTTGGGACAAGGTTTCACGTCGGCTGATCCGTTAGAGGAAGTAGACATAGGGGATGGTTCAATTCCTAGGCCGACATTTGTAAACAAGAATTTAAAAGCCGACTACAAGCTTAAGCTAGTCAAGTTGTTAAAAGAATATGTTTATTGCTTTGCGTGGGAATACCACGAAATGCCCAATTTGAGCCGAGAGCTAGTGGAGCACCGGTTGCCTATTAAGGCAGGTTTTAGGCCTTTCAAACACCGGTCAGAAGGTTTAATCCAAGATGTATGACCGAATCAAGGAAGAGATCGGTTGGTTGCTTAAAGCTAATTTTATCAGACCGTGTAGGTATGCCGACTAGATTTCTAATATTGTGCCTGTGGAAAAGAAGGGATCCGACAAGTTGAGAGTGTGCATTGATTTCAGAGACTTGAATAGAGCTACACCCAAAGATGAGTATCCTATGCCAATAGCCGATATGCTTATTAATGATGCTTCTGGACATAAGGTCATTAGCTTTCTTGATGGTAATGCGGGGTGCAGTCAAATTTTCATGGCCGAAGAAGACATGTCCAAAATGGCTTTTCGTTGTCCCGGGTTCCTTGGTTTATTTGAGTGGACAGTGATGACCTTCGGGTTAAAAAATGCTGGTGCCACATATCAAAGGGCTATGAACCTAATGTTTCATGATTTGCTTGGCGCCATACTTGAAGTCTATATTGATAATATTGTTGTCAAGTCGGATGCTGCTGAATCTCATTTAGCTGACTTGCGCTTAGCGTTTGAAAGGATGAAAAGGTATGGTCTAAAGATGAATCCTTTGAAGTGTGCCTTTGGCGTATCGGCTGGGAAGTTTTTGAGCTTCATTATACATCAACATGGCATAGAGATTGATCCCAAGAAGATAGAAGCTATACGGAACGTGCAGACTCCAACATGTAAGAAAGAAATGCAGAAGTTCCTTGGCAAAGTCAATTATCTAAGGAGATTCATAGCCAATTTGTCGGGGAAAGTTAGCGCGTTCACTCCCATCCTTCGGTTGAAAAATGACATTGATTTTACTTGGGGCACAAGACAGCAAGAAGCATTTGAGATGATCAAGAGTTATTTGTCCACTCCTCCAGTGTTGAAAGCGCCCAAGCATGGGGAGCCCTTTAGGCTTTATATTGCAGCATAAGAAGGCGTCATTGGTGCTGTTTTGACTCAACAGACTAAAGGAAAAGAGCATGCTATCACTTATTTGAGCCGGCGCCTATTGGATGCCGAGACAAGGTATACTTTTATTGAAAAATTATGTTTATGCCTCTATTATGCTTGCACCAAGTTAAGATATTATTTATTGTCTAGTCCTTGCATAGTAGCTTGTCAGACCAATGTCATTAAATACATGTTGCATAGGCCAATTCTTAGTGGTAGAATTGGCAAATGGGCTTATGCTTTGATTGAATATGATTTGGCATATGAATCTTTGAAGTCTATGAAAGGCCAAATCATTGCTAATTTCATTGTCGAACATCGGATTGACGACGAGCGTAGCATTGACATTGATCTTGTCTCTCTAGTGCCATGGAGGTTATATTTCGATGGGTCAGTTTGTAGCAATGGCCAAGGTGTTGGCGTTGTTTATATATCTCCTTATGGTGCTGTTTTTGAAGCCTCATGCCACTTAGAGTATTTTTACACAAATAATCAGGCCAAATACGAAGCATCGTTATTCGGTTTAGAGCTTCTAGTTGCCATAGGTGCTCCACATATTGAGGCTTTCGGTGATTCGTTGTTAGTAGTTCAGCAAATATCTAAGGTTTATCAATGTCTCGACGGATGACTCAATACTTATCTCGATAAATGTCTAGATGTAATCTCTACCTTGGATTACTTTAGTATTGCTCATATACCTAGACAAGAAAATTGGATTGCAAATAAGTTGGCGCAACAAGCATCCGGTTACCATGTTGATCGTGGTATATTTCATATTTCTCAAGAGCCGATGCTTGGTCCCGACTACATAGGTAAGGTTGAACCGGAGCCCGCCGCTTCGGCCATTAGTGAGAAGCCTAGTATAGGTGACAGCGAGGACTGGCGGAAGTCCATCGTTGAATATTTACAGGATCCTAGTAAGGAGGCCGATCGGACTGTTCGGCGTAAGGCTTTCAAGTATACATTAATAGGTGATGACCTTTATCGTTGGACGGTTGATGGTATTCTGTTAAAGTGCTTGGATGAGGACCAAGAGAGAGTTGCAATGGGAGAAGTGCATAAAGGCATTTGTGGCACTCATCAGTCGGCACACAAGATGAAGTGGTTGTTGGGACGTGCTGGATTTTATTGGCCGACGATGATCAATGATTGCTTCAGATATTACAAGGGGTGCAAGGCTTGCCAGAAGTTTGGTGATGTTCAGTTAGCCCCTGCTGCTATGTTACATCCAATTATCAAGCCGTGGCCGTTCAGAGGTTGGGGATTGGATTTCATTGGACAAATTTATCCTTCTTCTTTAAAAGGGCATCGGTTTGTGTTAGTGGCTACCGATTATTTTACCAAGTGGTCTGAAGCAATACCTCTCAAAAATATGACCCATTTAGAGGTAATTCGATTCATAACTGAGCATATTATTCATAGATTCGGTATCCCTCAAACTCTAACTACGGATCAAGGTTCAGCATTTATATCAAAGCAAGTGAAAGAATTTGCCAAATCCTATAAGATAAAGCTGCTCAATTCCTCTCCGTATTATGCCCAAGCCAATGGACAAGCTGAATCTAGCAATAAGGTGCTAATCAAGCTTATCAAGAAGAAGATCGAAGATAATCCAAGGAGGTGGCATGAAGTGTTGTCCGAAGCTTTATGGGCGCATAGAATTTCAAGACATAGTGCTACAAAGGTGACTCCTTATGAGCTCGTGTATGGACAAGAGGCCGTTTTGCCCGTAGAGGTGAATCTGAGTGCTTTAAGATTAGCCAAGCAAAATGATTTATCGGCGGTAGATTTTCATAATTTGATGATGGATAATCTTGATGAAGTCGCTGATAAACATTTGGTTGCTTTAAAGGCCATAGAAAGAGTCAAATTGAGAGTAGCAAGAGCATATAATAAGAAGGTCAAATTAAAGGGCTTCCAAGTTGGCGACTTAGTGTGGAAGGTGATTCTACCAATTGGCTCAAAAGATAACAAGTTTGGAAAATGGTCTCCGAGTTGGGAAGGTCCTTTCAAAGTTGTAAGGGTGGTTCCTGGAAATTCATACTTGGTGGAATCCATACAGGGTATTTTGTTGCCTCGAGCTCTCAACGGCAAATATTTGAAAAAGTTCCACCCAAGCGTATGGCAGGAGGCTTGATAGCGTTGTGGCCAATATGTTATATTGCCCTGAGTAGAAGAGAAGTGGCCGGTGAGATATTTGGCATCGTCCTAAAGATTTGTCATGGTGTTTTCCGTAAATACAATCATACCGAAAACAGGGGGGCATGTGTTGATAGCAAGATTTGGCCGAATTAATCTAATTGCTAATAGCTGAGTCGGCCAGCCGATAATTGTTTAGAATTAGTGTTGACTTGCAGTGAAGGCTTGGCGAATCTAGCATACCGGGTAGTTTGCAGCACTCCCGAGTGGTTTGACATGACAGGTAGCTCAAGCCGAGTGACTCGCAGCGCTCTCGAGTTGTCCAACGTGCCGAGTCGCTCACAGTGCTACCGAGTCATTCAGCGTGCCGAGTAGCTCAGACCGAGTGACCCGCGGCATTCCCGAATTTACCAACATGCCGGGTTGCTCAGAGTACTACCAAGTCATGCAGCGCACCGAGTAGTTCGCAGCGTTCTCGAAGGCATCCAAAAAATCGAGTTGCTCGCAGTGCCACCAAGTCGTTCAGTGCGCCGAGTGGCCCAAGCCAAGTTCTTGTCGAAGTTGTCCTGCGGGTGGGCCAAGGATATGTTGACTACCAAATTTGGCGTACAAAACCTAGAGGTCAAGAAAAGGGAGATTCAGGAAGTTACTCGATTTATATGGAAGGGTATCTCGTGTACGAGATGGAGTCCTGATCGCGGTGGCCAAGCTAATCAGAGATTTGGAAAGTCACACGTATGTATTTAGTTAGGATCAGGAGTCCTGTTTTCCTGCGGAAAGAGCAGTCGCCCTATATACAATCAATCTACTATCTTTTCATTTACTATTTTCCTCGCCCTTGTTTTTCTACTTCTCGTTCTTCGTTGTTCTTCGTGTTAGACGGCAACAAACCTCGAGGCTCTAGGGGCGATCAGGTCGACCTAGGGCAGCCCATAGCCACCACACTCCCTGACGGGGTCTTTCTCGGGTGTGTGGGGTTTCGGGTCTTCAAAAGATCTCACCGGCGTGTCTTGCGTATCGCGCTCCTGGCGAGGCTCCTCCGGCAACGTTATCTTGTGTATCGCGCTCGACGCCGGGGGTACACGGTGACGTGTTCGTGTGCGAACAATCTCCTCTGAGTAGGAAATTCCAACCCGCAGGATTGAAGGGACGCAGGCAATCCTCGGATCTCTGGTACTGTTACAGTTTGAGCTGCTTCACCATCTTCTGTCTCTGCTGGTAGCAACTGTTTGTCTATGAGATTAGCTGCCCCGTCTACCAATGCCATTTGAACATACCCGCGAAGACCATATACTTCACCGAATTCACCGTCCGTTAACCTTTTCCTAGTAAATATCTCCAGCAACAGTATGCCGTAGCTGTAGACATGGGACCGTAATTTACGATTAACTCGCGTGACCAGTTTCAGACAAAACACGTTCCAACAACTTGCATCTCGTAACCATATCTCTCTTTCTTCTGTTTTTCCTCCCCTTTCTCCTAAAAACAGAACTTTTAATTCAATGTCATCTAACTTCCAACTAAAAAAATAAAAAGCTTTCGACTAAATTCCATTAAGCTTCCAACTCCTTTATGCTCCAGCTTTCTACACGAACACAACAAACTTTCTACCAGCCAAATGAAGCTTTCAACTTGTTCATTAGCTTTCTACAAAGACATTCCAACTTTCTACTATAGCAAATTGAAGCTTTCAACTTCCAACAAATCAAAAGCACAAAAAAATTGCAATTGAAACTTTATCAGCTTTCTACAAGAAAAGGGGAACTTACTACTTAAAAAATTTGAGCATTTAACTTCTACCAAAATCAAAAAATATAAAAAAATCACTGATCCAGCAGCGGCCGCCGGCCCACGGTGCCCTTCTCTGGCACCGACGATGCTGGAGGACGCGTGGCGGAATGAGCTGGGCGGCGGCCAGCAGTGGGACAGCAGCGGCCGAACGGGCTGCGTGCACTGTCGCCCGACCTCCAGCCCCAGCCTCGATGCCGCCTCCGCCTCCCACCACCAGAACCCTCCCGCTGGTGAAGAGGGAGCGGTGGTCACGGTCATCGTGCTCTAGCACCGCCGCGGCGGCGGTGGCGGCGCACGCGGAGGTGAGACTCGGCGGGGGGCTTCGTGATTAAGGCACTGTAGAAGCAGGTCGCCGTCGGGTGGCCCGCCTGGCTCTTCGCTGTCGCCGGCGAGGCTGGCATGGAGGCAGCCAGGGCAGGATGGCGGCGGTGGGATGGTGGTGCCTGGGAAGTTGGCTCGGTTTGGTTAGAGGTGGTGATAAGGTAGAAAGAGAGAAATGAAGATATAAGGTAGAAAGAGAGAAAGAGAAATGTGAAAATAGGGACCATACGGGCTACATGTCGGAATGCACCGTTGGAACGGTGGACCGTAGAAGATGATTTTTGGTAGACATCACTGTGGATTGAGACTTTGTTGCCAAGTCCATACTCTGAAATCAACAAAAACTAGCCGTTAGAGACAGAAAAAAGAATTGCACAAGTTTCCGTTCTCGGAAAAAATGAGTTCATCAATATCTAACTAAGTGAAATGCAAAGGAAGCTTGCATAAGTTCTGATTGAAGCTTTCATATAAAAAAGATTGAAGCTAGCTTTGTGGAATAAGACAATAAGAAATCGGAGGTACCTGGAGCGGCATAACCAATTGTTCCCCGCATTGATGCCCATCCACATGATTTATCCGAGACTTCATGCAGAAACCTTGCAAGCCCAAAATCACCAACATGAGCAACCATGTCAACGTCGAGCAGAACATTGCTTGGCTTAAGATCACAGTGAATAACTGGAAATGGCCTATGTTGGTGAAGATATTCAAGCGCAGATGCCTCATCAATTGCAATGCAGAGTCTTGTGATGAGATCCAGTTCCACGTGTGCACCATTTTCCATGAGATGATATAGCTGTTGGTCCAAATTTCCATTTGGTAAGAACTCAGATACCAGAGCCTTGAAATCGCGGCCTTGGAAATCACTACTTGAGCAAACCGTCAAGATCTTCACAAGGTTCCGATGTCGAACACGCCGTACAGTTTTGCATTCTGCTACAAAAACCCTGAGAAGCACCTCGCAGCATAAGATTGAGCACCTTCACAGCAATGACCACTTGCTGGTCACTGCCCATCATCCTTTCCTTGTACACAGTGCCAAAGCTCCCTACTCCAATAAGGTTCCGGGGAGCAAAAACATTTGTTGCGGTGACCAATTCGGCGTAAGATACTCTCATATGGTGCTCATTGATTAGTGATGTCTGTGGGTTCGCTCTTCCTGGCTTTCTAATTCCATCACTAGTACAGAATCGTCTATCCGAGGCGCCATATCCGAGGCGGTTAGGCAAAAACGCCTCCAATAACTGATATCCGAGGCGGTTATAAATATCCAACCGCCTCGGATAAGGATTTCGGAAGGAACCGCCTCGGATAACAAAGTCATCCGAGGCGGTTGTAAATATCCAACCGCCTCGAATTACAACCGCCTCGGATATGATGCATATCCGAGGCGGTTATATATTTACAACCGCCTCGGATGTGTTCAAACCCAAAATTTCAGAATACCGCCAACTCCGAAATTTCAAAACCCGAAATTTTTCCCTCCATGCCTGTGGCAGAGGACTATATATTCGATTCAGTGCATAGGGAGAGAGGCCAGATCCAGATTTTCTTCTTCTTCTTCTCCCTTCCACTCTACTCTCCTCCCTTCAACCTTCCTTCTCCTCTCACCATTCCCATACCAAGGAGGCTCTTCTCTTCCCATCATTCTTAGAGGAGGCTCTTCCCATCGCAAGGAGGCTCTTCTCCTCCAGTTTCGCTTCGATTTGAGGTAAGGAAGACCTTCCCAAGTCAAGATTTGTACTAGTGCCTAAATTTTTTATTTTAAAAAAAATTTCTCGTATTTTTTTGTAGTAACTCTACTCCCTCACGGTTCGGAATCCATAAAGTTACTGCATTTGGAGCTCGGGAAGAAGTTCAACGGAGGGAACGGAGGGTTCGGTAGCGGGGATTATTCGTTCGGGGCCGAATTTGGAGTGAAATTTTTTTATTTTTAAATTTTTTCTCATATTTTTTTCTAGCAACTCTACTCCCTCACGGTTCAGAATCCGCAAAGATTACTACATTTGGAGCTCGGGAAGAAGTTCAACGGAGAGTCGGAAGAGGCGATGTTTCATTCGGAGGAGAAAAATTTAATCTTAGAGGCCAAATTTGGAGGTGAAAAATTGTACAGGTCTTTAGACCAGTAGATTTTTTAGATGCGCCTCGTCGATACAATCATTTTGAGTGGTCGTGGACCAAAAACGGACATCGTATGTAAAAGTTACAGCCGTTTTAGTGAAACCCTACCCGGCACTGCCGGGTAGGGTCTTTTTTTTAAACGCCTGGTATGTTATCTGAGGCGGTTGAAAAATTGTAACCGCCTTGGATATCTGATTCCGCGATTGGCGCAACCACAACCGGGGTCGGGAGAACCGACTCCGACTGTTGAATGGGAGCCAGCCCTGTAGATACGCTGAGCTGGAGGCCTCCTTTGTCGGGGAGCTTCCTCTGGACGCTGCAGCGAACAAGTCCCGCATCGACTTCAGCATGGCCATAAGCTTCAACCGAAGTACGAAAGCCAAACTAAAATGGCGACGTACCTGGTGGTCGTGGGAATCACCTTGACCACAGTTTTCTTCTTAAGTCTCCCCGGGGCGGACGGAGCTCCGGAGGAGATAGGAGGCGCCGACTGGGCGGCAACCTGCGCCACGGGGCTGGCGGTTTCAGCCCGCGCTCACTTGGAGGCTGACTCCGCCGACGCTCGCGAGGCTCTGGAGCCGGAAGCGTCGTCTGCTCGCCTCCGCTTCGGAGCCGGAGAAGCCGGGGGCACGACCTCCTGGATCTTGTCGCCCGAGTCCCCGCCCTCGGGGGCTTCTTCATCGACCTCTACGTCGTCCAAAGCTCCTGGAGCCGGATTTTGGTCGGGAAGAGGTGGCATGGAGTTCAGGTCCAGCAGGGTCTGTGGTAAAAGGGACTCGAATTCAGAAGACAGCACGAGACAAAAATATGAAGAAGTTGACTCGGAAGACGGCTCACCGTGGGTGGAGGATTGGCGGTAGAAAAGGGCACCACGCGCGGCGCCCTATTGATGCCGGAGCGCTCTTTGGTCAAGTTCTTCAGGAGGGTCATAAAGTCATGATCCGAGAGCTCCTCAGCCGACACCCTGGTCGAGTCGGAAGCACCCGAGTACTCCCACAACGGGTGCTCCCTAGCTTGAAGTGGCTAAATCCGCCGACTTAACTAGGTGATGATGAGGTCGACTCCGGTGAGACCCTTGTCCTGGAGCCGCTGGATCCTCCTCATCAGGCGATCGACTTCAGGAGCCTCTGCACTCAATGCCTTAGCACCCCAGCGCTTCCGCCACTCGGGGGGGGCCCTCGGTGTACTTGGGGAGCCCTTCCTGTGCAGTAGGCGTGCGTTCGTTGGGGTAGTAGAACCAGCCGTCTTGCCACTTTCTCATGCTGTCGGGGAGCTGCAACTTGAAGTACTTGGCGCCGGCCTTGACCTGGATGCTGGCTCCCTCGCAGATCGACAGGCGCCCACCGGCTTTGACCGGCTGCGCCTTCACCAGGAAGATCTTCTTCCACAGCCCCCAGTGAGGCCGAGTCCCCAAAAAATATTCGCACAGTGTAATAAAACACGCAATGTGTAGAATGCCGTTGGGGCTCAGGTGGTGGAGTTAGAGGCCGTAGAAGAAGAGCAGCCCGCGTGCGAAGTAGTGCGGGGGCAGCGACAGGCCCCGCTCGATGAACGGAATGAGCATCACCCGCTCGTGCGTGTGCGGGGCAGGCTTCTCCTCCCGGTACGGTGACCTCCAGTTGCAGAGAGCCCGCGGCGGGAGCAGGCCCTCGCCGGCGAGGCTCGCCAGGATTCGGTCAGTCACCACCGACGGCACCCAGTCGCCCTTCTTCCAACCGTCCGGAAGGGCGGCGGAGGCAGAGGCAGAGGATGAGCTCTTGCCCTTGCCGGCGCGAGACATTGTCGAGGCTGGCGGAAAAGCGCTTGATGGGGGTCGAAAGGCAAAGAAAGGGTTTTGCGCAGCGGCGGGCAAAGAGTGCTGTGGTGGCGCGCATGAGGAAGACGAAGGCAAAAGCAGATGGGAACCGCTCCGCCCTACTGCCTCGGCTAATAAAAGGCAGATGAGTCGAACCACCCCGGCCTGTCAGCGCGTTACACGTGGCCACGGCTCGCCATGGAAACTACTATCTCGTGCACGCCCCACACGGGACTCGAGGCGTCATCATCAGCGCCGGTCGAACCAACGGCACGCGAAAGATACCGCGTGACATCATCAGTGGTCTCAATGTTCCGCTTTCCCACAAGCCGGATTGACCGGGTTCGGCTGGACTAGGCTTCAACACGCATGGTCGCTGAACCGGTCTGGAGTCGGACTCGGCTCGCAGCACTGCAACACGAAGACCGCACCAACTCCACAAGCAGCTCTAAACGTCCCGAGGCACACCGACTGCGCCCACTCGAAGGTAGACCAGCTCTGCAAATGGGTGTCGATGACCGGCCCTACAGGGCTCTCAGGTCACTCGGCAACACCCTAAGCGAAGGACGGACTCGGCATCCCCAGTGGCACAAGTTGGTCTCTGACTCAGAACCAAATGCCAAATTCCGTAGGCTCAGTTCTGAAGCTGAAAATCGAAGGCGTTCCCCATCGGACACCAGCTGGCAACGATCAGCCCGGATAAGTCCAGACGCCATCCGATTCTAACTCGGAATTCATGATACGCCTACCAGAGGGCCACTAGACTTTCTCTCCAGCAGAGAAACTTGGGTATCACTGAGACTTCTTTTTTCGCTATGAGCACATGCTTAACTTTTTCAAGAACTACTGGAGTCTATCAAGGTCTCTCTGCAGGCGACTTGGCGGCGCGCACAGCTCATTTCTCCAAACGGCGCCTGCAACGAGACCCTGAAGGACTCGGGGGCTACTGACGGTGGGATCCCCTCCAGGTAGGCCCAAAACGAGGACTCGACCGGCATGGCCGAAGGTGGCCCAAGCCGAGTCCATAAAGTCCACTTGGCTGGGCCGTCAGCACGTCACTGAAGCAACAGTTGCCGTGACGCGTTCAACCCACGACCCGTTCAACCAACGGCACGCGATCCGTGTGCCACCACCAGGGGCAACGTGCGCGGTCAACGCGCTGTTATAGGGGGAGTTGCTCCGCATGATCGGCACGGGCTAACCGACTCGGCAGTTGTAGTTATCTAGCCTCGTCAGCCCTATATAAGGCAAGGCTAGGGCTTCTGGTATAGGGTTAGACAGTCAGCGATTGCCAGAATAGTTAGCTTCTCATTCTCCCATTCTTGTACGCATCACGCACTGCTCTTCCACTGTAATCCTCGCACGAGGCAAGATCAATCATCCAGCAGGAGTAGGGTATTACCTCTTCCAAAGAGGGCCTGAACCTGAGTAAATCTCTCGTGTGAACCGCCTAGATCGTCCACTTGCGCCCCCAAATCCACAAAAATATATATTGCCGCGAAATCCCCGTGACACATATATATCTCCTCTATTTTCTGAGAAGATATCAGCAAGAAATAGTTGGGAGTAGTGCTAGAGAAGTCGTGTATTCTCTTGTATAATTCTTGGGTTTTAATGTGGACCAGTATGTTATTCGAAAAAAAAGGTATGCCATCTAAACAAGTATGTTTCGTCTAAGGAAAAGTTTTTTGTTTGAAAAGAACTTAACATCCTCTTGCTACTTAGATGTCCTATCCACATAACTTGCTGGATCAAGATTTTGTGATACAAACCATGTACCATGGCCCTACAATTTTTTGTGCATATGGTTTTTAAAATATTTTTGCACATATATACCATTGTCAAAGATTGTTGATTCTAGTCAGTTGCCTGACTAATTAAGAACTGGGTAGGGATGGCAGCAGGGCGAGGCAGATGCTGAGAATTCCTCCCTTTCTTGTCCCCATCTACCGATGCATGGGAGTTAATTGCACAGAACCACCACAATTGGGGCTAGGGTTTTAGAAAGCCACCGGTTTTCATTTTTTTTACTAAAAACTACCGGTCTCTGGGCAGGCTGTTGCAGATTGCATTGATCGCTCGGTAACCTCTCATTGACGCCCGTTCTGACCAGTGGGGCCCGGCCATCAGGCTGACGTGGCACGGGGTAATGGCTGGCAGGCAACGGACGTTAGATGGCTCGGGAGATAATTGCATAGAACTACCGCAATCGGGGTTAAGGTTTCAAAAAACCACCGGAATTTTGCGGATCAAAAAGGCCCTCAATAGCCCAGCAATGACGAGCGCTCGGCCGATGGTGAGACCGATCGAACACCAGCTAGCAATTGTCGTACCAACGTTGATGACCAAACAGCTCGTCGTCACTGTCGTCAAGTCCCTTGTCCTTCTTCTCCGAGTGCTAGTTCTTCCTCCTCGTCGACGCAGCGCATGTCCTGCTGTGCTTCACTGTCTTGTAGAGCAATGGGGCTCAGCTGAACAGCAGCTAAGAATGATCTTGGTACCAATGTTCAGCAGCTGAGTAGGAAGGCTGTATGTCTGCTCCCAGGCAGTCCCTCACGCCCCACAGCAGCAGCTCGGCGCCCGACAGCGTCGCGCGCGGCGGCGGTCGAATGGCGTTGCCGTGCGGGAAGCGCTGCACCGTGACGCACCGCCACGCCCCTGCCGCGGCGCCGCTGCTGGCCGTCGCCGTACCTGGCCCCGGCGCCGGTGACGGTTCGCTTGGCTGGTATGTGCGGAGGCAACCATTGCGCACATCGTAGGACTGCAGCACCCGGAAAGCCCGGCGGCCGTCGACGGCCAGCGATGGCATGTTCTTCTCGTCGTCGACGAAGCAAATCTGGTTCGCTCTGACCTTGCCGCCCGCGGCCGCGTCGACGGGGAACGCTCTGCAGCAGGCGTCGCCGACGAAGATCGCGTGCCCGTCGAAGTGCTTGACCGGCGCCGGCCGCTTCGCCGCGTGGCCGCCGAGCGCGCAGGTGTAGTGCGTCCAACCAGGCACGCGTGTTTTTCCGAAGCCCCTACCAAGCACGCGAAGCCTCCCATTGAGGGCGACCAGGTGCAGCTTGGCGTCGTCGAATCGCGTCGCTACTTGCTCGGGTGGGCTTCATGGCTCTCTGCGGAGCCGCTCGAGCTCGCCGTCTTCGAAGACGTGGACGCGGGCTTCTGCGTCGAGGGCATGGAGTCTCCCCTCGAAGAAGATGATGTCTTCGAGCTCGAACGCCGTGGTGATGGGCCACCAAAACCAAGAGGTCCCTCGTAGGCGGTAGACGAAGATCTTGCTCTCAATGCTATCTTGGTCGTCGTCTTCATGCTCAACAATGGCAGCGGCCGTGCAGCCCTTGGAGTCCGGCGCCGACGACAGGACGATCTTGCTCATCGGGTCTTTCGTCAGCCGCGGCAGCTTGATCCGCTCCATGCATGGTGAAGGCGTTGAGCAGGAAGGGACAGCTGGACGCGGGCAACAGGGCGAGCTAGTCGTCGAACGAGCTTCGGCAGGCGGCGGCGGCGTCCTCGGGCAGCGGGACGCGGTGGATGGCGGCGTCGTGGAGGCTGACGCAATGGCCGGGGGCGACGAGCCACGGCATGGGAGGACGCGGGTGGGCGCGCTTGGTGGCGTGCCATGCCCGGCACACGCCGCGGAAGCGGATCCGGTCGCCGAAGGCCGGGGTGAGCCGGTGGAGGATAACGTCGAGCAGCTCCTGCGGGAGGTCGGACCACAGACGGCGGCGGCACTGCCTCGCCCGTTTTCTCGCCTGCGTCATGATGCGCGTACGTACAGGATTATCGCCGCCGCGCAACGCTGCCGGGACGAAGCAATGAAATCCAACGATCGAAAGAGAAGCGAGATGAACGGGAAGAGATGTTGTAAAGCAATCAAATCAAATCAAATAAATAGGAGTAATTGGGAACAATCTTGCTTGGAATCCGACGCGAACTCTCCATCGTGATACACGAGAACTCACATTTTGAGTAGAACCTGAACTCAAACACAAGATCTAGTCAAATTCTGGTCCTTTTTACTTGATTCTGCTCTGCTGCTCGCCACGTACACGTACGCAGGCAGATGCATGCATATCCAAGGCTCCAAGTTTAACTAGATGACGACGCTCCCTGCTTCCCTGCGTGCACGGCCACGGCTGCAGCTGCAAATGCAAACGCAGCGATAAGTACCGAGGCACGGATGCCTGGATTTTTAGGGCCTCTTTGATCTGCAAGATTCCGGTGGTTTTCTGAAACCCTAACCTCAATTGTGGTGATTCTGTGCAATTATCTCCCGAGCCGTCTAACATCCGTTGCCTACCAGCCGTTACCCCGTGCCACGTCAGTCTGACGGGTGGACCCCACTGGTCAGAACAGGCGTCAACGAGGGGTTATCGAGTGATCAGTGCAATCTGCAACGGCCTGCCCAGAGACCGGTAGGATTTAGTAAAAAAAATAAAAACCGGTGGCTTTCTAAAACTCTAGCCCCAATTGTGGTGGTTTTGTGCAATTAACTTGATGCGTGGGCTAGCTGGTTCATGCCATATCTCCAATTGGGATTTTCTCAATGATGCACTTCCCAACATGTGAATTTATTAGAGTGTGATGAATTCATCATGCATGTTTGATACAGCGTCAGATGAAGCTTTGGAAGGATGCTTCCCTGCCGACTTCTAGATGGGGCTCTGATTATGTCAAACTTCCAAGAGCAACTTGACAACTTGTTGAATGCTATAAATGGGAACTTAACAGTGCAACAAGCTGGTATGACTGAGGATTTGTCTGCAATTTTTCACCTGCCACTTTCCGTCCAAGCTCATCAACAATTTCAGCAACTTCATCAGATGATCATGACACTTCAGTTCTCCACTAACCCTGACCAGTGGAGCTATGTTTGGCCGATACACCCATGCGAGCTTACAAGCATATTATGGGCACAGGGCTGGTGCCACCCAAATATCAGCGGCTCTGGAAATTTTCTTGTCAGCCTCGACACAAGATTTTCTTTTGGCTGCTTATGCTGGATAGAGTAAATACGAGGAATCTATCTATCTATCTATTTATTAAAGGTAGATGACAGTCAACTAGAAAAATGAAAAATAGTAAAGAAATCTATCTATCTATCTATTTATTAAAGGAATCTCCTCGAGGCCAAGGCATCATGTGGACCTTGTGGCCCCTAGGCCAAGGTAGCACGCGGACCTTATTGCCCCCCGTCATGAACAAGCAGCCGCCACGAAGATACTCCAGAAAGATTCCCTAGAAGATGCTTATGAACATTCCCTGAAGATCCTTTAAGGATGGGGAAATGACCAAAATTCTGCTATAAAGTCCCCCTATATGTGGCGCAAGATTGTAATATTCCTTTTTCTCTCCCATTCCCCCATAAATAGCCCTCAAGGGAGGGGGAGGATTTTCTCATTTCTAATTCCACCATTGAATAGGAGAGCAAAATTCACCTAGTCGCACACGTCGCATGTTTCGCCTTGTTGCACACCTCACATGTTTCGCCTCGACGGACAACCCAAGTGTTTCACTTGCTTGTAATCCTCAAGCACCACTGATAGTCGACATAACTAATCGGGGTTGCCTAAAGTACACTGTCTAGTTCAGTAGCTACGACAATTAGCGTCGTCTGTGGGGAGACGGGCAAAAAATAATGTCACTTAGTACATCATCGAGAAGAAGACTAATCACCAACGCCATTGCCCGCATGCATTCGTATCGCCTGCAAGCACATGTTCGGACTTGATGCCCTCCGCGCCTGTCCTCAACGGCAACGGGGGTCGACGACAACATCGCCCGCGTGCGTCTGTGTTGCCTACATCATGGGTTTGGACTTGTTGTCCTCCAGACCACCCTCCGTGACACTGAGCATGCTTCAAAGTGCATCTAGCCCTTGGTTTTGGAAATCAATAACAATAATATATAACAACATTTTCCTTGAGTTGGATTTGAGTTTGTGTTCCACAGGTGATGCATATAGGATGTTGGATGGATTCAGGTGTTGAAAGGCCATCAAATCAAGCTATGCATCAAAGATCAATGAGTTCACAAGAAGAATTCTTTGTGATCTAGAAGAATGGGAGATGACCACAAGATGGTTCCAGGTGTTGAACTCAAGATGATCATGATCAAGCTCAAGAGTTGGGCTATAAAAGATCGAGGCCTTGAAGCAAATGAGTTCAAGCATGGAATTCGAGAGAAGGCTTCAAGGTGTCAGCAGTGGATGGCCATCAAGAGGAATAAATGAAGATTCAGTGCTTGAGGTCCATCATGTGGTGACGGAACGGTGGAGTTGGTGCTCTTCAAGTGAAGGCTTCTCGTATGGGATTATGGAGGAGCAAATGAAAAACTTCTTCAAGCCAAGATGATTGTGGCAAAGATTAGGGCTTGGAGAGAGGATGATTTCCTTCGTCAAGCTCAAGTGGAATGCTTAAGCAAAGGTATTGCCTAGCTAGGATTTCCTATTCTTTTTGGTCTCTAGGTGTTGGAGAGACTGGGTTATAGGATAGTAGTTGTATTATCCAAAGGGGTTGTTAAGTGAGTATCTTTAACATGTTGTGTGTGAAGTGCTCAAACCGTGTATCATGTTGCATTGTTTGTCCCCATGTGTCATCGTTCGTGCATTGTGCCTGTTTTGAGTTTATGTCTGGCCTAAGTGGTTTGATCGGCCTGAGTGGCGATTGGACCAGCTCAGACAGGGCGGTTTGACCCATCCTAAAGTGGTGGTTTGACCAATCCCTCAGAGTTTTCTCTGTTGCTTCACCCAGAGATTCCGGTGGTGCAGTAACAGTGGAGGTGCTTTTGCTCAGAGGCTTTGAGCAATCGTTGTCGAAGGCTCCGAGCTAGGGTTAGCCTCTGTGTACAACACGATCTCTCTATTTGGGTTTTTATTTAGAATCCTGAAATAAAGAGAACACTTGCTCTCTTCAACCTCTACTTCTCAAGCCTGTGTGCTCCTTCAATGCTCTTGGCGTTGGCTTGGCGCCGTAGGCGAGTGCGCGTCTTTGCGCCATGTTTGTCACGCACCTTGCATAGGTCCTCGTATCCAAACAAAGGTGCCACGAGTTTATTGTCTAGTCTCGTTGGTATAACATGGACATTACGTAGACTAAAAAGAGAAAGATTTAAGAATCTATAATAGATGGTATCAACAGTAACTTATCAGTAGCGTTCTCTATCCTAACATGACAGAAAAGAGCAACAACTGCAAGAAGCGATGACCACAACATCACAAACCTTCAAAGATCCAACACATCGATCTGAGGATGGAATCTGTTGGGGGAAGGGTCCCCGCGCTACCCCGAACCGACGGATTTCTCCTTGATAGCGTGAAGATCCCCCTCTCCGAATCAACATGTTTCGCCTGGCGTCGACAGGCTCCGCGGGCATCACCGACAACGTCGAGGCAACGCTCCGTCCCGGTGGATGCCGAGGCCGACGCTTCTTCCCGCGGATGTTGAGGCGACACTCCGTCCTGGCGGGGTCGCGGCACGACGAGGTTGCGTCACGAACGTCAAGACCAATACATCGTCGTAGCGGCGTGTACTAGAATACTAGAGTGTTGGACTATCCCCGGAGATTCCTTATAAAAGACCAAAATACCCCTCTTAGCGTGTTGTAACCCGAGGGGTAGAGTTGTAATCTCCCATCCTCATTCTCATTCTCTATAAATAGGACCCCAAGGGTAGAGAGAAAGAGTGATTTTCTGAGATGTAAAACCATAAATTTCGAAATATATACGAGAGTTTTCACTTTCCCCCTGCGGCGTCAAGAGTTCCACGTTTCGCCTCATCGGACGCCCTTGCATGCTACTCCTCGATGGACACTACACTTGCTCTTACTCCTCTGGTACTCCCGGAGGTCGACATAACTGATCGGGGTGCCTAAAGTACACTGTCTAGTCCCGTAGCTACGACAGAACTCATGATTAGTAGTGACACTGATAAATTAAATGATCAAATGTGCAGCTTTTCCATCAATTACATGCACGCATGACAAATATTATCCGCATCCACGATCTACTCCACGGCATTGGAAATCAGCATCCAACCCGCTCTCACAACATACCATGCTAGAGGGTTCTATCCAATTCTTCAATCAGCATCCAACCCGCTCTCACAACATACCATGCTAGAGGGTTCTATCCAATTCTTCTAACACCATTGTATACTTCAGAATGAATTTCACAACATGGCCGATCATACGACCAGAGTAGTCCTATGTACTAGTAGCAAGTAAGCGTTTCTACCGAATTCCCTCCTACAACATTTTTATATGAGCTGCAAGCTAGGGTTATAAGGGAAATGGTGTGCGGAAGGAAAAATGGCTATAACAATACTACAATAGGACAGCTTTCAGTATTACTCTAAGCTAGTCCAACCCGGTGAAGTACTTAGCAGTAAAATAGAGCATGCATGCTTGGCAATCAATATAGTAATGATTTTGCAACTAGTAGAATCAGACACGATCAGATAAAACACTACTGCAGAAACAGCTATAGGCGCCACTTTACCAGTGACGAGCACCAAAAATGCTCGTCATTGGTAACCGAAAAACTTACCAGTGACGGGTGCAAAAAGACGCTCGTCACTGGTAAAGTTTTACCAGTGACGGGCTGGCTTTCCTGCTCGTCACTGGTAACTCAGCAATTACCAGTGGCGGGCTCAAAATCGAGCTCGTCACTAGTATGAGGTATACCAGTGACGGGCCCGCTGTTGCGCCCGTCACTGGTAAGTTCTCCTCATGGCTGTCTCCGGGCCAGGTTACCAGTGGCGGGCAAATATTCGCGCTCGTCACCGGTACGTTTTATACCAGTGACGTGCAGGAAGAGGCGCCCGTCACCAGTAGCAGCGAGCCTGTTAGTCTTTGGTTGGCCAATTAGGCCCCCAAGCCGAAGCCCCTTAACCCGATTCCCCCAATCTCCCTGCCGGCCTGCCCTCGTGCCCTAGCTGCGCCGCCGCTCTCAGCCCGCTGCCTCGGCCGCCGCCCTCAGCCCGCCGCCCCCGCCGCCCCCGCCGCCCTCAGCCCGCAGCCCCTGCCCTAGCAGCCTCGCGCCGCCCCGTGCCCCTGCCCTAGCAGCCCCGCGCCGCCGCTTGCCGCCCTCCGCACGCTGCCCCGTCGCCGCCCTTCGCGCGCCTCCCGTCGCTACCCTCCGCGCACCACCCCGTCGCCGCCCTCCGCGAGCGCCCAGCCGCCGTGTCGCTGCCCTCCGTGCGCCCGCTGTGTCGCTGCCCTCTGTGCGCCACGGGAAGGGTCGGCGCTGCTGGATCCCGCCAAGATCCGGTGCGTGCGGTGGCGCGCGACCACGGCCACCACCACCACCTGCGGCCAAGGTGAGAGCACCGTCCGAATCGAGCCCCCCCATCTTCCACTCCGACTAGATCGAGGCCACGGTCGACCTGTTTGACTAGATCGAGGCCGTCGTCTTCCCCTCCAACCAGATGGAGGCCGTTGTCATCCCGTCCGACAGAGATCGACCTCGCACTGGTACGCACCGACCAGATTGATGGCACGGTCATCTCCTCCGACCTTAGCGACACTGTGGCGGTGCTGCTCGTCTTCTTGGAGCTCGGATCTTTGACGAGCGGTGCTGGTGCTGGTCCGGCGCTTCGATCTTCCACTTCCCCACCCTCCCATGTCAGCGGCAACCAACCCCACCCCCCCCCAACTGTGAGTGCCCGTGCCCCCTGTTCATTGTAGTTTGTTTCTTGTCTTGCACTAAACTATTGTTGGTATTCAGCTGAGCAGTATGTCCCTGCTTTTATCACCAATGTGTCTTTGCAGAAAATTTGTGAAAACAGTTTATTGATGTATGCAGCTGTTTGTATGATTTTGTCACAAGAACTGAGTCACAATTTGGATTTACAGTACCTCACTGGAAAATATAGCAAAGGAAATATACCTGCTTGACGAGGGAAGCCCAACCGGGTAGGCCCAATGACTCGAGTCGGCCCAGCAAGCCTGGCAAGGCCCACTCGGATGCAGGCCCAACAACTTCGCAAAGGCCTATTCGGACGACGGCCCAAGAACAGCCTGCCATGGTACAACGTCTGAGTGCCATTAAGACAGGCGTTACAACTCATCAAGGCATACGTTTCAGCCGGCATGAAGACTGGTGTTACTCGGACGGTTATCAGATATAAATGTCAGTTAATTAGGACAGTAACTGTAGTTCAGCCGAGTGACCGAGTCGGCTGATGCGCAGGCCTATATAAGGCCGAGCCCTCCATGCAGAAGGGGGCTGGACGCTAGACCTCACGTTCTCTTATTCCTATTGTACTCCCTTTTTCACGCAAGAACATCAAATACATTCAGCAGGAGTAGGGTATTATCTCCATATTTGGAGAGCCTGAACCTGGGTAAAAAGTTCTTGTGTGCACCGCCTAGATCTTCCATACACGCATCCCCGACGATCCTATAACAAATGGATATTGCCGCGAACACCCCGCGACAGTTGGCGCGCCAGGTAGGGGCGGCGTGTTTTGGAGCTACGATCCAGGCGGGATCTTCTCCAGCGATCGGCGACAAGCTCATCATCGGCAACATGTCGCCTGTCGCGCATCCTGAAGGCTCGGAGTTCATCTTCGGCGGCCTTCACTTCTTGGCCGACGCTTTCGGCCAATTACATCTCCAAGATCCGCGTCCGTGCCATACCGTGGAGGAGGAGCCTGAGCTCCGGCTCGGATCTCCTCCAGCCCCGGGCAAAGGCGAGGAATATTTTAGGTTCGTCGCCATGGTGGGCGCCGAATCTCTCCTCTCCATCCTGGGATCCGAATCCGAGGGGGACGAGAGTTCGCACAGCCATACCGCCTCCGCTGAGGTGTATGTGGTTGGGGATGGCGCCGCAGAGGATGCGGGAACGTCTGCAACAGCGGCAGCCAGGGCAGCCCATGAGCACCTGCATACGCCCATCAACGGACAATCGGATGCCGAGAGGGCCTTGGAGGCTTCTCGGCAAGCCCTCCTTGCAGAACGAGCACGCCTCGATCAAGAGCGGGTGGCACTCGAACAGCAAGATCGACAACCGAATGACCCACACGGTTCGCGCAGCCGCGCGAACCGGCGAACTTCTTCGGCCGCCCGGAAGAGTCGGGCTACTCGGGCCCCACTTTTCGGACGGCAACAGGACGGTGTCCTTATCTATCAAACACCGGCCCAGAACCTTTTCGCGGCCACCGCGCTGGCCGACTCATTGCCACCTCCAGCAGACGGCCCAGCGGCGGAAATCCACCGTCGAGTCATCACTCTGATGAAGACGGCGGTGGAACAACAAAACGAAGCCGGGTCGGTTAGCAACCGGCTGGCTTCCCAAGAGACTCGGAGTCGGCCCTCAGGAGCTCCGAGTCGCCCCGTCACAATCGGATCGTCTCAACCGAGTCGATCCACGAACCGGCCTGACGCTCGCCTGGAGATTAACCGGCTCCAGGCTGAGCGGCAGCGAGCCGGCTCTCTTCGAGCGAACGATGCCCGCGATGCCCGCGATGACATCGAGGGACGGCGGGCAGCCCGGGTGCGGGCTGAGCGGCGCGCAGGCGAAGTCAACCAGCCGGGCAGCTCTGCCTCCACCGGTCCGCTTTGCTTCAGCAGGCGGATTCGAGGCGAGCCTTTCCCGGATCGGTTCCGAATTGCCAGTGGCATCGACAAGTATGATGGCACAGCCAAGCCGGAAACTTGGCTTGCCGACTACTTAGTCGCATGCAACATAGGAGGAGGCAACGAGCGTGTCGCCCTCCGAAGCCTACCCCTGATGCTGGAAGGGTCGGCTCGGGCATGGCTTAACAGCCTGCCCGAAGATAGCATCTATGATTGGAGGGACCTCCAAGAGGCCTTCATCAAAAACTTTGAGGGCACGTACAAGCGCCCTGGGAACGCCCAAGACCTGTGGCTCTGCGTCCAGGAAAAGGGCGAGTCGGTCCGCGATTACATCCAACGCTGGACCCGACTGCGCAACTCGATTGAGGATGTCACCGAGATGCAGGCCATCCAGGCCTTTTCTCAGGGAGTGAAATACGAACTCCTCAAACACAAGTTGGCCCGGTCAAACATCCAGACCATGGGTCGGCTCATGGAAGTCGCCAGCAAATACGCGACGGGTGAAGAAGCGATGCGGTACGAGGACAAAGGCAAAGCCAAAGCCGAGTCCTCAAGTCGCAAAGTCCCCACCAATTCAGGTCGGAAGCGGGAAGACAACCGCCCCCCGAAGCGGAAGGCAGGCGGCGGCGACGGAGTTAGCGGAGCCGACCTGGTTGCGGCCGCAGAGCGTGGCCCCCAGCGTGGCGACGCTGGCCAAAAACAGGAGCGCCCTTGGCAACAGCGCAAGGCGTCAAAGCTAACCTTCGAGGAAATCCTCGACAGGCCTTGTTCGTTCCATAGCACCGCCAAATATAAGGCGGGGCACTCGACTCGGGACTGTAGCTTCCTGCAGCGTTTGCGGGAGGAAAAACAACCCGAGCCGGAGGCCGATGGCGAAGGAGGCTCCGCTGCAGGAGGTGGCGCCACACAGTATCCCCCTCAAAGGGGGGTACTCATGATTTTTCAAGGGTCCGACTCCAAAAGGGGTCGGAAGCTGCGTTGTCGCGAGGTCAACGCGACGATGCCAGCAGTCCCACAATGGCTGGACTGGTCCGAGGTGCCAGTCGGCTTCAGCCGACTCGATCACCCCGACCGAATCCCCCACCCGGGCAAGCACCCTTTGGTGGTGGATCCTCAGGTCGGAGGATTCAAGCTCCGCAAGGTCCTGATGGACGGGGGCTCCAGCATAAACATCATCTTCGTCGATACCCTGAAGAGGATGCAAGTGTCGGAGACCCAACTTCGCCCCAGTAACATTTCTTTCCATGGAATAGTTCCTGGGAAGTGTGCCAGGCCTCTGGGTCAAATCTCCCTGGAAGTCGTGTTCGGTGAGCCGAACAACTTCCGGGTCGAGACATTGGCCTTCGAGGTAGTCGGCTTTAAGAGCGCATACCATGCGATCTTTGGCCGGCCGGCCTATGCCAAATTTATGGCAAGGCCGTGTTATACCTACCTAAAGCTGAAGATGCCGGGTCCAAAAGGCGTCATCACCATCACTGGCGACTTCGAACGCTCCAACGAGTGTGATATCGCCAGTGCAGACATTGCCGAGTCGCTGATCGCGGCTCAAGAGCTGGAAGATATCCAAGCTTCTGCCAACTCGGACCAGCCTCCACCGAGCAAGAAGGCGGCAACCGAGTCCACTTTCCAGTCGGCCAAGGACACAAAGCGTGTCCAGGTCCATCCCGAGGACTCATCCAAGACGGTCCAAATCGGAACCGACCTCGAGGCCAAATAGGAAGGCGCGCTCGTCGACTTCCTTCGTGAGAATTGGAACATCTTCGCATGGAAGCCCTCTGACATGCCGGGTGTTCCAAGGAAGTTCGCCGAGCACTCCCTCAACGTCGCCAAGGACGCAAAGCCGGTGAAGCAGTCTCTTCGTCGCTTCGCTGAAGACCGGCGAAAAGCAATCGGAGAAGAAATCACCCGACTGCTTGCAGCCGGGTTCATCAAAGAAGTTTTTCACCCGGACTGGTTGGCAAACCCGGTCCTGGTTCTAAAGAAAAACAAAACTTGGCGCATGTGTGTGGACTACACGTCCTTAAATAAAGCATGCCCCAAGGACCCGTTCGCCTTACCCCGAGTGGATCAGGTTGTTGATTCCACAGCCGGGTGCGAACGTTTATGTTTTCTGGATGCCTATTCAGGCTACCACCAGATCAAGATGAAAGAGTCGGATCAAATAAAAACTTCTTTCATCACCCCGTTTGGGGCTTTTTGTTACATCACTATGCCTTTTGGTTTAAAAAATGCTGGCGCAACATATCAACGTTGTATGCAAAAGTGTTTGCACGACCAAATAGGCAGAAATGTCCAGGCTTACGTCGACGACATTGTAATAAAGACAAAGAAAACCTCAGATCTCCTGACCGACTTGGCTAAAACCTTCGCCAATCTCAGGAGGTATGACATGAGGCTTAATCCGGAGAAGTGCGTCTTCGGAGTTCCGGCTGGCAAGCTACTCGGCTTCATCGTTTCCGAGCGAGGGATCGAAGCGAACCCGGAGAAGCTTGATGCCATCATCAAGATGGGCAAACCAAAGGACTTGAAGGCCATTCAACGCTTAACCGGGTGCCTCGCAGCCTTAAGTCGGTTCATAGCCCGACTCGGTGAGAAGGCCTTGCCTTTTTACCGACTTCTTAAGAAATCCGACTCCTTCGAATGGACGAGTGAGGCTCAACAAGCCTTCGAAGATCTCAAGCGTCTTCTGTCGACACCTCCGGTTCTCGCTGCACCCATGGAGGGAGAACCCATGCTGCTTTACATCGCAGCCACCAATCAAGTGGTCAGCGTTGTCTTAGTAGTGGAGCGTGCAGAAGAAGGCCGAGTTCAGAAGGTACAGCGACCCGTCTATTACATCAGCGAAGTACTTTCCGAGTCAAAGCAACGCTACCCGCACTACCAGAAGCTAGTGTATGGCGTGTTTCTGGCGACTCGGAAGCTGGTGCACTACTTTCAAGCCCACTCGGTCACCGTGGTCAGTCACGCCCCTTTGTCTGATATCATCAACAATCGGGATGCCACGGGCCGAGTTGCTAAGTGGGCGATAGAATTCATGCCGCACGACATCACCTACGAGCCCCGCAAGGCCATCAAGTCGCAAGCTCTGGCAGACTTCATCGTCGAGTGGACTGAGAGCCAGTCCCTCCCGACTCAGCTGCACCTTGAGCATTGGATCATGTACTTTGACGGATCGAAGATGCTTGCGGGCACGGGGGCTGGAGTCGTGTTAATTTCTCCCAAAGGCGACAAGTTGAATTACGTGTTGCAGATTCATTTCGCTGCCTCCAACAACGTCGCAGAATACGAGGCGTTACTGCACGGCTTACGCATTGCAGTTTCACTCGGCATTCGCCGACTTCTTTGCCGCGGCGACTCGGATCTTGTGGTGCAACAAGTAATGAAGACTTGGGACACCAAAGATCCAACCATGGCAGCATACTGCGCAGCCGTTCGCCGGCTGGAAGAACGCTTTGACGGCCTCGAGCTTCACCATGTTCGCCGGGCAGATAACGAAGCAGCCGACTCCCTTGCTAGAATTGGTTCTGCTCGAGAAAAAGTGCCGCCGGGTGTTTTCCTCCAGCAGCTCTTCCAACCATCCGTCAAGATGGAGCCAGCTGCCGAGTCATCTGAAGCCGGGTCATCGCATCCAGAACCGGTTCAACCGACTCAAGGAGAAGTCTTAGCGGTCATTCCTTCCTGGACCCAGCCATTCCTCGCGTACCTCTTGCATAAAGAGCTACCGGAGGATCCGACTGAGGCACGTCGCATCGTGTGCCGGGCTCGGTCATACACCATTATCAACGGCGAACTTTACAAGCGCAGCACCACTGAAATTTTCCAGCGCTGCATTTCGCCAGAAGAAGGACGAACCTTGCTCGAGGAAATCCACTCGGGACTCTGCGGTCATCATGCTTCGACCAGGTCCTTGGTCGCCAAGGCCTTCCGACACGGGTTTTTCTGGCTCAGTGCTCATACTGATGCCGAGGAACTCGTCCGAACTTGTGAAGGGTGCCAGAGATATGCCCGGCAAATTCACATGCCGGCTACTGCGCTCAAGACTATTCCGATCACATGGCCTTTTGCTGTGTGGGGACTCGACATGGTGGGCCCGCTCAAAACGGCTCGGGGAGGTTTCACTCATCTCCTCGTGGCCGTGGACAAGTTCACTAAATGGATTGAAGCAAAGCCAATCATGAAGCTTGACGGACCGACTGCTGTCAACTTCATGAAAGGAGTCATCTTCCGATTCGGGATTCCGCACAACATCATCACTGACAATGGCAAGAACTTCACCGCTGAAGTATTTCGCCGCTTCTGTCGGGATCATGGAATCCGGATTGATTATGCCTCCGTGGCTCATCCCCAGTCTAACGGCCAAGTAGAGCGGTCCAATGCTCTAATTCTCCAAGGCATCAAGCCCCGGTTGCTAGTCCCATTAAGGCGGGCAGCCGGCTCTTGGGTTGACGAGCTTCCATCTGTCCTTTGGAGCCTAAGGACGACTCCGAACCGGTCGACTGGTTACACGCCGTTCTTCATGGTGTATGGAGCTGAAGCCGTTTTACCGAGTGACATCCTTCATGACTCCCCGCGAGTCGCAGCATACGTGGAGCAGGATGCCGAATTGGCACGACAGGACGACTTGGATCTCTTGGAAGAAGCGCGGGAGCTCGCCCTCTCGCGCTCGGCCATCTATCAGCAGAACCTGCGCCGATATCACAGCCGGCAAGTTCGGAGCCGAGTCTTCAACAAAGGAGATCTGGTCCTCCGACTCATTCAAGACAAGGCTGGCATGCACAAATTGTCTCCACCTTGGGAGGGGCCATTCATCGTCAACCAGGTGCTTCACAACGGCGCGTACCGACTGGAGGACCCGGCAACCGGCGCAGTCACAGAACGGACGTGGAACATTGCACAGCTGCGTCCCTTCTACACTTAAACTTTGTACTTCAAAATAGTCCATTGTTTCATTATGAATAAAAACTTGTTTCCTTCGAGCGGCACTCGGGAGCATTTTTCATTTTCCGACTACGCTACCAATGGGCAATACCCGGGGGCTAAGTCAAATAAAACCGAGTGGCTTCCTTTCGGGCAACACCCGGAAGCCACCCACTGGGTGATCTCTCACTCGGCGCAAGTTATTTCGAGTTTCCTAGCTTTGTTTCTACACGAGCGTCTAAGTAAACGTGTATGGTACCTAAGGCCCACTCTTCGTCCCCAACTACAGTCGCAACCCGGCTGTCCGGTTGGCAAGAGCAAAAGCTAAAGGTCGGCCTGCACGCGAAAGGATCCGACTCGGCGTGAAAAACAAATGTGGACGACTCAAGTAACTTGCGTAAACCAATAAAATGGATCAAAAAGCATCTTCATTCATTGCAAAAGTTTTTACAATTTCTTACTCGGCATACCGAGAGATATTACATTATGATTTTTTACTCCTCTGGAGTGGCTTCAACGCGCTCCTCCAGGTCGGTGAAGCTAGCAATCCGGCTGGCGGCGGCGTGGACTCGGGGAAGAAGCTCCATGGGGTCGATCGACTGCCCAGCCTCGTTGATGGGGGCACCAGCGGAGATGCTGTCAACATCCGCGTCCGGGTGATGGGCCAGCACCATGGCCAGTGCCATACCAGCTCCTGAGCGGGCGGCCGACTCCTTCCACTCTTCGACTTCCGCCGGGCCCAGTGAGAGCTTGTCGGCGAGGGCGAAGACGCTGGAACTCGGCTCCTCTCCAGGCCAGAGCTTGACACAAAGGTTTTGAGCAGCCGACTTGAAGTTGTCCACCAAGCTTTTGACTTGGAGGAGCCGGTCTTGCACTGTCACGACGCATTCGGCCATCATCTCCGGAGTCCAGAGTGCGTCGAGTACCGACATGGCCGGGTCAGAGAGTGCGCGGAGTCGGAGCGCCGCCTGCCGGGCTCGCTCCTCCGATTCTGGGCAAACCTCTGAGAACAAATTATTGCTAAGGAAATGGACAAGGAATCATACAAAAGGAAAGAAGCAAAAGACTCGGGGGCTTACCGAGTAAAGTTTCATTGGCTTTTTTAAGTTCGCCAATGAGATCCCTCTCACGCCTTTCCCAGTCGGCGATGGTTGCCTCGTGTCGCTTCTGCGACTCGTCCATCAGCCGGGAAAAGTCGTCGATGGAAGCTTGCAGCTTTTTGTTCGCCGACTGCGATTGTTCGTACTGTTTCACCAGCTTGTCGTAATCCGACTTAAGCTTGTTGGCAGCGCGCACCTTGTCCTCATACTCGGCTGCTTTGGCGTCGAGTCGTTGGGCGACTGTTGCAGCCGGGATCCTCGAGTTCACCTCTTTCTTGAGTTGAGCATTTTCAGCTTCGAGGTCTGCCGACTCAGCAAAGTCAATGTCACAGAAAATTTCAAGGAGAAAAGGGCGAAGACTCGGTCACTTACTCTTGAGGGCGGCAAGCTTCTCCTCGAGCTGCCGGTTCTTCGCCTTCTCCTCCTCCAATGCCTTCTCCAACGAGGCATTTCTTTCCATAAGGACTGGGTTGTTTCCACCCAGTCGGATTGCAGCCTGGTGAAGGAAAAGTTAGTACCCAAATTTATAAGTCTCAAGCCGACTCAGTCAGTCGGCTAGAGACTCGGGGGCTACACCCACTGGGTGCACGGAACGTGCTCCCAGTGTTGGAAAATAAAGCAAAATTTGAAGATTTGAAGACACTTACCCCGACGGAGGTCTCCAACACCTCGGCCGAGTCCGACAAGGACTTAGCCGCGTCGGCAAAATCCCTGAGCTTGGAGCTGAGAGCGGCGATGCGGTTCGTAGCTTCCTCCGCACTGGCCAAGTCCCTCGTGCTGCAACTCGGTAGCAGCAGCGCCGGGACAAGGTCACTTGAAGAAGCCGGCACCAGCACTTGAGATGAGGGAGTCGGAGCCGTAGGCTGGTGCGGCTCGGTCGTCGAAGGTAACTCAGTGACGAGTTGTCCTTCGGCTTCACCCGCCGGCTCAGAGGAGTCGGTCCCAGCTACAGCAGCCGGCTCCGTTGTCTCCTCAATGGTCGGGTTCGGTTGGCGTGAGGACCCAGCACGCACAACCGGCTCCGGGGCCTCAGCCACGGCAGGCTGAGACATGGGGGAACTCGGTTGCAGCGTTGCAGCCGGAGGTGTAGCGACTCCTGCAGCCGCGGCCGGCTCCGACCCCGCGGCAGGGATGGTTGGCGCTGGCACGCTGGACTCGGCTGCAGCCGGAGTCGGTGCTGGAGCCGACGCTGGTAGCCGCACTGGAGTCGGAGCCGTCGGCGTACCGGATGAAGCATCTCCTTTGTCGGAAAACTTCTTTTGGACTCTGCGGAGCAAAAGAGAAACCGACTTCAATACCTTGAAAACCTACAGCGCCTAGGGCATGAGGCAAGACTCGTACCTGGTTGTGGTGGGGATAGTTTTCTTTTTCGGATTGGCGGCAGGTTTTGGAACCTGCGCCACTCGGCTGGGAGGCGTGGCTTGGGCAGGAGCTGAAGCCGGCGCCCCCCCCACTGGCAGCTGCGGCTTGCACGGGAGCCGGAGCTGTAGCGGCAGTCCGGATCCGCTTGGCAGCCGGTTCCGTTCGAACCGGCTCCGTCCCAGCGTCGGGACCTGAGAGCCGGACGCACCGTCATCGCGGCCCCGCTTGGAGATTTCGTATGACCCTCCGGACTCGGAGTCCGAGTCCGAGTCGCTTTGGTTGCCGACCTCGGGGGGTTTCTTCCTCGACTTCGGCATCCTCCAGCGCTGCCGGAGCCGAGTCTTGCTCAGGGAGAGGCGGCATGGAGTTGAAGTTCAGATAATTCTGCAATGTCGAAAAATTCGGCGTTAGAAGAAGCAAGCAAGTTAAAAAGACCAAGAGCCTAACTCGGATTATAAGTTACTTACATCTGGGACCGGGTTGACGCGAGAATAAGGAAGAACTTGGGGCGACCGAGTGAGCCTGTTCTTTCTTTCGTCAAGGTCTTCAAAATCTCCAGGAAGTCGTCATCCGAAAGATCTTCGGAAGAAACCCTTGTCGGGTCATGGTGGCCCGAGTACGCCCACATCGGGTGCGCCCGGGCTTGAAGGGGCTGGATGCGCCGAACCAGCCAGGTGGCGATGATGTCCGGGCCTGTGAGACCCTGCTTCTGGAGTCTCGCGATCCTCTTCGTGAGCCGGTCGACTTCAGGCATCTCCCCGTTGGACGGTTTGGTGCTCCAGCGCTTCACCCAGACAGGAGGGTCTTCAGTGTATGGGGGTAGACCATCATGGCCAGTCAGCGTGCGTTCGTCCGGGCAGTAGAACCACCCATCTTGCCATCTCCGGATGGTGTCCGGAAATTGCATCTTGAAGTACCCGGTGCCGGGTTTGACTTGAATGCTAACTCCCCCGCAAACTGCCAGTCGGCCGCCGGCCTTGATGGGCTGCGCCTTGACAGTGAAGATTTTCTTCCAAAGTCCCCAGTGCGGCTGAGTTCCCAAGTAGCATTCGCACAGCGTGATGAAACACGCGATGTGCAGAATGCCATTGGGGCTCAAGTGATGAAGCTGCAGACCGTAGAAGAATAGCAAGCCGCGCAAGAAGTCGTGCGGCGGCAGCTTGAGTCCACGCTCCATGAACGGAACGAGCATCACCCGCTCGTGCTCATGTGGAGCGGGCTTCTTCTCCTTGTACGGCGCCCGCCAGTTGCAGATAGTCCGCGGCGGCAGCATGCCCTTGCGGGCGAACTCGATCAAGAGCTCGTCGATGATGACCGAGGGGATCCAATCCCCTTTATTCCAGTCGGCGGCGGGGGCGGAAGCGGAGGCAGCGACCTTCTTGCCCTTGCTGGCGACGCGAGACATGGTCGCCGGATGGTGGATGACGGCGGCGAGCGGGTTTTCTTCTCGAGTGTGCGGTGGCGGAGCTTTTGAAGCGAGAGCTTTGGACGCGAGGAAGACGAAGGCAAAAGCAGATGAGAATGTCGACGTCTCCGCGGTCCCCTTTTATAGACAAAGGAGTCCAACCGCCGGCGGTCGTGCGTCTGACGTGGCGGGAAACTACCGAGGCAACCGCCGTCCCGCGCGCTGCGAACCCGCGGGATTCGGGCGCCCTTTTTCGCCACGACGCGGAGTTCCAGGCGACGTGACCGGCTAACATTACGTCAGCCCTCGTCTCGCGCGCGTCGTTTGCGTGATTCGAGTGCAGACATGATGAGCCGTCGCCTCGGACGGCGCGCGAAATCAGAGCAGCAGCGCACGTCGCGGGCACGCTTCGCGCGTGACTCGAGGCGAAATCATGGCGCTGCGAACACTCTGCCCAACCGGCTGCGCGCATTAAATGCTGATGCGACGTCTCGGACAAAACAATGCTGTGGCACCAGTCGGCTTAAAACCGAGTCCGACTCAATCAGAGTCGGGTGTGCTCGGGTGACGACTCAACAGTCGGCATAGCCCCCTGGGACACGTCACAGATCATCCGACTTCATCAAGTAATTCCGAGGCGCACAAGCCGCCAAACTCGGAAGCAGATTAGCTCTACGAAAAGGGTGCTGATGACCGACCCAACAGGGTTTCCAGGTCACTCGGCAACACCCAAGCTAAGGACGAATCCGGCATCCACAGCGGAATAACAGGATCCTTGAATCTGAGCCGAATGCCACAGCGGCGCAAAATGGCTCACTAATTCAGGGATCAGTGTCGGAGTTTGAGGACTCGGTTCTGAAGTTGAAAATCGAGGGCGTCCCCCCTGCGGGCACAAGATGGTAACCGTTCATTCGGATAAGCCAGACGTTACTTCGGATTCACTCGGAATTCATGATACGCCTCCCGGAAGGCCACAAGCCGATTTCCTCAGTCGGAAAATGCGGGTATCATTGAGTTCTTAATACTTAGCACATATTTAACCTACTTTTCAGGTATTGCAGGAGTCCATCAAGGTCTCTCCACTCGCAATTCGGGCACAAACGACTAGCTCGCCACTCGGCATCCGTGTCAAGACCTCGAAGTACTCGGGGGCTACTGACGAGGGAAGCCCAACCGGGTAGGCCCAATGACTCGAGTCGGCCCAGCAAGCCTGGCAAGGCCCACTCGGATGCAGGCCCAACAACTTCGCAAAGGCCTATTCGGACGACGGCCCAAGAACAGCCTG
Organism: Stipa capillata; assembly: GCA_019208055.1. Taxonomy (NCBI): domain Eukaryota; kingdom Viridiplantae; phylum Streptophyta; class Magnoliopsida; order Poales; family Poaceae; genus Stipa; species Stipa capillata. The sequence continues at coordinate 134,156 of JAGXJF010002810.1, forward strand.
CCATGGTACAACGTCTGAGTGCCATTAAGACAGGCGTTACAACTCATCAAGGCATACGTTTCAGCCGGCATGAAGACTGGTGTTACTCGGACGGTTACCAGATATAAATGTCAGTTAATTAGGACAGTAACTGTAGTTCAGCCGAGTGACCGAGTCGGCTGATGCGCAGGCCTATATAAGGCCGAGCCCTCCATGCAGAAGGGGGCTGGACGCTAGACCTCACGTTCTCTTATTCCTATTGTACTCCCTTTTTCACGCAAGAACATCAAATACATTCAGCAGGAGTAGGGTATTATCTCCATATTTGGAGAGCCTGAACCTGGGTAAAAAGTTCTTGTGTGCACCGCCTAGATCTTCCATACACGCATCCCCGACGATCCTATAACAAATGGATATTGCCGCGAACACCCCGCGACACTGCTGAAAGTAGGTTTGCCCTAGAAAATTACAAGGTAATTTTGAAAATGTTGTCCCTGTATTACATACCCGTATTCCTGCTTTTCTTCTTAACAGAATATCTATGTCCCCTCCTTACAAGAAATCCTTCACACAAAAAAAAGACCTAGCTACTAGTATGAGGTCTGCATTTTTGTTTCTTATGCTGATTTAACTCGTATGTCTGCAATAGTTGATCCATTCTGAGTAGGGCTTATGAAATCTGCCTCCCTATCCGATGTGTACTTTTAAAATGATACTAAAACGAGAGTTTTGTTTCTCTTTCCAGAACCTGTCTAAAAACTATTGCTTCTGAACTTGGTGTTTCGTTAGCCCAACGTCTCGTCTGTGATTACTAGAGCCACTAAAGAAAGCCAGGTGCATTATGCTCACCTGTATTCTGCAGAAGATAATCTCTTCGCAAGTAAGATGGCAATGTTTCCGCAGCTAAGAATATTAACATTTCCTTGGGCATCAATGTTTCGAGCAATAAGGATATATCACCTGCTGTTAGCATATAATCGTAGAACAGACTTGTAACATTTTATTTTTTGTTATGTGCTTCATGGAAACTGTACATGCTGCACACTGATTGATGTTTGCATACATAGGATGATACAGTATTAGTTATTGGGTGGGGAACAAGTGTCAAGATTGCAGCAATTCGAACAGATGTATCTCAAGGAGTCAATGTATATTACTGTATGTATGTGTATTTGTAATTAATGTAAATGTGCTGAAATACCGTGTAATTTTTTTTTAAATCCTGAAAATGTTACTAGTGACGAGCACAACGAGAGAGCTCGTCACTAGTATATAAATATTAGTGGCGGGCGGAAATGAAGTGCACGTCACTAGTAATGGGCTACCAGTGACGAGCGGAATTTAGAGCCCGTCACTGGTATGTAAAATACCAGTGACGGGCGAGCCGCCCGTCACTGGTATCCCATTACCAGTGACGAGTTACCAGTGACGGGCCGGCCCGCTCGTCACTAATGGGCTTTTAAGGCCTGTCACTGGTAGCCTATTCTGCAGTAGTGAAAGGTAACTTGCCTTCAAATGCTTCCGGATCTTCTTCATAGTCGTGGGTCGGCCAACTCCTACTCGAGCGTTCTGAGAAATAAACGACTAAATAAAGAACCATAAATCTCAATAATAACCAACATGATATGATGCATGCAAGATGTAAACGATACGGAAAAGATATTAACATGTTTAGTTCTACTAGGATTGACGGCGTTTTTGTCGGAATCATGGATACCTAAGGTGTTACTTGCTTTTCTACGAGGTTTGTTATAGACATCTCCAAATATCAATGCTATTGGATAGTAGAGATCGAGTACTACTTACATATTTACTGGAAAGAAAGTGAATTTTGGTGCTAATAGGCTAGGTAGCTCTCCTAGAAAGCTACATTAATAAGTTCCACACAAATCGGACATTATATGCTCAATCTACGGACTTGCCATGTTTCTGCCGTGATCTAACCTAGAGGGCTGCCGGGGCAGGGTTTTCTATACAAAATGGCTGCCATGGTAGGCGTGTTGACATGGCAAAATGGCTGAGGTGGCAGCCACGTCACCTGCCATGTAGCCACGTCAGCAGCAGTGCCTGGAACCCTAGGGTTCCGGCTATGGCAATGCGGCCAGCGGCAAGGGGGGCTATGTAGAGAGGGTCGCAGTTGGGGGTGTCGGGCTAACCTCCAGTGGTCGGGGTTGTCGAAACTAGTGGAGGAAATGGTGACGGCGGTCGGTGATCGGCGACGGCGAGGCTCCAGCGGATGGTGGGGTCGGGAAGTAGTCGAGGAGGTCGGCGATAGGGTGAGGAACATCTTAGTGCTACTGGTTAACGATGGGGAATAAGGGGTTGCCAGGAATTTGTTGCTGGAGTTGTGTCAGTGACCGTTGGATCTCCGACAATTCCGAGCGCTAGGGAGGGAGAAAGCTCGGACTGAGTGGGGGCTCCGATCTAGGGGAGGGATATGATCGAGGCATGCGTGGGGTCGGCTTTTATAGGATTGGGGCAGAGCTGACGGCAACGACCGAGCTCCAATTAGAAAATGGGTTGGCCCTAACCCATGGAGCATGATGACGCACTACTCTAGAAGGCCAGAGGTTGCTCGGTGGCGAAGTTGAAGTGGTGGCAATGACGACGGTTTGGAGGAGGGAGGCGGCCAGTTGTTAAAGATGATGCTGACAGACGGGGTCCGCCTGTCAGCGACAGGGTGGCGTGGGCTGGCACGCGCACGCAAATGGACTGGCGCTGGCACCATGCCCCATGTGCGAGGGGTAGGGAAGAAGCGGGAGAAGGCCTGCGCTGGCTGGGCGGCGCAGGGCGGGAGAGCAGGGGAGGGTGTGGGCTTCGGCCCGTTCAGGAGAGAGAGAAAAGGCTGAAAGGGAGAAAAGGAAAAAGGCAGGGAGGCCCAGAGAGAAAGAATGAGAGATTTTTGGTTATTTAATTTCCACACTTTTGAACCTAGGTCAAATGCACGTGTGATGCAAACGTCAACCTCAAATCATGCACCAATAAATTCCAAAAAAATCACACTAATGCAACTAAGCAAATTTAGAGGTGTTACACCATAGAAGTAAACAACACATGCTGCAGTGAGAGTATCTTATATGTACAACAGTACAAGAAGCTATAGTTAGCTCAATATACTGATGCTATAGACGCAAGGACTAACAATGAGATCGATGTCTCGTGCATATGGCATACAAGAGGTATTTATAACAGGTGGCATAAGAGTTGACTCGAGTTGTACATGGAACGATCTGGTCTACTAGTCTCCACTCCGATAGATCCCAGCCTCTCCACTTAACGATTCAGATCGTATATCAAGAGGCAGGATGACTGATCACCTGTTTCTGATGCTTGTGTGAACATTGTTCTTGTTAATTAGTTTAGTTGAATAGTTTTGTTTTAATTCTTCCGAGGAAAGTTTTGTTTTAATTTTGTATGATGCTGTTTAGCAGGTGTAGCTGCAGTCTAATTATATTAATCAATGTTTTTGTTTAAAGTACTACTTGGATTTAATATACTGACCTATAATTGCTCATGCTCCTTTTCTTTTTCTTCCTGGACCATGTCTCAGATTGACGCATAATTTCTGGTAAGGTTAAGTTCTTGTAATGATTGTTCAGTACTGCTAATTGAGAAAGCTATCCTTCGATGTATACTTTTCATTGTATGGCTGCACGCATATATCAGATAACAAACACGTGAATAGTAGAGGATTATATGTCTTCGAACATGTTGATTGCTCAGGTTGTACCTTTCAACTTCACTCCAGAGAGGGACGACGTCTTTTGATGAAACCTTCAGCCAATTCTCGGCCCACTCTTGATGTATTCTATACCAGGAAACTTTCAAACCTAGTTTCATTGCAAAATTGTTACGGTGTTTGAAAATACCCCTTAAAATCAAAGTTTCTAAGGTATCTATGTAGAAGGATTATTCTCACTAAAGACAACCTTATTAAACTACATGATTTCGTTGCCACGAAGAAACCATCCAACATCATTTTACAGAATGTTAGAATGCCATTTCACCTGTGTTGCTTGGCAAGTGATCTTCATCACTTTTGGCATTCCTCCCCCTCAAAGTATATGTCACATTTTAACGTCCTGGTTGCGGGGTATATAAAATTTTACGCTCACAAATTTGGTGGACATAGCTGCCTTATGTTGATTGATTTGGTCATACAGGAATGACATCGTTTTTGATAAAAGAAGCTAACTAATCCTCTGGAGACTATTTACTATGGTGACAGTTAGAGCAGGAGACAATTGTATGTGGCTTAGGAGGCTGAAGTTGGCTACCAGTGGATTTATGTTTCACTTTAGGTGATGTTTTAATAAAAGACTATGTGCTGGTTAATTTTACGTTTTTATGTAATTTGTTGTTGCCCTTATGGTTTTATGGTGTGAATTTTGTATTAACTCCGTAATAATTCAGATTGTGTAGACCTTGAAGTGCAGTGGCTGGGAGACAGTTCTCTACCATTATCTAAGAACAAAGCGGAGGATTACATCAATATACGAGGCCGATACACGGAGGCCGCGGAGTAAAGGTCGCTGCTTGGCGGGCATAACACATGCAAGATGATGCGGGCATGCTGTTAGTCCCACTTGCAGACTTACATAAAGACCAGGCAAGCAAGCAGCCAATCCACTAGCAGTTCTGGCTCTCTTCGACCAGAGCATTTCAGTGCTCAGCTTCCTCTGCCTATTCTCACCTTCCTCCGAGAGATAAGTAGAGTCCGTGAAAATGCTGGTGGAGAGATCACCGCCTGCTCCTGGCTGCCGCCGACGATGCGCACCCCTTTGCCTATAAAACCCTCAGCGGTAAGCCTCCCGCTCTGGAAGTTTCTGGACGCTTCGTCTCGTGCATTTCCCCTAAAATCATAGTGAGTGGTCATTGCTTCTGCGGGAGCATCGGAAGGCCGAGTCCAATTGAATCGCATAGGATTAGTCCCCGCTCTACAAGGTTGATCATGAATTCTGTACGAATTAATCGAGGGATGATTTGAGCAAATGTTCAATAATCGGAATATCCATGAGTGTTTGTTGTGCAGGCAATACATTTCCAGATTCCAGTGAATCTGCCTTTATATTTGCATTGGCTCGTGCACCTGATACAAGTTTGTAGTGCGACGTGCAACTAACAAAGGATGGTGTTGGAATCTGCCTTCGGGATATAAATATGATAACTGCACTACCATTGACTAAGTCTACCCTGTGAGAAAGAAAATGTATATTATCGGCGATGCGCCAAAAACTGGATGGTTTTCTGTGGACTTTAAAATGTCTGAGCTTTAAGCTGTTAGCTGTGAGTACCATTGCGCCACTATCAAGTTTCTATTAAAGCAAGCCATTGCATAAGATCTGTACATCTAAATTATATGGTGAATACTAACCAATAAGAGCTAAGTTATTGGCGTGCCTCTCTCTTTTCTTGTTTAACTAGACACCATTTGATTCTATTACAGCTGTCTACTCAAGCTTTCTTTCTTCAGATTACATGCTTTTCATAGTTTACTAAAACTTTCTCTGAAGGCATGGTATTTTTTAAGCTATTCTTCTTAGCTTATTATCCAATATTTTAAGCAGTAATACAAGCAATTGGGACTCGCACTGGTAGACTGGATAACCCTGACAACGACTTTGAGTACCCCGACACCAAGTATATTCTATCCTTTCTGTCACAGATTTGCAGGCCATAGTCAAGACATCTTCCGTTTGGCTGAATGTTCAGGTTATATTACTCTTCTTGAAACTTAACTTAGAAGCTATTGTTGCTAGTTCTTTGGTGAATCCTTTAAAATTTCTTTTTCATATGTGTAGCATGACATCTTCTATACGAAACATGGTTTATATAGTTTCCATCCAAAAGGGTGTCTCTGTGAAGTATATATTTCATCATGTGAACTGGGCTTTCTCCAAAGCATATCTGGAAGAGTTAGTCACGAAATGAAGCTTGTGTTTTGCTTTCTTGATGAAACCCACTCTGATCCTTCTACAAACCAAACATATAGTTCGCTACTGAGTAATCTTGCATCTTCTATCTAAATGAACAACAAAATATATACATGATTGAAGCTCTATACCTAGTAGAAAAGCTATAGGGAGGGGCTATGGAGGCCACGACAAGAGTTTCACCATCAGGTTGCCTCCAACCTCAGCATCACCAGGGCAGAGGAAGCTCTTTCCAAAAAAGAATCTTTGTGAGGCCAAAAAACCAAAAACTGGATAGGTATAACAAACACGCATTGGTAGAAAACAAAGAGTCTAGAACAAATAGGAAATCTTAGAGCGAGATATTAATAGTGTATCACAAATATGAAATCTTACACAGGAGTCTAGAATATCACCTCTAGATGGCCTGAGGGATTCAGAATCAACAAATTTTAACTAGATGGACCCATGACATCATAATTAGCATTCCTCCTGCAAAATATAATCAAGAGAGGGGATCAAGGATTGCTGCATCAATATCTACCTCATCTTTATGGTGTTTACATCATTGCAACAATATCTTAGATTCAGTTCATTTTCGTTGTATTGGGCAGTAAGAATGACATCTAAAAATCAGTTTTTATGATCCCATATACGGATAACAATTTCTGGTCGTCTTCATTTATCCTTTCTTCAAGTGAAACTTGACCAATTGGAAAGTGCAATGTTGCTCTTGGCTGCACAAATATCAGGGAAAATTAAACATATAACAGGGTTTATCCCATATTCAAGCAAAAAAAGAAATCTGCACGAGTTACAAGCTATACTATAAGTTTGCATTTTGCAACATGCATGATGCATGTGAAGCCACATATGCTACTGATGGTAAATATTTTAAGCATTTGTATGGACTCTTAACTATTGCAAAATATGCTCACAATATCAAATCAATGGCTTGAGACAATAAAAACACCGATCAGTTGTGTTGTTAGATTCCAAAAGAAAAGAGCATTGAACGACAAAATATTCTCAGAGCAAGCACAATCAAGGTAGCATGTGAAGGCCTGAGGCTCCTATAGTCAAATGTGTCTGAGGAGGGTCAAATGAAAACAATTAACCCATTGCCTGGCATTGCAATGTACTACTAATAGGTACGGCAATCCATGGATTCCAGACTGCAGTTGATGGTTTCTCTCGGGTTGCATCCCTTTTTCACGCATGCATGTTGAACAAAACATGATCAGAGAGAAGAAAATCCCGCACACACATGTTCATCCGTTGTATATTCAAGTTGAATTGTGACTGTCGTAGATATAAGTCTAGACAATAGATTTGTGGCACCCCCGGTCGGTTACAACGACCTCCAGGCGTGCGAGGGGAAAATGAGCGAGAAGCCAAAACGACGCGTCAGGCAGTCATCAACGTAACTCGGTATTCGTGTTAAAATGTGGAATTGAGAGCTTCACAAATGAGAAGAGAGATCCCCCTAAGACTACCCCCCAGGGGGGTATTAATAGGTGTCACGGACCCGGAATCCACATATGATTAGAGGAACGCGAAGTCGCCAAGGACCGAAGGACCCGTCAACCCGGTGGCACGGTACCTGCGCCGTACGCACCAAGGTGGGACGATCCGACACCCGCCACGAGCGAGCCGGTCGGAAGCGACCAATCTTCCCCAAACCACATACAGATCCCAGATACCGGTGAAGACTCAGAGTCGTTCCCGAATCCTACCACGACAAACAAGGTCGGAGGAGCCCGGCGATTCTACCCACACCCTAACCTAACTCGGAAAGCTAGTGGGTCGCTCGAAAGCCCGGTAGAACGCCCACACCCTGCCTGGCCGGCACTGCATCTCAGCCAGCGGGTCACTCAACCAACACCTGCTCGACTTAGTAGAAAATGGTACGGCCTCGGTCCTTCACGGCATACCCATACACTTCATATCATTCACGCATTGTGCAGGGGCAGCCTGGATTAACAACTCGGATATCATCACAAAGCTTTACAATATGATATTACTAATAACTGTCCACGACGGGACAACACATTACATCAGTCGGTTAAATCCGAAAACATATCCGAGTACGGAGAAGTTAACAACAGCGGAAGCAAAATAAATGAGACCCATAGCGGCACAGTGACCGCTGACCTAAGACCACATCTATCCCATGAATCGAATAGCTAACCAAGGAAACCGGAAGCTAAGCGGTATTGAAGTATTCCTCGACCACCGGCTCACCTGCAATGATCTAGGAATATCCTAGGTGAGTACGAAGGTACTCGCAAGACTTATTCGTGCTTGATTAAATGTCCTACACATACTAGTATAACGGTAATTAAACATGGCATAATTCAAGCGGAAAGGTACAACATTCAAGAACTTCATTGACAGAACAAGGTTCCCCATGGGAAACAACTCACAGATCAAAATTCACATGTATCCACGAAGGGACATGGTGGCACTCACTTGCCGTATCTTAATACATGGGTATAGAGGCACTCACTTGCCCACTATACACCTTAATACATGGGTATAGGGGCACTCACTTGCCCACTATACACCTTAATGAATAAGCAGGCACTCACTTGCCTTTTCCCACTCACTTGGGATATCACACCTCACCACATTGACACACATTCACATAATCTCTCGGATCGTTACCGGCAAATACATCCCCATGGAAATAACCAGTGCTCTTCACTCGGAGGTAGCTAATCTCCAAGTGACCGAGGCTCATCATGCGAAACGTCCATGGCAGAGATTTTCGCTAACGTCCACGCGGTGATAAGGGAAATGCTACGACCGGAATCACCTCAGGATGGTAGACCCTACCAACCGTATCCGTCGAACGGAATCACCTCAGGATGGCGGAACCAACCGTATCCGTCGAGCGGAATCACCTCAGGATGGTAGAACCTACCAACCGTATCCGTCGAGCACACCCTCGGCTCTCACACCTCACTTAAATAGATTCAAGTTATTAGAAGGAACCGGATTAATTCCCAGCCATCGCTGGACACAACGGGTAACACCTCCTAACATGCTAGTTACCGAACTGAACCTCACATTCCCAGCAACAATCCACACATCAACATAATATCAAGTAAAGTATATAAATAACGATGCAAGAATGCAACAAGCTCTGCTTGCCTTAGTCGTAGGATTCCTGATCTTGCGTGGAGTCGTAAGCCGGGTGGTCTCCTTCTTCGGGCTCTGAAGCGAGCGATACCGGAAAAGAACAATAAAGGAATACTTAACAACCAGCATGTATGCATGAATGTTTGATGAAGGATGCAGGTGTCTAGGGTGACTAGTGGGTGCCGAGGAGTTATTATTACGTGCATGACCCTAGGTTAGCTCATCGGAGGCTCGTGTGGTAGCTAGAATGCATGCATGACTCGTTAAGGGGCTCCGATGAGCTAGGGTTGACGCCGTTAGTGACGGGGCATGGCAACAGTGTTAACTAGGTTGGTATAGTGAAAAGTAACCTGAGCTATGTGTTCAAAGTAACTAGAATCGCGCAAGTTAGGGTTTCGATCGTCAAATTAGGGTTTGTGCCGATCTGCGATAGAAGAGGGACTAACGAGTAGTTTATTAAGTGACCAAAATGTGAAACTACACTCCTGGTTCTACCAGCATGCATGTTAGGGTTCTTACGATAGTGGGTTAGGGTTATATGGCGGAGCTATCGTGCATGCGTGTCAACTGGGGTAGTGACGTATTAGGGCTAAAGGTGGTGGATCTTAGTAGGTGATCATATTACAAAGATTGATATCTCGAAAGTATGCGGGGACATGACTCTAACGCCACTGAAATCAATGGAATCGGAGCTACCGTCGTCGCATTAGGGTTTATCGACGGATATCTCCTCGGACGGTACTAATATCTTTAGATTCAAAATGCCCTACAGTGCATGTGCCCAAATTGATGTTTTGTTCCAGCCAATATGTAGGGAATTTGATAAGGTTTCCGAATATATAAAGTTTGTCGCAATCGGAGCTACGGTTGAAGAGATATCACATTTCAAAGTTTATCGGAAAATCCGCAAAACCTAACCCTAATCTATTTTCGGGATTAATTTAATTTTTCTTTGCTGTGAAAATCTAATGACTAACTACACCCGCAAAATTTCCCCAACCCAGAACCTAACTCTCACTGACAGGTGGGTCCCCTAGGGGCTGACTGGGCTCGGGCCACCCAACCCAAGGCTGCCACGCGCCCACCCCTTTCTTCCCCCTTCTCTCACCCATCTTCTATCTCCCTCTGCTTTCTCTCTCGGGTCCGGCAGTGGCCCTCGCCGGAGCAGCCACTGGGGGCAGTCTAGGGCACGGCAGCTCGGGGGAATAGGGGGAGGAGCAGCTGGAGCTTACCCTTGGAGAGAGTGGGGGAGTCGGGGGAGCTGCGGGGACCAGGGGGAGGCCGGCGACGAGTGGAAGGGGTGGTTGCGGCCGGAGCGACGTGGAGGAGCTTCGGCTCGGATCTGAGGAAGAATGGAGGTGGGGGATGTGAGGCGCGAGGAGGGGAAGCGTAGGGGAGAAGAAGGGGAAACCGGAGCTCACCCAATCGGCGGGAATCTCTCGCCGGAGCGGCGGCCGGCCTCGGAGAAGACGGCGACGCGGCGGGGAAATGGGCACTGGAGGGGGCTAGGGCTTGGACACCGAGGGGGAGGGAGAAGTGAGGGAGGTGGCGCGGTCCGAAAGTCCCATTTATATGGCGGCCGGTGTCGGAAGGGAGGCCGGTCGGGCGGGGCGCCGCCCTCCGCAGCGAACGGGCGGCGGCAACGTGGCGTGAAGGCGCTGGCAGATGGGGCCCGCGCGCACTGGAAGGAGAGAGAGGAGGAGCGGGCACGGAGGTGAGCTGGCGTCTGGGCCCCGCGTGCAGAGAGAGAAGGGGCCGCGGGAGGATGACGCGCGGGTCCCGCGTGCAGGAGGGGACCGGCGGGGAAGGGATGGGCCGGCTCGGTCGCAGCCCAGTAGGCCTCGGCCGGCATGCCCTTTTTCTTTTTCTTTTACTTTTCCTTTTTCTTAAATATCAGTGCTACTCCAGTTGTCATTTTATGTACATTTTTAGCTCCAAAAATTCTAAAAATTTTACAGGTCCTTCTACACTTTATTTGGGAGCTACTGTGCAAGTTTGAAGTGATTTGGAGTGGGTTTAAATGGTGGTCTAGTTCAAATCTATTTAGGGCTCGAGTTAGGGTTTTGGCCGGAAACTCGGTTTCGACTTATCCCAAAAATCTTGAAATTCGGCAGGGGGCTAACCTTTGCATATTAAAGTGTATTCCCAAAGTTTGGTGATCTTTCATCCACGTTACCTCGTCCGTTCTCCAAACCCTAATGCTTCGGCACTTTAGGGTTTGTACCTATAACGCTAGATGTGAAGTTTTGGGGAAGGTTTCGGCCTTAGGGACCTCACCTCATTTGCTTGGTTCCAGTCTTTGTCCTCCTCTGAAATTCGACTTCTTTTAAGTCCTCAGTTAAGTTAGTTAACCCAGAGGGTGTTCAGGTGAGGCATCCGGGGAGAGGGGAGAGGGAAGGTTAGAAGGGGTGACCCATCGGAGGGAAACCACGGATCCTTCCACCTACTAAGGTTCTAAACATTATCTGACACTTCAAATAAATTGATTGGTGTTTGCAACTTTATCCATCGAGGATGAGATCTGCACATATTCTATAAAGTTTCATCATACTTTATCTTAGTTTAAATAAGGGGTGTGTGTGTGGGTGTTTACATGCATGAATATGATGACATGTATGCATGAATGCGAGGCAAACCCTAATTATCAAATCTGGGTGTTACAAAATCTACCCCCCCTTAAAAAGATCTCGACCCGAGATCTCTAACGTTCGGCAACCAAAGACGAGAGCTCGGTCCTGAGCCAATCTTCATGTTTCCCACTTAGCTTCATCTTCGGTGTGGTTGCTTCATCGGACTTCGAAGAGTTGAACAGTACGGTTCTGGGTTTTGTATTCCATTCTACCAAGAGACCTTCCTGTAGTTCTTCCATCGTGGGGTTATGGAGGGGTTACCACACTTCTGCTGGTCTCCGATGCTTAACCTTGACCAGGTGACCTAAGTCGTACCTTGTAACAAACCGGGAAGGTTTCCATTCATTTGGGGTCCATCAAAACGACAACAAAAGTTTTGGTACATCTGTATACTACCGGAATAGATGGATAGCGGGGATCCATGTGTTTCATGGAAGATCATGTCCTTGCGTTGCTGATGGCAAGTCGTGGGATCACTATTTGACTTCTATACCAGTTCTGGAAAGAGAAAACCAGATCAAGTTATTATTTTCAACAATAACCGTATTCCGGGAGAGCAAGAGTGTAAGGACCTTGTCAGTCCTGCAAATACAGAATTCAAGATCGTTGGTTTGAGTGAGAGGGATGACCAGCTATCTCTGTTTCAACAAAGGCTGGCCAAGGTAGTGAGGGTAGAGACTTCGAAACAATTGAAGTATCTGTTTATGATTACTTGGGAAGAAGATCGGGAGTAGGATTGGGGCGTCTGAAAGGCTTTTTCAGATTGTATATTCTATTCCTCAGGACTCCAACTAGGGTACCCGCAAGGTTTTGGGTAGTGTTCCCTAGGTCTTCGAAACTTGACACTGCATCGACGGGTTGGTGCTATTATGCACATTTATCCGTTTTCTTGGCTGTTGATCTCTCTCCTCCATTTGATTCTTTTATTCAACTTCCTTACCTCCACTTTCTCTATACCATTCTTCGTACGGGGTTTAGGGCGAATTGCGATGCGAATTATTCTTGATTTGGCTGTTAAGCTAGATTCTCTAGAATCTTTGTTGTATTTTTCTCAGTAAAAACAAGGAGGTGATATCCTTGTAATTAACTGGGTGGTGGGGGTTGGGAGATGACGGAGTCCATCGGGCACCATACTCAAGGATCTTCGCGCTCCGGCTCATACTTGGGACGGGTGAGGATGCGACCTCTAGGGATGACCACTAACGATCGGATTACCCATGGATAGGAGATCCATGAGGTGGAGGAACGCGGGAAGAGGGGGTGTGTCCTGACGAGGGCTAAGTCACGTTCGTTACTTCTCTGCCGGAGCTGGCGATAAGGAATACTGGTCTTCAGGTGCTGTCTACCTTAATCTGGAGCTTGGTCAACCATTGCAGGTCTATTATAGCACTTGGGTTTTCTTACTTCAGGTACCATTACATGGGTTAAAAGCAAGTTCTTACCCTCCTGGTCTTAACACCGTCATATACTAATTTGGTTCCTAACTCCGGATCGAGGATTGCAACAAAGCGGGAATAATGCAATGCGGGTAATGGAACCTAGTTATCCTGTGCAAGCTTGCTTAATGGGAAGGGATGGGATGCTCCGGAATCAAAGAGAGCGGTGGCAGGAGTTAACTTAACAGTGAACGTACCCAACACTTCCTCCGATGCACCCATCGCTTCTTCGACGGTGATGTAGTTCACCCTGCTACTGCGGGTGGATTGAGGCTTGTTGGGAGCTGATCCCTTAGCTTGAGGCCCTCCACTAGCTTGTCCTTGTTGCCCCTTGGGAGCAAAGGCAAAATTTGTGCGCGGCGAGGTGCAGCGATCAGCAAAGTGCCCCATATTTCCGCAGTTATAGCACCTAATCTTACTCCGATCAAATACGGGTTGCGGCTGTCCGTTCTGGGGATGAGGCTGATGTCCTCGTTGCTGAGGGCGAGGAGCATAATCTTGTGGCCTTGGTGGATACTGTCCAGTGGGACGGGGTGGTTGTGGCTGCCACACCCGTGGCCTCTGCGAACTGCTTGCAGCAGCCTTTAGTGCTTCTCTTTCACGCTTACGAGTCTTGTCGAGGGCTAATTCTTTGGCCTCCACGTTGATGGCCTTATCCACCAGGTGCTGAAAGTTTCGCACATCAACCGTGGCTAACTTAGCTTGCATTTCTTCACTTAATTTCCCCATGAACTTCTCCACCTTGTCCTCGTCAGAGGAGACTTCTCGAGGTGCATATCGCGCCAAATGGTTGAACTCATGGAGAAACTCCATGATGGGCTTCTTGCCTTGACGAAGGTCTCGGAACTCTTCCTTCTTCAATGCCATGATACCGGCAGGGATGTGGAAATCACGGAAGCCGGTTCGGAACTCGGCCCAAGTGATCACATGGCCGGGGGCTTGCAGGGCCAAAAAGTTCTCCCACCAGTCCGCGGCGGCTCCTTCTAGATAGTGGGAGGCGAAGTTGACCTTGTCCTCTTCAGCACACTGGGCCAGCTGAAGTTTCCTTTCAATCGTGCGGATCCAATTGTCGGCTTCAAGAGGGTCATCGGTCCGATCAAAAGTAGCTGGTTGAGTTCTCTGAAATTCAGACAGACTGCCTCTGCCCTGACCACCTGCTGCGCCTTGATTACGCACTATCTGCTCTAAGATCCAGTTCTGGGTGAGCAAAATTTCGGCGATGTTGGGCTGTTGGGGAGGGGTGGCATTTCTTCTCCTTCACGCTCACGACGCCCGCGAGCGGCTCCACGGGTTCCAGATGCCATGCTGCTGAAGTAAAAAGGCACCGGATGAGATAAAGAAGTTGGACACTTGGAAGATCAAGGATATTTCCACCAGGGTATAACAAGGTGGTCCAACATGCGGCACATCATTTCATACGCACTTTCACGAGAAAATGAGGCACAAAACAATTGCAAGGAACGTTGACGCTAACACACGAGTGCATTAATACGATCAACGGAGTTTCATACAAAGGCTGCGGTTTAGATCACTCTCTTAGTGAAATAAACGGGGGTAATGTTCCAAAATTGCAGTCATGGATACCCAATTACAATTCTCCAAAGGATAACCTAAGACAGTTCATCTTACATTCCAAAATACAAACCGCACTAAGGGCTATATGGAGCTCCCTCATTACGACGACTGATTTCATAAGCTTCCAACTCAGTGGGGAGAGGAACCATGGAGTGGAACAAAGGAATGCCGTGTCCAAACTGAGGGATCACAGAGGGAATACGACGAACGCTGCCCACCGCCATTTGTGGACGCAACGAATCGGGTGGGAAACTAATCTCCATTCCGCCCACCGACGGATAGTGGTACACCCATGGACCTCTTCCATAGACCGAGTAGATGCCCTCTCCGGTCCAGAAGTGAGGGGGTGCAGCGAAGTCTCTCCGTTGTTGATGTGCAAGCTCAAGAGAGGTGATGAGGCGATAGCGATACCGCCTCATCTCGAATCCACGGGCACGGTAGGCCATGTCCAAGGATCGGACGAGGCGACCCAAATGGGCTAGTACCACGTTGCTCTCCTGGGTGAAGTCTTCGGATGGCGCCACATCCTCCATGGGAGTTCGCGACGGAAAGTAGGTGAAGGGGCCTCCAACGAGACCCGGAAGCTCATGCCGAAGATGGCACATAGCTGAATAAGCTGCGTCTTGGACCGCGGACTCCAGTTCTGCTCCATAGCCATTGAAGAAGCATGGCTGGTGGGGAGGGTCCTGCGCACGCGAGTGAATGAACACACGCGCTTGATACTCGTACATGCCAAACCCTAGGTCGGCTTTATGCACAAGGTACTCCGGGAGATAGGGGAATCCGAGTTCCCGAAGCATGTATAAAAGCACCTCTGGAAACCCGTCGACATCCAAGGCGTGGGTAGCATGCACCAGCTGAAGGAATTCCATCTAACATGACAAGGATAAGTCAGGGTCAGCCACACCAGGAAAAACAAAAGCAATAGAGAAGAAAATCAGAACTAAGAGCGACGAGGGTAAGGAATAAAAAGCAACCTACTTATTAATTTTAAACATAGTGTTTACTTTTTAAATAGTTTTGCTGGCCTATCGGTGAGGCGCAGCGGAAGCTCGTAACTAACGACCACCTGCAATTGGCTTCCTACGGTCAGCTCGGCTCTGATACCAAGTTGTCACGGACCCGGAATCCACATATGATTAGAGGAACGCGAAGTCGCCAAGGACCGAAGGACCCGTCAACCCGGTGGCACGGTACCTGCGCCGTACGCACCAAGGTGGGACGATCCGACACCCGCCACGAGCGAGCCGGTCGGAAGCGACCAATCTTCCCCAAACCACATACAGATCCCAGATACCGGTGAAGACTCAGAGTCGTTCCCGAATCCTACCACGACAAACAAGGTCGGAGGAGCCCGGCGATTCTACCCACACCCTAACCTAGCTCGGAAAGCTAGTGGGTCGCTCGAAAGCCCGGTAGAACGCCCACACCCTGCCTGGCCGGCACTGCATCTCAGCCAGCGGGTCACTCAACCAACACCTGCTCGACTTAGTAGAAAATGGTACGGCCTCGGTCCTTCACGGCATACCCATACACTTCATATCATTCACGCATTGTGCAGGGGCAGCCTGGATTAACAACTCGGATATCATCACAAAGCTTTACAATATGATATTACTAATAACTGTCCACGACGGGACAACACATTACATCAGTCGATTAAATCCGAAAACATATCCGAGTACGGAGAAGTTAACAACAGCGGAAGCAAAATAAATGAGACCCATAGCGGCACAGTGACCGCTGACCTAAGACCACATCTATCCCATGAATCGAATAGCTAACCAAGGAAACCGGAAGCTAAGCGGTATTGAAGTATTCCTCGACCACCGGCTCACCTGCAATGATCTAGGAATATCCTAGGTGAGTACGAAGGTACTCGCAAGACTTATTCGTGCTTGATTAAATGTCCTACACATACTAGTATAACGGTAATTAAACATGGCATAATTCGAGCGGAAAGGTACAACATTCAAGAACTTCATTGACAGAACAAGGTTCCCCATGGGAAACAACTCACAGATCAAAATTCACACGTATCCACGAAGGGACATGGTGGCACTCACTTGCCGTATCTTAATACATGGGTATAGAGGCACTCACTTGCCCACTATACACCTTAATACATGGGTATAGGGGCACTCACTTGCCCACTATACACCTTAATGAATAAGCAGGCACTCACTTGCCTTTTCCCACTCACTTGGGATATCACACCTCACCACATTGACACACATTCACATAATCTCTCGGATCGTTACCGGCAAATACATCCCCATGGAAATAACCAGTGCTCTTCACTCGGAGGTAGCTAATCTCCAAGTGACCGAGGCTCATCATGCGAAACGTCCATGGCAGAGATTTCCGCTAACGTCCACGCGGTGATAAGGGAAATGCTACGACCGGAATCACCTCAGGATGGTAGACCCTACCAACCGTATCCGTCGAACGGAATCACCTCAGGATGGCGGAACCAACCGTATCCGTCGAGCGGAATCACCTCAGGATGGTAGAACCTACCAACCGTATCCGTCGAGCACACCCTCGGCTCTCACACCTCACTTAAATAGATTCAAGTTATTAGAAGGAACCGGATTAATTCCCAGCCATCGCTGGACACAACGGGTAACACCTCCTAACATGCTAGTTACCGAACTGAACCTCACATTCCCAGCAACAATCCACACATCAACATAATATCAAGTAAAGTATATAAATAACGATGCAAGAATGCAACAAGCTCTGCTTGCCTTAGTCGTAGGATTCCTGATCTTGCGTGGAGTCGTAAGCCGGGTGGTCTCCTTCTTCGGGCTCTGAAGCGAGCGATACCGGAAAAGAACAATAAAGGAATACTTAACAACCAGCATGTATGCATGAATGTTTGATGAAGGATGCAGGTGTCTAGGGTGACTAGTGGGTGCCGAGGAGTTATTATTACGTGCATGACCCTAGGTTAGCTCATCGGAGGCTCGTGTGGTAGCTAGAATGCATGCATGACTCGTTAAGGGGCTCCGATGAGCTAGGGTTGACGCCGTTAGTGACGGGGCATGGCAACAGTGTTAACTAGGTTGGTATAGTGAAAAGTAACCTGAGCTATGTGTTCAAAGTAACTAGAATCGCGCAAGTTAGGGTTTCGATCGTCAAATTAGGGTTTGTGCCGATCTGCGATAGAAGAGGGACTAACGAGTAGTTTATTAAGTGACCAAAATGTGAAACTACACTCCTGGTTCTACCAGCATGCATGTTAGGGTTCTTACGATAGTGGGTTAGGGTTATATGGCGGAGCTATCGTGCATGCGTGTCAACTGGGGTAGTGACGTATTAGGGCTAAAGGTGGTGGATCTTAGTAGGTGATCATATTACAAAGATTGATATCTCAAAAGTATGCGGGGACATGACTCTAACGCCACTGAAATCAATGGAATCGGAGCTACCGTCGTCGCATTAGGGTTTATCGACGGATATCTCCTCGGACGGTACTAATATCTTTAGATTCAAAATGCCCTACAGTGCATGTGCCCAAATTGATGTTTTGTTCCAGCCAATATGTAGGGAATTTGATAAGGTTTTTGAATATATAAAGTTTGTCGCAATCGGAGCTACGGTTGAAGAGATATCACATTTCAAAGTTTATCGGAAAATCCGCAAAACCTAACCCTAATCTATTTTCGGGATTAATTTAATTTTTCTTTGCTGTGAAAATCTAATGACTAACTACACCCGCAAAATCTCCCCAACCCAGAACCTAACTCTCACTGACAGGTGGGTCCCCTAGGGGCTGACTGGGCTCGGGCCACCCAACCCAAGGCTGCCACGCGCCCACCCCTTTCTTCCCCCTTCTCTCACCCATCTTCTCTCTCCCTCTGCTTTCTCTCTCGGGTCCGGTAGTGGCCCTCGCCGGAGCAGCCACTGGGGGCGGTCTAGGGCACGGCAGCTCGGGGGAATAGGGGGAGGAGCAGCCGGAGCTTACCCTTGGAGAGAGTGGGGGAGTCGGGGAAGCTGCGGGGACCAGGGGGAGGCCGGCGACGAGTGGAAGGGGTGGTTGCGGCCGGAGCGACGTGGAGGAGCTTCGGCTCGGATCTGAGGAAGAATGGAGGTGGGGGATGTGAGGCGCGAGGAGGGGAAGCGTAGGGGAGAAGAAGGGGAAACCGGAGCTCACCCAATCGGCGGGAATCTCTCGCCGGAGCGGCGGCCGGCCTCGGAGAAGACGGCGACGCGGCGGGGAAATGGGCACTGGAGGGGGCTAGGGCTTGGACACCGAGGGGGAGGGAGAAGTGAGGGAGGTGGCGCGGTCCGAAAGTCCCATTTATATGGCGGCCGGTGTCGGAAGGGAGGCCGGTCGGGCGGGGCGCCGCCCTCCGCAGCGAACGGGCGGCGGCAGCGTGGCGTGAAGGCGCTGGCAGATGGGGCCGCGCGCACTGGAAGGAGAGAGAGGAGGAGCGGGCACGGAGGTGAGCTGGCGTCTGGGCCCCGCGTGCAGAGAGAGAAGGGGCCGCGGGAGGATGACGCGCGGGTCCCGCGTGCAGGAGGGGACCGGCGGGGAAGGGATGGGCCGGCTCGGTCGCGGCCCAGTAGGCCTCGGCCGGCATGCCCTTTTTCTTTTTCTTTTACTTTTCCTTTTTCTTAAATATCAGTGCTACTCCAGTTGTCATTTTATGTACATTTTTAGCTCCAAAAATTCTAAAAATTTTACAGTTCCTTCTACACTTTATTTGGGAGCTACTGTGCAAGTTTGAAGTGATTTGGAGTGGGTTTAAATGGTGGTCTAGTTCAAATCTATTTAGGGCTCGAGTTAGGGTTTTGGGCGGAAACTCGGTTTCGACTTATCCCAAAAATCTTGAAATTCGGCAGGGGGCTAACCTTTGCATATTAAAGTGTATTCCCAAAGTTTGGTGATCTTTCATCCACGTTACCTCGTCCGTTCTCCAAACCCTAATGCTTCGGCACTTTAGGGTTTGTACCTATAACGCTAGATGTGAAGTTTTGGGAAGGTTTCGGCCTTAGGGACCTCACCTCATTTGCTTGGTTCCAGTCTTTGTCCTCCTCTGAAATTCGACTTCTTTTAAGTCCTCAGTTAAGTTAGTTAACCCAGAGGGTGTTCAGGTGAGGCATCCGGGGAGAGGGGAGAGGGAAGGTTAGAAGGGGTGACCCATCGGAGGGAAACAACGGATCCTTCCACCTACTAAGGTTCTAAACATTATCTGACACTTCAAATAAATTGATTGGTGTTTGCAACTTTATCCATCGAGGATGAGATCTGCACATATTCTATAAAGTTTCATCATACTTTATCTTAGTTTAAATAAGGGGTGTGTGTGTGGGTGTTTACATGCATGAATATGATGACATGTATGCATGAATGCGAGGCAAACCCTAATTATCAAATCTGGGTGTTACAATAGGGTTTGAGGGAGGGAAAAATGGAGGATTACAATTTTGCCCTCATATGAGAGGGAATTTACAAGGGCATTATGGTCATTCGCCCATCCTTGGAGGATATTGGGAGAATATTCCCAGGCATCTTTAGGAGAATCATCTTGGAGAACGTGACGGCCCCGCATGTGGGCTCGTTGGAGACAGCCCTGACGCGGAGGGCGGGCTCGTCGGAGACAGCCCTGACGCGGAGGGCGGGCTCGTCGGAGACAACCCCGACGACGGGGAGTAGGCGCGTCGGAGACAGCCCCGACGCGGAGCTTGGGCTCATCGGAGACGGCACTGACGACGGAGAGTGGGCTCGTCGGAGACAGCCCCGACGAAGGGGAGTGTTGATGAGAACCTTAATAGCGTTGCAGTGCTCCTGAACAGCGTCGATTCGGAGTAGCACGGGGACTCTCCTCCAACAGTAGCCCCTTTCCGGTTGGGGCGGTCAAACAGCGCCCATCCGAGCCGGCACACTAATCCCAAGGGGTTGGTGCGCAGGCCGGATCGACGACGAGCCCTCCTCCTATTCCCTTTTTTCTTCTCTTTTTTCTTCTTTTCCTTTTTCTTCTTTCCCGGGGCTGAACCTTTCCTGCCCACTTTGGGCCGTGGCCCAGCTCAAGCCGTGGGGCAACCGATGGGGTGAGTGTCAACGTCGGACGGAGCGTATCGACGCTGAAGAGCATGTCGACTTCGGCAGAGTATGTCGACGCCGGACGGAACATGTCGGCGCCGGGTGGAGCGTGTTGACGCCGGCGGAGTGTCGTCGCCGATGTCGACGCTGAGGCGCATGTTGACTTCGGCGGAGTATGTTGCCACCGGACGAAACACGTTGATGCCGGGGAGCATGTCGACTTCGGCGGTGTATGTCGACGTCGAGGTGCATGTCAAAATTCGGCAGAGTACGTCGACGCTGAGAAGCATGTCGACTTCAGTGGTGTATGTCAACGTCGAGGTGCATGTCGACGCTGAAGAGCATGTCGACTTCGGCGGAGTCTGTCGACGCCGGACGAAACACGTCGACGTCGGGCGGAGTGTCGTTGCTGGAAGGAGCATGTCGACGCTGAAGAGCATGTCGACTTCAGCGGAGTCTGTCGACACCGGACGAAACACGTCAACGTCGGGCGGAGTGTCATCGCCGGACGGAGCATGTCGACGCTGAAGAGCATGTCGACTTCGGCGGAATCTGTCGACGCCGGACGAAACACGTCGACGTCGGGCAGAGCATGTCGACTTCGGCGGAGTATGTCGCCGCCGGATGGAACACGTCGACGCCGGGGAGCATGTCGACTTTGGCGGTGTATGTCGACGTCGAGGTGCATGTCGAATTCGGCAGAGTATATCGACGCTGAGAAGCATGTCGACTTCGGTGGTGTATGTCGACACCGAGGTGCATGTCGACGCTGAAGAGCATGTCGACTTCGGCGGAATATGTCGACGCCGGACGGAACACGTCGACGCCGGGAGCATGTCGACTTTGGCGGTGTATGTTGCCACCGGATGGAACATGTCGACGGCGGGCGGAGCGTGTCGACAGCGGGCGGAGTGTCAACGCCGGACGGAGCATGTCAACGCTGAAGAGCGTGTCGACTTCAGCGGAGTATGTCAACGCCGGATGGAACACGTCGACGCCGGGCGGATTGTCAACGCCGGACGGAGCATGTTGACGCTGAAGAGCGTGTCGACTTCGGTGGAGTATGTCGACGCCGGACGGAACACGTCGACGCCGGGCGGAGTGTGTTGACGCCAGGCGGAGTGTCGTTGCTGGAAGGAGCATGTTGACGCTGAGGCGCATGTCGACTTTGGCGGAGTATGTCGCCGCTGGACGGAACATGTCGACGCCGCGGAGCATGTCGATTTCGATGGAGTATGTCGACACCGAGGTGCATGTCGACTTCGGCGGAGTATGTCGACGCCGGACGGAACACGTCGACGCCGGGTGGAGTGTGTCGACGCTGGACAGAGCATGTCGACGCTGAGGAGCATGTCGACGCCGGATGGGACACGTCAACACCGGGCGAAGCGTGTAGACACCAAGCGAGACAATGATGCCAGCCGCTCGACTTTGTTTCTGGGAGAGGAGCCCCTTGCCAGGATGGAAGGTGATGAGGTACACATGAACCGTGCCCATGGAGGGCATTGAGGCACATGCGGTACACTTGGCACTCGATGGCGACAAACACATGACACTCGATGGTGGCAAACGCTTGGCGCTCGATGGCGACAAACAATTGGTCACTCGTTGGCGACAAACACATGACACTCGATGGTGGTAAACACTTGGCGCTCGATGGCGACAAACAATTGGTCACTCGATGGTGACAAACACATGACACTCGATGGTGGCAAACACTTGGCGCTTGATGGCGACAAATAATTGATCACTCGATGGTGACAAACACATGACACTCGATGGTGGCAAACACTTGGTGCTCGATGGTGCGTGCAAGAACATTTCTGCCTTACTTTGATGTATATATGTCTGTTTCGACGTCGCGGGGAGCTTACTGTCGCACGACCTCAGAGGGAAGGGACATTCTATCCCAGACGGAGATGGCTCGACATTGCAGGGAGCTTATCGTCGCACGACCCCGGAGGGAAGGGACACTCTATCCCGGACGGAGGTGGCTCGACGTCGCGGGAGCTTACCATCGCGCGATCCCGGAGGGAGGGGACACTCTATCCCGGATGAAGATGGCTCGACATCGCGGGGAGGTTATCATCGCACGACCCCAGAGGGAAGGGACACTCTATCCCGGACGGAGGTGCTCGACGTCGCGGGGAGCTTATCGTCGCACTACCCCGGAGGGAAGGGACACTCTATCCCGGACGGAGATGGCTCGACATCGCGGGGAGCTTATCGTCGCACGACCCCGGAGGGAAGGGACACTCTATCCTGGACGGAGATGGCTCGACATCGCGGGGAGCTTATCATCGCGCGACCCCGGAGGGAAGGGACACTCTATCCCGGATGGAGATGGCTCGACATCACGGCGAGCTTACCGTCGCGCGACCCCGGAGAGAAGGGACACTCTATCCCGGATGGAGGTGGCTTGACGTCACGGGGAGCTTGAGCCATGTCGACGCGTTAAGCCCTTTGCTGAGACAGAGTTGTCTACACTTGTGGATGAAGTGTGGTGACGCTAACATAGATGTCCGCTACTGATATGCTTGGTCGAAGCGGCATGGGCAATGCGGACGTACGTGCGACTGATGTCGATATCGATCCCGTGCAGAGTCGACAACGATAGGAGCGAAGGATGCACTGTCTAAAGTGGCAGGTGGTCACCAGGATGACGAGGTCACGCGATGTCACCGAGGGCGAGTGTGCTCGTATGCAAGTCCGAACACACGCTCGCAGGTGGCGCAGTCATGCCCTGACAATGTCGACGTCAGGCTCGAGCGATGTTGCCGAGAACAGCCATTGAAGCCACCAAGCCTGAACCTGTGCGGCTGTTGATGACGTCGAGCTCGCGCGATGTCGCCAAGGGTAGGGCAGAGGACAATTAAGTCCGAGCGCATGCACGGGCAATGTTGATGAGGAGCCCCTAGTGTCGCCGAGGGTGCACAGGCGAGCGAGCGAGCCGCAATCTCGTAGGCAACCGAGCGCGTGGGGCGTGGGCGATGTTGACGAGCCCCTGATATCGTCGAGGACGGGCGCAGAAGACGCCAAGTCCGAGAGCGCGCGTGATGGCGATGTCAACGACGAGCTCCTGGTATCGTCGAGGACGGGCGCAGAAGACGCCAAGTCAGAGAGCGCACGTGATGGCGATGTCAACGACAAGCCCTTGGTGCCGCCGAGGGCGGGCGCGGAGGATGCCAAGCCCGAGAGCGTGGACGAGGGTGACGTCAATGACGAGCCTCTGGTCTCTCCGAGGGCGGGCGAGGTGGATGCCAAACCCGAGAGCGTGAATGAGGGCTATGTCGACGACGAGTCCTTAGTGTCACTAAGGGCGGGCGTGGAGGACGCCAAGCCTGAGAGCGTAGACGAGGGCGATGTCGATGACAAGCCCCTGGTGTCGCCGAGGGCAGGCGCGGAGGACGCCAAGTCCGAGAGTGTGGACGAGGGCGATGTCGACGACGAGTCCTTCTTGTCGCCGAGGGAGGGCACGGAGGACGCCAAGCCCGAGAGCATGGACGAGGGCGATGTCGATGACGAGCCCCTTGTGTCGCTGAGGGCGGGCGCAGAGGACGCCAAACCTGAGAGCGTAGGCGAGGGTGATGTCGATGACTGGCTCCTGATGTCGCCGAGGCCGGGTGCGGAGGACGCCAAGTCCGAGAGCGTGGACGAGGGGGATGTCGACGACGAGTCCTTCGTGTCGCCGAGGGTGGGCATGGAGGATGCCAAGCCCGAGAGCATGGACGAGGGCGATGTCGACGACGAGCCCCTGGTGTCGCCGAGAGCGGGCGCGGAGGACGCCAAGCCTGAGAGCGTAGACGAGGGCGATGTCGATGACGAGCCCCTGGTGTCGCCGAGGGCGGGCGCGGAGGACGCCAAGCCCCTGAGCATGGACGAGGGCGATGTCAACGACGAGCCCCTGGTGTCGCCGAGAGCGGGCGCGGAGGACGCCAAGCCCCTGAGCATGGACGAGGGCGATGTCGAAGACGAGCCCCTGGTGTCGCCGAGAGCGGGCGTGGAGGACGCCAAGCCTGAGAGCATAGACGAGGGCGATGTCGATGACGAGCCCCTGGTGTCGCCGAGAGCGGGCGCGGAAGCGTGTGGGCGAACGCGCGCGACGTGCGGGCGATGTGCGCGCGACACGCGCGACGTGGGGGCGACGCACGCGCGACGTCGGGGCACTAAAGCACCGGATCCCATCAGAACTCTGAAGTTAAGCGTGCTTGGCTTGGAACAATTTGGGGATGGGTGACCGACCGGGAAGTTCGCGCGCGACATGCGGGCGAATGTGCGCGACGGGCGGACGACGTGCGGGCGACGCGCGCGACGTGTGTGCGACGCGCGGACGACGTGCGACCGACGGGCGGTGAACGCGCGTGATGTGGGGGTGACGCGCGCGCGACGTCGGGGCATTAAAGCACCGGATCCCATCAGAACTCCGAAGTTAAGCATGCTTGGCTTGGAGCAATTTGGGGATGGGTGACCGACCGGGAAGTTCCCGCGCAACGTGCGGGCGAACGCGCGCGACGTGCGGGCGAACGCGCGTGATATGGGGGCGACGCGCGCGAGACGTCGGGGCACTAAAGCACCGGATCCCATCAGAACTCCGAAGTTAAGCGTGCTTGGCTTGGAGCAATTTGGGGATGGGTGACCGACTGGGAAGTTCGCACGCGACGTGCAAGCGAATGTGCGCGACGGGCGGACGACGTGCGGGCGAACACGCGCGACGCGCGGCGACGTGCGGGCGACGCGCGGACGACATGGACGAGGGCGATGTCGATGACGAGCCCCTGGTGTTGCCGAGGGCAGACGCGGAAGCG
Source organism: Stipa capillata (assembly GCA_019208055.1). Lineage (NCBI taxonomy): Eukaryota > Viridiplantae > Streptophyta > Magnoliopsida > Poales > Poaceae > Stipa > Stipa capillata. The sequence goes on from JAGXJF010002810.1 coordinate 159,689, forward strand.
TGCGGGCGAACGCGCGCGACGTGTGCGCGACGCGCGTGCGACGTGCGCGGCGTGTCGGACGTGTGCGGCGTGTCGGCAAGCTCGAGCAGAGGTAGACGAACGTGAGCGACGCGCGGACATTGCCCTTTTCCTTGGGCTCCTTTCGACAGCGTCAAGGTTCAGCTCAGTTGAGGTGAACCCTGACGCGGACGCGGGGAACGTCGATCGGAACCTTGATGCGGAAGCGTCGAAGATCATCCTGGTTTACATGACTTCTTGCCCGTGTCCCCACGGTCGGCGCCAACTGTCGTAGATATAAGTCTAGAAAGTCTTAGGGGGATCTCTCTTCTCATTTGTGAAGCTCTCAATTCCACATTTTAACACGAATACCGAGTTACGTTGACGACTGCCTGACGCGTCGTTTTGGCTTCTCGCTCATTTTCCCCTCGCACGCCCGGAGGTCGTTGTAACCGACCGGGGGTGCCACAAATCTATTGTCTAGACTTATATCTACGACAGTGACAAAGTATAATTTAAACATTGGGAACATGTACCTGACCAGGCCACAAATTCGATCTAGTACACAAATACACGTTCAATACTGGCATCGCTTTGAAATCTATTAACAAAATAGGAATCATGTTAGTGCAGGTACCTGTGGTATGTCTTTGCGATCCCCATGAGGTTGAGGTAGTGGGAGAAGGCGCGGGCGAGGCAGAGCACGTCCTCGAGCGACATGGCGGACAGCTCCGCCTCCAGCTGCCGCTCCACTACCGCTGCCGTCTACTCCATCCCGCGGCATGCATAGTGACGACGCACTGGCTGGCCGGTCATCGATTGCAATCACGTCAGAGCTTGGTGGTCGATCGGATGTAGGCACGACATGTGATCGATCAGCTGAACCACAAGAGGAGGCGTGGCGTACCTGCGTGAGGATGCGGTTGCGCTCGAGATAGATGAAGCACGGGCCGAGCTCGCGGAGGAGGACGTCGTGGATTCTTCGCCGACTTCTCCCTCCGCAGCTCCTCGATGAACCCTCCCCCCCATCTCCTCCTGCTTGTTGCCCTCCCCTCCCATCGCCAAACCCAGCAGGGTCCCACCCTCACGCCGCCGCCGGTCTCCGAGAACAGCGGGTCGAGTCCGTCATCCTCCTCTCCTCCCCCTCGGTAGTGTCGGTTGGTGGCAGCGGCGAGGAGATGGGGTCGGGAGTCGAGAACGGTACATCGCGGAGAACGTCCACATCTGATGCCCGTGACGACGGGGCACAAGAGCAGGCCGGGGGCGAGCGATTCCGGCGGTGCACGACCGCACCTGCGATGCCACCTCGACGACGGAGCACAGGAGCAGGCTGGGGGCGAGCGATCCCAGCGGCGTACGACCGCGCCTGCGACGACGGAGCACAGGGGCAGGCCGAGGGGAGGCGGGCGACGGGCCAAGCGGAGGGGAGGCGGGTGACTGGCCGAGCGCGGAGCTGAGGCGGACGACGGCAGAGCTAACGGGCGGGAGACGCGCGATCGTGCGGGGACGTGGGGGCCTGCGGTGTGCGCGGAGGCGGAGCACACGAGGCCATGTTGTTCTGTTGGAGGGCGAAAAAGGCAGGGGCGAAACACGCTGTAACCGTGGTCCGTTCGATGGCGATGAGAGAGGTTGATCCAATGGTACAGCTGTTATTGTGTACAGGAAACGGGATGATTTTAGAAAAGAAAAACTCGTGCTTTTATATAGCAGTTTATAATTTAGATTTAGATTCGGCCGCCGCCGCCACCCTCTTCCCACGTCCGTTCCCCACCTCTTCCTTTGCCCCTCCTCCAACACGTGCATCACCCCCGTGTTTGCGAGATGGCTTCGTCGACGCCCGTCGCCGGTGGTGTTCGCGGTCAACGGCGAGCATTACGAGCTCCGCGATGGTGACGGCCACGACTCGGGCACCCCGCTGCTCGACTTCCTCAGGCCCAACTCAGCTGCGGCGAAGGCACGCGCCACTCGATCCCACTCCCTTCCCCTCTCCTCCTCCTCCTCACCGATGAGGCGACGACACCGTCTGTTCGATTCATTCCAACGCACGCGAGGTTGATTGGAGCTTGGCGGGGTTACTAATGCATGAGTGAGGAGGTCGTGTCGTCGCCGCCACCGCCGTGGCGGAAGGTGCTGGAGAGCTTCCGTGAGGAGTTTGAGATCGGGGGGCTCCTCATCTCCTCACGCGCCGTCTTTGTTCGATCCCTTCCCCTTCTCCAGCACCTGCTTCGACGCCACCACAGCCGAAGACTGGGACCTCCTGTGCCCGCCTGCGACACCGGTGGTGAGAGCCTGATGCAGAACCGCGAGGCCGAGGAAGGGCACCAGCAGCAATGGCTGCCAGGCGACGAGCCCCAAGAAGTGCGCGGCAGTGAAGCCCTCCAAGTACGAGAGCCTTGTCGGCCTATGCAGGTTCATATACCACGTCGCGAGGGACCAGCACAGGTGCCGTTTCCTGCAGCAGCCGCCCATCTGCGTCACGGGGCTGTCCAAAGGTGCTTCGTCTGCTTCTCGATTTGGCCAGGAAAGGTTTGAAATGTTCATCTGCTGAGGGATTCTGTGTTCTTCGTGGTTGGGGATTTTTTTTTCTTTTGCAGAGGCAAGGAGTCAGGAGGCGTCCGAGATGCTGGGAGGCGAGTACAGCGGGAGCTTGCACCTGAAATGCACTCATCTTGTGGTGCAGATATCCTTGGACGCCATGGCTATCGTGTGTTACTGCTTTTGTTGTACCATTTTCATGTTTGTTTCTCAAATTCAGGGTTGCCATGCTTCCTTTACATTCAGCATAGCTTCACCCACCGCAAGTTTGAGCACGCTCTGAAGCATGGTCCCAGGAATTGCCTATTTGTTGTAACACTGGGTTGGTTTGTCGATTGCGTTCAAAGGAACAGTAAGACAAGTTCAATCATTAGTTCTTACTATTGTTTAATTTATGGTATTTTGTACTACAGTGAGGCTGGATGAATCCTTGTATAGTATCAAGAACATTGGGGAGAATGGTCTGCCACTCGGGCAGTTCAACCAAATCTATTAGTCTTTTTGCCCCTTTTCTTCTATCATTAAATGTTGAGCTATGGTGCATTCAAAAAACAACTGAATTCCGATTGCTTCTTTCTGATGACCAAACGATGCTTATAATTTTTGCCCGTCTCATGTACATGTCTCTTGTATACGAATAAGCAATTGACTCATCTTGCTCCCCTGATTTCAGTTGCCATGTCATCACCAAACAGGTGCACCTCTCAGTTTTTTTTCTTCATTTCTTCTGACGTCAGTGTTTTCTGTCTTCTCATGTTAAAGAGAGTGACAAGAAGAGATACATCTCTTTTGGTTCTTGCAGGTTAGGTGTTTGAAAAGTTGATTCTTTGGTATGCAGTGTACTGGTGTATGGCTTGAAGTGCTATCGTACTTCGTAGGCTAACTGATGAACAAAGAAGTTTACTACAATGCTTATTCACTGCTTCCTCATCTGCTCAGCTGCAGTTGTTTGCTAATGCCGTCACAATATCCATTGGTACTTTATATTTTCCTTGCAGTACTCTGAATAAAACACAAATCTCTCAACCTTCTCTACACTGTAAAGTATCACGTCAGTTCAGAACCCTTTTCCCAATTGTGGTTTCTTAAGGAGAAAAGGAGGACAAAATGTCCAGTGGCATACTAGGGGCAACGATTTAATGATCAACCTGTGTTGTATATTTGTGCAGGTTTCTATAGCAACTATGATCAAAATTCTAAAGTTCGAGATAGATGCAGCTCTCAAGTTTTGAGCTGTAGGATATATATATAGTTTGATTTGTAGGTCACTGTTGTGTTTGTCATCCTTACCCATTTCACAGCTAGCCTATATATTTGTTTTTGACATTATTTGGCACAGTTGCATTGTGCTTAAGGATTAATGTATTCAATTTATGCATAATGTCCAGGCATCTACCATGTTGTACGTACTGTGATGCATATTTCTATTTCAGCGCCGACATATTTGTGTACTGTATTCCGTCGTGGTGATAGTTATCATTAGAAAATGACACAAATTAAATTAGTTGAATTAGTTGACATGGTTCGGTGCTTTCTTAGCTTTGCTTTTGACAAGTTATATTATTTGTGAGCTAATTTAGTAATGAAATTCTTGTCTTGCTGATATGTAGGTACAGTTCTTCTAACATTTTCTGTTGGAGGAAAATATGGTAAACCTTTCCATCGACACAGACCCAGAAGGTCCAATTTTTACTCACTGGGGTGCTGCTCCAATTTTGTTTGGTTCCACATCAGTGCAACACGAGTGCATCCCTCAAGCTATTCTTGGAATGGATGTCATCTGCCAAGCAAAATCTGCGATGGGGAAGACTGTTGTTTTTGCCCTGTCATCTCTTCAGCAAATTGACCCTCTTGCTGGTCAGGTAGCAGCACTTGTATTATGCCACACAAGGGAGCTGGTTTACCAGGTTTGTACATTTGGTCATTTGAATTTCATTTTTTTTACATGTCTCTCCAGATCATAATTATTCATTATTGTTATATTTTGTAGATTTGTCATGAGTTTGAGAGGTTCAGCAAATATCTATCTGAATTGGAAGTCGCTAATTACCGAGGTAATGTTGATTAATAAAAAAAATCCTCTTCCTTCCATTGCACGTATGATTTCTTCTTTTGCCTGCCTTGCTCAGAATTGAATGACGTTATGTGATTGAATGTGAGATGGATAAAACTTGACTGCTGAGGTATTGATCGAAGAAAATTGTGATCTTTAGCGCACAAATTGTGATGAGAATTACATGGTTCATGGAATCAATTTTTTTGTGTGCAACAACTAGATTTTATGGGTAGCTGGTTCATTAAATTATGACAATCCCGATAGTGGCAAATCTTGCTGTCGATTTTTTGGGTTCAGGATTTCCCTAATATCGCCGATGTCCTTAGCATCACAGATCTAATTTTCTTACGGAGTATATGTCTTTCCTTTTTTTCATTATGGTATGCCTGTGCTGTCTCATGCTAATTAGCCTTCTTTGTTGATCTGGTTTCTTGATACGGCAATCGACGTACAACGGAGGACACCTAATGGATCGATGTGACCTGTTGTGGCCGACGGGAAATGGGACCATTCTAGCGGTGGCGGCGGCCCAAAGCTCCTTGTTTCTGGTGGCAGACGGTAGCAGCGATCGAAAGTGAGCAAAAAAATCAAATATGCACAGCAGATGGCTACCGTGTGCACAAGTTTGTTTTTGTACTATCTGATTTCTTTTTCTGTTATATTCGTCCTTCTTGTAGATCCAGAAAATTAATCTTGTTTGCAGATGTGAAGCGTAAAGGTTCTTGCAATTCCCAGCAAGAGCAATACTCAATAGGTTTTGGATATCTAGAGCTGGTCTAGAGGACATTGAGTTTGAGGTGGCCTTTTTTTCCTATTAAAAAGACACTTCAATCTACTCTTGATTTCTCCAAAAGATTTCATCCCAAATTTTCTACTTATACGGATTGGAGACCTCTGGATCAATTATGGTATGATTTTACTGAAACAACAGTTGAGTGGCTGCTATGATTTATTTTTTATTTGGGAGCAGTATATACAATTGGAGAATATGATATATTGTTCAGAAAATTAAGGCTTTGTTCTTCTCTTTCTAATGTACGTACTGGAGCTACATGTTGATCCAAACATCTTTAAATAGTTATCCTGATATAGTTTTCAGAGTTAGTTCTTAAATTTGGTGAGCTTAGTTTGGTTTGGTCTGTACTCAACCTTCACAACGTATCTTAAATGTGATTTACATTACATGCCATTCATGATGCAAAAACCTAGCATTTCATTTCAGTGAGACTGGGTGATCTGTCTTGGGCTATTCGGTTTTTTAGGATGAAAAAAATGAGTTGTTTTTGGTGAGGTAGTGCTATATTGGTTCTTTGGGAGTTAATGGTGAAAAGTCAATTTGATCGCTGGTGAGGTTGTGCTATATTGCTTACTGATGCGCTTTGGAAGATTGAATTTGCGATTTCAGCTAAGATTTTTGTGGGATTCGTTCATTTTTTTTCTATAATTCATTATTTGCCCCCAGATTATTTTGGAGCTAAGTTAACTCTTAATCGGTTATTGTACCATTTTAGATACGAGTGTATGGGTCTAGCTTATAGTTATGTACTTATTTTTGGTTTGGGGGAGGTAAGTTTGGTGGATTTTTTGAATGAAGCTCGACCTTTTCATGGGTTTGGCAAATCTTCCACAATCAGATATTTAGGCTTACATATTTTGTCATGTCCCTGGGAGAGAGAGATAGAGTCAGTTAATTGGGTTTTTAATGACAGAAATTCCACTTGAGATGAGTGGTAGTCTTTTTATGTGCCTTTGAATTTTCTCATGTATCTAACGGAGAGATTCAGTTATTTAGTACTTAGTGGCAGACATTTCTTCAGCATCTATACGCAGCACTAGCATTACCATATTCTGCATTAGTAAGCTGTTGGTTTTAAAGTGCTATTTATGGAGTATCTCAAATGGAAGTAGCACTTAAGGGGCCAAATAATCAATGATCACTATTACGTTCTTTCCATGTCTCTTGTGGGGATACCAAGATAACTATCACGACCAATTTGCCATAGATATTTTGTATCGTTGGAACTGATGGTAAATAACACGTCATTGTTTGTTTCCAAGATAAATAGATGATAATAGTAGTCTTACTTCGCATGACATCATTCATTTCTAGAGGGAATTTTGCCTGAAACAAGGTATTTCATCAAGCAGCACAATCATTATTTCCTCCTTATGCAGTGGATTCCTTTCATCCTTGCACAGGTGTTCAATGGTTTGCCTCTTCCGCAACTTTGTTGAACCCGACCATCAGCTGGCTCCATCATGCAATCAGATGAGCTTACCATTATTGAAGATAAACTTAGTTGATTAAAAATTAAGCTATTAAGCTATTAGTCTTTTACCTTTACTCTTATTGATGTACTCTTCTAAAATATATGCCCATATGGTGTTATGACCAAGTTCTATTTGTTGTTGACTTCATCTTTTGTTGGTGAAATTACACTATGATCATTATAGTTTATAATGTGTTATGGTTATAATTTGCATCAATCACGTTTACTAGTTCAGCAACAAAAGGTGACTCGAGACTTAAGCTTTTTAATACTAGTTCAGCAACAAAAAGGTGACTTGAGACTTAAGCTTTTTAATACTTCGATTGGTTAAATTTTGAAATGTCGGTGCTTGCTACTTCAGTACGAACCGAGTACCTACAACAGTAACTTAGCTGTGGTTATCGCGTAAGTTGCATTGACTGATATCTCGTTTTATATTGCCATCAAATTCGTTTTAGGTTATTTTTCAGCGAATATACTTCCAGCACACTTCATTTATGCTCTGTTTCGCATAGTCAATTGATTGGGATGAAGAATATTTTTGGAACAGTATTGTTGCATTAGACCTATGTCCTTCGTTATAATGCGTGATGCTTTCGAATTGACAGAGATTAAGAAGTGAATTGGACAAACTCCTCCAGAGAAAGATTCAGGAACCTGCACTCGACATCTTGTCAGAAGGAAAGGGTGTTGTGGCGGCGGCCACAGAACTGTTGCACAGTCAAAATTTTTACCACTAGATGCTTATATATACACCTTGCATAGGGAAATTTTTGGACTAAATAGGAAGTCATATACCAGGGGATGCTCCTTTGTAACATCTACAGTACTTTTGTTCTGTTTAGGTGCCTTCTTCCTGCTCTGGCATATATATATATATTTTTTTTTCGAACCATGCCCAAGAAAAGAAACGCTCATCAATAAAACTGCTGAGATGAGATCGGTTGTACATAGTGTCGGAGCTTCCCCTCCAGTTTATATAGGTTAGAAGGCTTGTCAGTCTGTTCAGTACGTTACACGCGTGTTACTTCAGTCGATTTTTTCTACTATTGGATTGTTTCAAGCTGTAGTGAATCTAGTAGCTAGTCTTGTTTTATGAGAGGGCATGCTTTCTTTCAGCTTTCAGGACTCCCTATATTTGCAACTCCTGCTGGATATCTCTTGAGCCTGAGATGCCGAGGACTGATACAGACTGATGCGGCGAGGATTGACTGTGCTCTAGTTACCTACCAGCGGTGGGCATGAAACCGGGAAATGTAGTTGTCCATGCAACGGAGCTAGGGCTATATATACTAGCTTTGTTGCATCTGAAAACCTGGCGCGCCTGACCGTGTTGTGATAGTGTGTTAGCCTTGAGGCACGAGGAGGACACACGAACCATCTTGGCAAAATCCATCTCGTCTTGCATGCGGCCGACGTCACTGATCAGAGCAAATCTCCATGTTTTAGGTTGGAATCTTACGTAGGATCCCATAATGCTGCACCAACCGCAAAACAGTACAGCTACGACGCCTCTTCTTGCCCATGCGTTCCTTCAATGGGAAACCACGAAGTCCTGCCTGGTTGCTGTGGATCCTAGGATAAACAAGCGTTTGCAGCTGGTGATAACCTGTTGGCATCCTCCTTGAGAGGTTCAGAGAGCTGACAGCCTTCCAATCTGTACAGCCAGCGGGACAGGCATATTCTAGCAACTCCATTACTCCATATTGCACATGTCTTCGAGTCGCAAAAATAATAATCTCTTCAGGAATCGTACCAGGCAAACTGGCAAATTATTTCTTGACAAGTTGATGTATGATACAATCACAAATAATACTTTCGTATATCTTTCTTGTTATTCAGTTACAGTCCAGATAGAACAAGAAGGCAGAAAATGTACTCTGCCGCATGCGTAGGACTTCCCTGATTTTCCCATATTGGATATCATTGCACCTTTTGGTTGCACACATTTTTCTTATGCCAAAAAAGGTTGATTGCATGAACACTTGCTTTTGACTATGAGCAACCACTTTGGCTGGATGAGGTGACCCGCGCGTTATTACAAGATCAGATCGTGTGGTTAAATAAGCCGAGGCAAAAGCCCACGGATGGAGATGAGTGGAGTCCATGGTTATTTCTTCGATAATTTAATACTCATTTATATGAGATCGCACGTACATAGGTGTGCCTTTGCATTGGAAAAGCTAGCTTTTGTTGAAGCTATGGTATTTGCTCTTGCGAAACCTACTTTGTACCCAAGACGTACATGTCCAGAAAAGAAAATAATTAATGGAGTTCTTTTAAGGCAGGCAAAAAAACAAAGAGCGGAGGTTAATGAACAGTTTGCGAGGAGTTGGTCAAATGAAATAAGAAAAGAAAAAGGAAAGAAGTTTGAACAAGGAGTACCTCTACGCATGAGACAGAGATAGAGAGGGGGCGCATGCAGGCCAGGCAGGGTGTTGCAAATTTCCGCATGTGCCCCTCTCCGGAAATAGAGTCTGCATGCAGGTCCTTTTTGGGCAGACAAAAGGAGACTGAGAACACATCAAATAAGGAAAAGGAATCGCGTCTTGTTTAGTCGTTTTCCCCATGCAGCCGTTGGAAACAGCCAGCAACTGCATCCGCTACGAGCCAAACTAACAATGTACACTAGAAAAACTTACAAAGTAGGTACGTAGGATCTTCCGTCGCTCCGACTCAATTTCCCAATTATCTTTCACATTGTTAATTAGCGAAGGATATATACCTCTCTCTTCAAACCCCAGCCACCATATCTATCGATCTCCCCTCGCCACCACCGGCGCAGGCCGTCGGCGGGCAACAAGGCTTCTCAGTTATTTCCCTTTCCAAGTACGTACGTGCGCCTCATATGCCACGGCTTGACCTTCTATTTTAAGAAAAACAACTCTTTAACTAGTTCTTGCGGATGGTTACATCCTCGTCACAGATCCGCACGTTTAATTTGTAACGCGTCATTCGTGATAATACTCCTAGCTAGCTAGAGTTATATCCAAAGCACATGACCAAATCTAAAAAATCTGCAAATTTAAGAAGACGAAAAACTAAAAGATCTATCAAAATACTAGTACATTATATAGCTGGTTCATGTCTATAGAAGCGTGCAGCTAAGGATCGTTTGAAAAGATCTTCTTTGCTTTACGTTGTCGTTCACCAGCTATCTAGCTAGGTGTATGGGTAGCTAGTCCTACTCCTGCCCAAATAACCGAGCCAGGAAAAAGAGAGAGAGAGCTTTTGCTTCGATAGAGAGAGGAGACAGAGAGAAGGGTGTTGCCACTGGTTTGCAGCGCATACGGTATGAGACACACCGGAACTAGGCGTGGCATGCATGCCGCTTCATTCCGGCTACATGTACAAAAGGTGAGCACCCCAACCCGGAAAGGGTCCAATCAATCATTTGTGTCTGTGTCCATACTTTCCTTCTTCTTGGACAAACTGTTCCTGAAAAATCCCTATAAAAAAAACTGTTCCTGAAAAAAGAGCCAGAAATAAATAAGGACACAAACTCCGGCCCGGTTTAATGTACACATGCATTCGTTCGCAGATCGACCGAGAGAGATTCTTCAAAACAAATAAAAAAGTTGCCAAGATATGTAACTGAAGAATGTATTGATTAATTTCTCCATTTATATCAAAATTGTTTTGCATATCGATACAATGTCTAAAGTTATACTCGCTCTTTGTCATAATAGATGACGATTTAGGGTTATCACGTTTTCTCAACATATATGTCATTCTATATTTCAAAGCAATTTTGTTCACTCTCTTACTACTTTGCCCTTCATTAGTTCCAGAGCAATTGTTGCAAATGTGTTAGAAATAGTTTAGTAATTAAAAATTAAAGGGTATATATGGTATTTTACTGACACCCTTAATTTCTGTGCTTAACTCTAAAACGTCATCAATTGTGACACGGAGGAAGTATTTTAATTAACCATTAATTTTTGTAAACATATGTATATATTATAAAACACTACTACATAAAACGTCAACACTGACGGGCGGAAAACCTTTATCAGTGACGGGTACCCGTCCCGTCAGTAACTAATGGTCAGTGGTGACTCGTATTATCAATGACGAGTAAATTACCCGTCACTGATAAAGGTCATCACTGACGGGCCAAACAATCCACTCGTCAGTGATGACATTTTTAGATGCGCGAAAAAAATCATCACTGACGGGTAGAATATTTGACCCGTCAGTGATGACTCACATCACTGACGGGTGAAATATTATACCCGTCAGTGATGACGTTTTCAGAGGCGCAAAAAAAAACTGAAAACGTCATCACTGACGACTAGAATATTTGACCCGTCAGTGATGACTCACATCACTGACGGGTGAGGTATTATACCCGTCAGTGATGACGTTTTCAGAGGCGCAAAAAAAAGCCCTACCCGAGCAGTGCCGGGTAGGGTTTCACTAAAATGGCTGTAACTTTTGCATACGGTGTCCGTTTTGGGTCCACGACCACTCAAAATGACCGTATCGACGAGGCACATCTGAAAAATCTACAGTCTTTAGACTTGTACATTTTTTCACCTCCAAATTCGCCCTCTAAGACTGACTTTTGCCCCTCCGAACGAAATGTCGCCTCTTTCGACCCTCCGTTGAACTTCTTCCCGAGCTCCAAATGCAGTAATCTTTGCGTATTCTGAACCGTGAGGGAGTAGAGCTGCTAGAAAAAAATACAATAAAATTTTTAAAAATAAAAAAATTTCACTCCAAATTCGGCCTACCGAATTCTCCGAACGAATAATTTCCGCTACCGAACCCTCCGTTCCCTCCGTTGAACTTCTTCCCGAGCTCCAAATGCAGTAATTTTTGTGGATTCCAAACCGTGAGGGAATAGAGCTGCTACAAAAAAATACGAGAAAAAATTTTAAAAATAAAAAATTTAGGCACTAGTAGAAGGATGGAAGGGAGGAGAGGAGGGAGGAAGATGGGGTGCTCACAGTGACTCTATGGAGTTGGAGAGGAGGAGGGGCCGGCAGTGGGGAGGAGGATCCGATGGTGGGATGCTTGAGGAGGGTGCTTGAGGAAGGAGAGGAGAGGAGGGTGCTTGAGGAAGGAGAGGAGAGGAGGGTGGAAGGGAGATGGAGTGGAGTGGCCTGAGTGCGCTGCACTGAGGTGTATTATATACCACGCGGGATTCTAAAATTTCGGGTTTTGAAATTTCAGAGTTGGCGGGATTCACATCACTGACGGGTCTCTTTTTTAACCCGTCAGTGATGAATGAAAATCAAATTTCGGAATTGGCGGGATTCACACCACTGACGGGTCACTTTCCAACCCGTCAGTGATGAGGTCCACACATCACTAACGGGTCTAACTTCGGGCCCGTCAGTGATGACTTTTCTGTGAAATTTCGTATTTCTGCTGAAGTCATTACTGACGGCCGACTTTTTGCCCGTCAGTGATACTGTCCTAACACTGACGGGCTCTTAACGGACGCCCGTCAGTGATACTGTTCTGCCTTAGGGTTAGGAACTTACCACTGACGGTCCTTTTAATGCCGCCCGTCAGTGGTGTCCAGTTTGGTATATTTGCATTGTTTTAATCTTGGCCTAATGTGTATAGTGTTTTTTATTTATTGCTTATTCTTGGCATATTGTATATATATATTCTTGGCAAATAAAAATTTTATTAAAAAAATTTTGGGCGCACCAGCTTATCCCGAGCACAGCGCCCAGGCCCACGAGCCCAGGCCACGCAGGGGACCAGCTAGAGGCCTATCCCGAGCACAGCGCCCAGGCCCACGAGCCCAAGCCGCGCAGGGGACCAGCGGCGGCCCGTAGTAGCAGTGAGAGTTGTAAGGAATTCGAAAGCCGAGCGCGCAGCTGCCCTTTTAAGCTAGTGCGCGCGCTGCTCGCTCGGCGAGGTGGGACTAAAGATGAGCACTACCAGTGGTGGTAGCGTTACCACTGACGGGCCTTTTAATTCCGCCCGTCAGTGCTACTGTGCTACCACTGACGGTCTCTTAACGGACGCCCGTCAGTGATGACTTTTCTGTGAAATCTCGTATTTCTGCTTAAGTCATTACTGACGGCCGACTTTTTGCCCGTCAGTGATATTCTCGATATCTCTGACGGGGCTAATTTCATGCCCGTCAGTGATGACTTTTCTGTGAAATCTCGTATTTCTGCTGAAGTCATTGCTGACGGCCGACTTTTTGCCCGTCAGTGATATTCTCGATATCTCTGACGGGGCTAATTTCATGCCCGTCAGTGATGACTTTTCTGTGAAATCTCGTATTTCTGCTGAAGTCATTGCTGACGGGCCGACTTTATTACCCGTCAGTGATGAATTTTCTCCCCCTGAAACGGAACATCTGATAGAGTCACCACTGACGGATATCCGGCTGCCCGTCAGTGATAGGTGAGAAGTCTGACGAGTTTTTCCTGCCCGTCAGTGATAAGATATAGCGGATGACCTTTTTTGTAGTAGTGAAAGTGTATTTCACGATGGAACTAGTATTACTTATTTAGTATTATAGATGTTGGTATATTTTTATATTGATGGTTAAATCTTAAAATATTTAAGTCATGCAAATTTTAAAATGACATTTATTATGATATGGCGTGCATAGTATCACAAAGCCCAGCCTGCTTCGCTTCAATGGTAAACCATAGTTTTACATCATCTAAAGAAACCATAAATTAGACACTGATATTTTTTTTTCAACTTCTCTCACATTTCTCCCTATTCCTCTCTCTCTCCCCCCCCTTCCTTCCAGCGGTGATGCGGCGAGGATTGACTGTGCTCTAGTTACCTACCAGCGGTGGGCATGAAACCGGGAAATGTAGTTGTCCATGCAACGGAGCTAGGGCTATATATACTAGCTTTGTTGCATCTGAAAACCTGGCGCGCCTGACCGTGTTGTGATAGTGTGTTAGCCTTGAGGCACGAGGAGGACACACGAACCATCTTGGCAAAATCCATCTCGTCTTGCATGCGGCCGACGTCACTGATCAGAGCAAATCTCCATGTTTTAGGTTGGAATCTTACGTAGGATCCCATAATGCTGCACCAACCGCAAAACAGTACAGCTACGACGCCTCTTCTTGCCCATGCGTTCCTTCAATGGAAAACCACGAAGTCCTGCCTGGTTGCTGTGGATCCTAGCATAAACAAGCGTTTGCAGCTGGTGATAACCTGTTGGCATCCTCCTTGAGAGGTTCAGAGAGCTGACAGCCTTCCAATCTGTACAGCCAGCGGGACAGGCATATTCTAGCAACTCCATTACTCCATATTGCACATGTCTTCGAGTCGCAAAAATAATAATCTCTTCAGGAATCGTACCAGGCAAACTGGCAAATTATTTCTTGACAAGTTGATGTATGATACAATCACAAATAATACTTTCGTATATCTTTCTTGTTATTCAGTTACAGTCCAGATAGAACAAGAAGACAGAAAATGTACTCTGCCGCATCACATTCACAGAGTACTTTTATTTTTATTTCAGCACAAAAAACCACAAGTTAACAATTCATGAGTTTAAAAGTCTACTCTAGCGCATCTATACTACTATTAAAAGCACCAGTTTAACAGATCCAAACAATCTCCACCTTCCATCTTCACTAATCTCTATTAATCCAACGTTTAATATTTGATCTAATGATATAGCAAATCCCATCTTCAACAAATCTTCACTAATGATGTAGCAAATCCCCATCTCCACGATCAAAGGAAAAACCACCCCTGCGCCATAATTTAGTCCTTTAAAATATTCTATGTTTAGGTGTGTTTATTGAGTGAAAGCAACTATGTTTAGGTAGTTGTTTTTAGATGAAATTTTGTTAGCTTTTAATGATAAATGTAATCTTAATACATAAAAGGAGATGTTTGGTCATGTATTCCTTATGTTGAAAGCATCATAATTTGTTTATAAATTTCTTTGCAATTTTATTGCCACCATCAGAAACAGCATTACTCCTAGATCTGATCCTGGTCAGCCATTTTTTTGTTTTCTGCTGGCACTTGTTGGCCACTTGGGGAAACTCACGCTGGTTGCCTTAGTGTGGTGTTAGTTAAGGGCTTGGTACAAAGTGTAGGTCTGATAGCAATGTTAAATCAGGCATGCATCATGTTGTCCCAAGAAAACTGTATTGTGGTTCGTCTTGGTAACATTTAGCTGAACTCAAAACCACCGTGGTATAATCATAAGAATTTAGCATCAGCATGTTATCTATTTTCTTTCTAACTCAGCAAGTAAGGATTCATGTTGTTGTGCAAGAATTTAATCAATATATTTATATCCTTATACTGTTTATTTTCATTTTTAGGACAAAGCTCGCGCGGTATGCTCTCTGGTAAATATTCTGTGCCAAATCAGGAGGTAAGAATTTGTTTTTGTAATAGTTGGTATGTGTCCTTTGCATTTCTGGTGTTCACATTGGTTATGGACTAATGGTTCAGTCTGGAGTAGATTGCTTTCTCGCTTCAGTTTAGCTCTTATGCAATACATGGGTGATGGTCTCTTTGATTTCTCACGAAGTAAGGTCCCTATTTAAGTTGGGATTTTCTTCCAGCTGATAGACAAACCACGTCCACGTGTAAACTTCTTTGGTCTGGTTAAAATTTTCTGAAACTGGTGTATGAGAAATTAGAATCCACCTATTTCCTTGGATATGTTTTGCATATTCAATGGAAGGGAATGTAACTTTGAGCTTTCTTTAACTATGCTACGTTGAGCTGGTAATTTCATGCTTTCTGGCCTGAATAGTCAAGAGTGAGTTTCCTTGAGAATGATATTTCACAGCATCGGTGATGCTTCACAACCTCGATATCACTTTGTTTTACATTGGACTGGGTGGAAAAGTGCTTCTAAGCGACAGATGTTCTGTTGTCCTAGCTTATACAAACATGATTGCAGGTTTATTTGCTTTTGTGGTTTATACAAATATGCTTTCGAAACTATGTACTCTACTACTCATGTGCTGTACCTTGTGTTTAATGTAAGCAATACAAAGTGTTGTACCCAACTACCCATCATACTCAATATTGTTTCTGTTATTCTCAAGACCAGGCTTTCTGAAGCATAATATGTTATAATCAGCAAATTTGATTCTGATTGAATTGTTGTACTAAAATGTTCTCATTATTTTAGTGCTGGAGCTTAGAACCTACTTTTGTGTTGATGCTCTCAGTGCTCTATGCTCAATTTACAAGGACAAGAAGGAATACGTCCCCGGATGTTTAAGTCAGTTATTGCTGCAAATCATCCTGAATTCTCCGGTATGAGGCAACAGGTACCATCATGCCTATTGACAAAACCTACCCTTCCTACTTATTCATTTATTTTGATCCAGTTGCTACTTGGATTCTGTTTTCATTTCATTAACCACAGTTTTGTGTACAAAATGTTTCTTAACATTCACTATCTTATTTACTTGTCCAGGATGCCCTTGACTTCTTCCTTCATCTTATTGACAAAGTTGATCAGGCAAACCCTGGAAATCGTGAGTTAAATCCTTCTACGGGTTTCAATTTCATTGTTGAGGAGCGGGTTCAATGCCCTTCTGGGAAAGTTTCTTACAACAAACGTTCTGACTACATTCTTTCTTTGAGCATACCATTGCATGAAGCGACTAATTAAGCGCATCAAGAAATAGATAGTTTACTAAGAGATAATTAGTTGTGGCCTTATTATTTCTATACCATACGATGCTGAATTATAGTTCTTTTTAAACTCATTTCAAGTCGAGGTTGATTTGTTATTTGTTAGAACATTATCAGACTCTCTTTTGTATACACGTGAATTTTCACCATACTCTATTTTGTATCCACGTAAATTCGACATGTATTGGTTGAGACGAGCGTTGCACGTGCACGCTTACTAGTGTGAGAAAGGTGACCAGCTCCGCCCCTTCCTCCGCCCAGAGCCGTTGGCCACTCCGGCCACGGCAGCCACCTTCCAAAGCCTCCCCCCGCCCAACGCCAATGGTCATTCTGGCCGTGGCGGCCACCTATTCCCTTTCCCCTCCCCTCCCCTCTCGCCCCACAGCCACAAAGGGCTCAGATCTGGGAGGGCCGTCTGATGTAGAGGATCTTCACTCCCCGGAATTGCTGGACTGGGGCGACACGGATCCAACGAGCAGGCCTTCCTGGACCGCGGAGCTAGACCTGTCATCCCTGGCGCCCCGAATTTCCTCCACCTCCCCACTGCTCCAAGATCCAGATATGCGTCCGCGCTGCCTTGCTTTCCGGCTTTTCTGTTGTGACCATGGCTGCTTGGTCACCCCTCTGCGCCCCCCTGCGTGGTTCCTTGGTAGGTCCTCCCCAAGACCCGCTGAGCTCCAATGCGGATGCCGTGCCGCCCTGCTCCTGCATTCATTCCCCTAAGTTGAGGTCAATTGTGGTCTGCCCCTGGATGCCAGCATTGGATCGTCTGCCAACACTCCAAAGCTCAATTCAGGTGCTTTCGGCCCGCTTTTGCCGCCATCCAACAGAAGTACAGAACCAACTCAGTTATAACTATGTTTCCTGGACGTGTATCATAATCAAAGCTGTTGTCTTTATATTTATTTTTTCTAAGATGGCAGAGCCATTGTCTTCTTCTTTTTTCCCTGCAATTTGTTATCTTGCTTCTTCGCGGTCAGTGTTATTTGAGCACTCCATTTCTGTTCTCAGGAGACACAACAGTGCACTTGCTCACAAATATCGATCAGTTATAGAAGATATCAAGCAGATTTGTAATGACAGCTCGTGTTGTCTGCCTCTATCCGTTGCCAACCTGATAGGAGAGAGCTTCAATGCAGCTTCTGCAAAGATAACTGCATATGCATTTTATCAGATAGGAATTGCTATGGAACTATCAAATCTTTATCATGTTTACTCCGAGAATGTAGGCTGTAACAACCGGAGTGTATAAGAATGTAGACTATAATTTTTACAAATAGGATCTATGCATATTATTATGTTTCTATGCAAGAGATATGTCATCTTATTAGAAAAGGTAAGTCGGTCACCATGTTTGCTGAAATTAAAGAACAAACCAAATTCCATCCAAGGTCCTTCAACTTTTAAAACCATCAGGTATACGATTTCTTGTGAAGAATCGTGTCCTTGCGTGCATACAATTTCCTAATATTTGAGTCGGTTCAAATTGCTGTAGAGCTACAATTTCTCTTGAGCTTGCATTTGATCCACCTGTGTTGTTTTACTTTTATCATACAGCTGTTGCACACATCAGGCAATACCAAATCTCTGAAAATTTTATATGTTGACATCCTTTCTTCTTTAGCTGATTAGGGACACAAGGAATCTCATTTGGTCGAGCCAACAGCAAAAATTCGTCCCCTTTTGTAACTTGCACTACCTTTGTTTACCAAGAACGCCATTTTTTTTAACCGGAACAGAAGGCACCAGGGGCATTATGTGACTTGCTTTATTTCCTGTCAGACAAGTGGCTTCTAGGTCCATGTATTACTGGTAACATTAGGCTTCGGTTGCTTTTGTGACTTTGCTATAGGCTGTTTTCAATAGAGATCGCCATTTGAGATGTGGCACTGTGGATGCCCTTGTGCAGTTGTGCTCACTTGTGATTTCAAGCCGACATGCTCTACTAACATGTGCAAGGTGCTGAAACCCACTCACCGTTTGTTTTTAGTTGCTTCTTGCATTTGCTTGTTTCTATGGAATTAGCTTTCTGGATCTGGTTGCTTTCGGTAAATTTGCTACAGTACAATTACTAGAAGGAATGCATTTAGTAATTTGGTTCTGCATTGGGATGTCATCGCTAAATGTTACTGCCACCTTCACTTCACTCTTGATACACAATATAGACATCATTAAGCTTACAACATATGGGCTGGTAAAACTTGCAATTTTCTTCAATTTGAATATCAATATTTGTTGTTGTGTTGTTGCCAAGATGCTTCTCTTACAAAGTGGAGGGATGAAAATGACTATCATCTGGCCTTCAGAATAAATGCCTTGTTTGCAGAAAAAGTTGAAGCACTTCCGAATAAAAGAGCTAAAGGAAGTCTTGTATAAGCTTGGACTTTCAAAAAGCAGGTTTATTCACTGCAATTTTGTATATCTACGTTCTACACAAATAAATTCTAGGTATTGCTTTACATCCATTGCTCATATGTTTCGAGGCTCCCTTTATTGTGGGAAAGCACAAATAAATGCAGTTCTTTCTAAGATGAATATCAGGATCAAATTGGATGGGCCTTGCTCATCACATAAATAAATCTTGATAATACCACTGTAACCAGCAAATATGTTTGTGTATGCACTCATTGGGTATAAATTCTACAGTACTCGGTAGTTGCTACCAAGTACTACCAAAGTTACAAAGATGCAGGATTTATTTGCAGCTAAGTAACTTATCAATGAATTATACATCTGATGCAGGATTTATTTGCAGCTAAGTAACTTATCAATGAATTATACGTTTGTACTATTGTCTGTTATGCATACTTGTCAATTTTTCACTTGATCTCCTACTGCAATATGTGATCACAATAGGACCTTGTTGCCTCACAATCAACATTGTTGTGTCTTTGGCAATTTTCCAATTGTGGAGGATCAGAGGAATCAGAGTTCCAGAAGGTCGCCACTGTCTACCTACCTCACACATGGCGTCTGCAAAGCAAATTGGGAGTCACTCTTCGTTTAAAGACGTAACCAACATGAGCAGCCTAGGTAATGTTGATGAACTTAATTATACAAAATGATGACCGATGGGGCTCGCCAATTGAATATATGATATCCTTTTTAAGATTGCGTCAGCATTGACAATGTGGTTCGTGGTTCGCTCAGGAACATCCATCGCACCAGCCACATATCCAAAAGAACGGAAGAGGCAAAGGGATAGGGACCAATATGCGCAAATGTCTGGCGAGAAGAAAGCTGAATTTTTAAAAAAGCTACAGGAAACCTGTCAGCAAAAGAAAGCTACAGCTCCATCGTCGATGCCGACATCCATATCTACATTGATTTTCATATTCCCTGGTATGGAAAATGGTTTATTTGTAACAACCATAAGCTTGCACCGCTCACACGATCTCTTTTTGCAGTTTGTTTTGAAGACAGTCAGCTGGGTTTAGGACAATCCGCGATCACAGAACTACGGCGCACACCATTTGCAAAAGGTGTCTATATTTGAACATCAAACACCATGATAAATGGAGATGTAGTATTTAATTTATGCATAATTGTCTATGCAGTCATGCCCACAGTTCTTCTGCCGTCTTGTGCTCAGGTTTTGTTCCTTGCTTGGGCCGACTGGTAGGTCATTCTTGTCGCGATGATTCTTGCTGTGGGTTAGTCCAATTCTAGCATTTTTCATTTGGTTTTGAAGTCATGAATGTGTGTATGCAGGGTCTGTGTGTGGACTGTCATCTTGCTGTCCGCGCTAGCGGTACTAGCGCATGTTCGATTGTCACCTGTATCGCCGGCGAGCTATTTGGGCTCCTGATTGCAATGCTCTTCATGCAGCAGGCTATTAAGGTTGGTGCAAAAGGCATCCCTTTTGGTGTCATTGCTCATCTAGGCTTCAAATCTTGTGCTAATGCAGAAACCTTTGTAAGAAATCTTGTTGATCTTGGTTTGCTTTCTTTGAGGTGTATGTGGTATGAACTTTGTGGCAAACATCAATTACTCTTAAGAATAAATGAGTGCATAATCCTTTCAAAGGTGGGATTGGCCAAAGGACGGTTGCTATGCTTTTTCCAACTGCTTAACAGAATGCTATGAGCCCTCCATTAACTGAGGTTTGCAGTTTCCTAGCTAAGATAAAAGGGTATTCAGAAGTGTTTGTTATCGGCTGGGAATCTCAATGGCATATCTCTGTTCATGAGCTCAGCAATCTGCAATCTTAGTCATGCATGTGTATCCTGAGCTCCTCTATGTATTGGTTGAGACGTGCGTCGTACGTGCACGCTTACTAATTACTATTAAAAGCGTGAGTTTTGTTTTTTACAGTCACTACGTTTTGTTTACACAGAATCAACATCAGCCATCTGATCGAACGGATCCAATGGTTGAGAAATTCGGCGTGCGTCGCCTCTGTCCTTTCCGCAAAAGCCATCTGATGAATTGATCGTGCGTCCCTTTCCTCAGCCCCGCTAGCTCCACGGCACGCATCGGCCGTCGCTTGCCCCGCCCGCCACTGCCGCGGTCGCTTACCATAGGTCCACCGGTGTGTGGCCCCTTTCCCCACTCGGCCTGTCGCTCGTTGCCCGACCCCCACCCACACCCTTGCCTGCGCTGTGCTCGACCGCCACGCGCTCATGTTCCCCGCTTGGGCCACTCCTGTACTCCGCCTCCATGTGCCTACCCGCAGCTCTGCCTCCGCACGGCTCTGCCTCTGTCGCCGCCGTGCGCAACACTCCCCCCGCTAGCCTCCTTCTCCCCGCGCCTCCAGCGTCGCTTGCCCCTTCCCCCACGCCCCTGCGTTCTACCTCCTAGCACCCCGCACGCCTCTGCGCCGCGTGCCCCGCCTGCCTCTGCACGGCTCCGCCTTTGCCGCCGCCGTGTGCAACACTCCCCCCGCTAGCCTCCTTCTCCCCGCGCCTCCAGCGTCGCTTGCCCCTTCCCCTACGCCCCTGCGCTCCACCTCCTAGCACCCTGCACGCCTCTGCGCCGCTTGCCCCCCTCCCCGACCCACCCGCCCCCCACCCGCGACGCCCTCAACCCTCCCGCACCGCCTTGGCCGCCACGCCCGCGGCCCTCCCGCCCACCCTCCTGGCCGCCGCCGCCGCATGTCCAACATGCAAGGCCACATACTCATATTACAATGTTGCCATCAAGACCCCGCTACAGCAGCTGATGACTGATGCACTGATTATGCCCAAGCAAAAGAACTATGATGTGTTCAATGCGCTCGATGTCATGAAGAATGAGTCTCCTCAAGGAGCTCAAGTTTGGACCTGGAGATGGGCAGCTACACTATTATCTCTACAACTACCATATTCACAATGGAATCAAACCATCAGAACTTGGCCTTGTGCTGCTATAGGGCAGTCAAGGCTCAGCACAGGATTATACTCTTTGTTCTCAGCAGGTACTCCTTTTGTGGCTGGTTTAGTATGTTTCTCTCCTGGTTGATACGTGCGATGGTTTGATTGCCATCATGCTGTAGGTTGCCCAGTGTGCAATCCCGTCGTTGCTCAGTTTATTGTGGTAGCAAGTCTTCTTTATATGATGCCAGGCCTTTCCATGGGAATTCACGATGATTTGCAAATGAGGAGACTGGAATTAGAAAGTTATTTTCTTAATTTTAAGACTGTTATTTTTCAACTAGTGACATTTGGCGTGTATGGTTCAAGGCATTTTATGATCACACTGGGTTTACCAACAAATTTTGATAGAACTAATGTTATGTCAAATTATTCAAGTACCCTCGTGTAATTTGTTGCGCCAACAGTCGTGTTAGTTTTACTTTTACATAATTCGTCGAGCTAAGTATATTATATTCTATAATGGAAGAGTGTTTAGCTTTCTACAGTCATATCATGAAAAAAGTGCTTGCGAAGAAAAGAGGTGGTGAGTGAAGGAAGATAACAAATGCACAATGCTTTCAAATGCACAGTTGTGCATGGTAACAAATGCACAATACTAATCGCTCGAGCTGGCGCGGGTGACGTCGTGCAGACTGCAGCGTGCACCAACCGAGGGAGGCGTTGCCTCGCTAGATTCCAAGACCCACACGTCTGGAGAGTTGCACCGTCAGAGCCGAAAATCCGGAAAGATGGCCAACGGAGCCACAGACTCACCGGTACTTTGCAAGGGCTGCACAGCAACCGGTCAAGGACAAACATGGATGCTATCGGTTGCACAGGAGTGCAAGCTTGCAGCTGCTGCAGACTGCAGATAAGCTGCATGTCAACTTTTTCAAAGAGATGCTTTTGCTTGGCCCCTCCCCCCAAACAAATGCGCAGAGATACCATCCCGCAACGCAGGCAAGGGACAGCAGCGCAGAGCAGATTGAAGCCGCGGGGCCCCGCCACACTGTTGCCCTCGGCCCCATGCTGATGCGTATGTCGCACCGGGGGGAGGCGACGCGGGCGGCGCGTCGCACCAGGGGGAGGCGACACGCGGGCGGCGCGTCGCACGGCGGGGGGGGCGACCCGGGCCTCGGTTTTTTTGTTAAATGTATAAGGTTGCAGGATTCAGTTCATGGCCTGGCTTCTACCTCAGCTAGTAAAGGTGGAACTCATGGCCTCAATTGGAGAAAATTATGGACGCTTCCTCTACCGAATAAAGTCCTGCACTTTTTGTGGAGAATGGCTAATGGCAGTCTTCTTCTCAGAACAAATTTGAAACGCAGAGGTTTGGATGTTGACACTCGCTGCCCTTTATGTTACCGTTTTGATGAAGATGGAGGTCATTGCTTTCTGAAATGTAAAAGAGTGAAGATCATTTGGAGAATGACCCTTTTGGAGCAGACTAGATTTACTCATTCATTGCCCTGATCCTTTGAACTTGTTTGATGAGGTTTTTCAACTAAATGAGGATCATCAACTGAAGGTGTGTGTTTTATTCTGGTTGTGGTGGAATGTTAGAAACAAAGTGGTTTGCGGGTGATGAATTGAGATCGACTCAATCTATATTATCTTCATTTAACTACCATGTTTCTGAATTCGGGAGCTTCAACCACAGGGGAATGACTGTGAAGCAACCCTCTACAACTAAGTGGTCTCCTCCCCCAAGTGAGTTTCTAAAAATTAATTCTGATGGTGCTTTTTATGATGAAACAAACGCTGGTGGATGGGGCTTCACAATTAGGAATGAATTTGGTGATTTGCTTGCTGCAGGAGCAGGCAATCTGAAGCATTTAGCTAATTCCTTACATGCTGAATCGTTAGCTTTGCTAAATGCTATTAACACTGCAACAACAATGGGATGCAACAGAATTATTCTGGAAATGGACTCCCTTGTGCTGAAACGGGCTATCTCCTCTGATGATTATAAGTTAGCAGCTCTGGGCTCTCTCTTCCAGGGGATTAAATGTCAATTAAGAGTTGCTTTTGATGTTGTAAAGTTTAAGTTTATGAAGTTTGTAGTGCTTTTGCATTGCCAATACTGTACTAGTACTGATCTACTTCACAGCACGCATGCATTCAACTCTGTTCGTAGTACTAGTAGGATCTCTCTGATTTGGTGGTAGCCACCAAGGGAGACAAACAAAAGTGTGGTGACGAGCAGTTGCCTCTTCCGTGAAACTGAAACCCCGGGCCATCTCTCAGCGTCTTCTGTGCAGCAGCAGCAGCAGGTGGGCATGTTTGTCTCTTTGCACTGTGCAACATGGTGAAAGCAGCAGTACTAGTAGAAAGGATCGTTGTTCTTTGCAATGCATCCACAAGTGACTTTCATCAGGAAGAGTTTCTGAATGGTGAATTTATACAGTTATAGTTGCGGCTATAGCAATCATCCATCCGTTTCCTTTTCTGTGTATAACACATAAATTGACATGTTTTTGTAAAAACGCATAGATAATTTTTTTTGGTTTTACTAAGTTTTACTAAACATGAAATTGCATTAATTTTTAAATCCGTTTTCAACAAACATCACGCTGGCTGGCCCATCTCTCCTTTGGCACCTTGGCAGGTACATGGAGAGGGTTCAGTGAAAACAAGAAAGACGTACCCGAGTTGCGACCCCTCTCTCTTTCTTCTCGGCCCCTGGCTCCCATACTTGTACGCACCGTACGTATACCCGGCCCCACATACAGAGGCTGCAGCTCGGTCAGTTGAACGTTGGGTGCTGCGCGCTGCTGGACCACGAGATTTTGAGTTGACAGAGAGGTCGCGAGGAGAACGAGGAGTGCCGGATGGCATGGCATGGCATGCCGCATACAAGTACAAGGTGGCTGCAGGCGGCTCAGCTCCTGTTGCCTGTCTTGTTCTTTTCCAAACTCGCCTTGTCTCGTATATGTAGCCTTTTAGACGACACACGCTAGTACAGTCATAGCACTTTAGGCTACTAGCTAGGTCTACAAAGACTACAAGAACAAGAGAGAAGAAGCAAGCACATGCAATGCAATAATGCAGCTTCAAACGTTCAATTTCCTAGTCAAGGCCTCAAGGAACGGGTGAAATAATATATACAGTACTAATCTTCTTCGTAAAAGCTATCAGGTCATCTATAAAAAAGCTATCAGCTCATCAGGTCTAATAAATGCAAATATATATCGGTTTAACTTTTCTTCCGACAGAAATGTAGTTTTAAACTTTGAAGACGTGCTATGTACTCATTAACTAAGCAAGTTCAAAAATATGGAACATTTTTTTCCGATTTGTGAATAACCTTCTCCATCAAATAGGACCTTCCTTACAAAAATTAAACAGTTATACGCTTTGTAATACTTAAGTTTTTATGGCATGTCACATATTCTTCACCATTTGGCTTTTTTCTTTTCTTTCAAGACTTTATAATAGATTGTTTGGAGTGTATCTCCAAATGCAAAGCTCGGGAGAGTATTCTCCTCCCTTATTTAAAAAACTAATCAATTATCTTTTTATCAAAGGTATTAACGAATTATCTTTATCTATTCACCTGTGTGGAGGTTTATCACGCTCTTTGCTTAGTCGAATGCGGATCGTACTTGAAAACATCGTAGTTCCATCTTGCCAAAACACGCATCGAATCGTCTTATTTACTAGTACTACATTGCAAACGTCATTGAGATAATTGACGCATAGTGCTGGTAGCTTTGCTCTTCTCGGTCAGCTGGCTAATCCAACAGGAACGGATTTTGGGCACCGAGGAGCACGTGGTACCGGGTGCTTAAAAACGTTTTGGTTTTTGTATTCAAAAAATTTGTGTAGACACAGAAAAACAAATAGTGAAAAAATATGCCTGTTTGTGAGCTAATATTGTGCAAATTTGATATTTTGTAGAGCACAAAAATCTGCATGTGCTTAACAAATTATTACTAGCACATATATTTATGCGCAGGGTATATATGCCATTTCCTCTTCTCAATTTTTTGAAGTGTGCATGTGGTATTTCATGTGCTCTTTCCTGGTGCAACAATGGAATCCTCATGCTGCAACAACCATACTACACCACGATTTCAGAATTCGAGACACTAGCTGCGACCTAGTCATAGTCATGGTGTTTCGCTCGGCGAATCCTCCTTGGTGCGCGCGCCCTTATGTCTCGTGATAGTACTAGTACTACTCTGTATTGGGCCAAAATCATTTTGCTGAAAGCTATCAGCCCATCTATATATCGGATTAATACAGGTTTAAGCTTTTAATGCATTTTTGTTACTGTACAAGGAAAATGACAAGGGATGGCAAGTACACACATAGTATTACGACATGTGTATGTACTGTAAATTCTTTCAAAACATGAAGATATTTTTACTTTACTCGATCAGCAGGCTAATCCGGTACTATATCCATACCATTTATATGTACGATCTACTCCTGTTTGGTTTCAGAATTCGAGACACGATGTAGCTAGCTAGGGAGGTATATATGTAGGCATGGTGTTTTGGCATGTCAAACCCTCCTGTCCACGCGTCCTAGTCTTATCATATACTGTAACACTTTTACAGCATAGGAGTGATAATGCCCTGGGAAAGCGGAGAGGCCAGGTATGGTCATTTTTCTCCGTCTCTCTTCCTTGTGCTACGTTCCCGTCAGCATTTGTACCGTTCCATCTTCTAGCTAGACCAGCTTAGCTGTCTTTACAAAAACCTCTTGGAAGAAACACTTCTCACAAGACTTAATTATGTGGAGTATTTGGTTTTAACGTACTTAATTTTGCCACAGACACAATAGTAGTAGCAAAGAATGAAAAGTGTCGGTACATTAATTAGGGAAGTGTCTAATTAGCAGTTAATTATTTTTAATTTTATCATCGGTTATTTTTTTAGACCAATTAGATCTTCGTTCAGTGATTTTCTACACCCAATGCATGTTCTATACTAAGGTTAGTTCGCAGGTTCTACTTGACTCTTGTTGCCTCTTTTCCAATTCTTTGTTGGTCTAGTCTCTCGTGTATACGAGTAGCTAGCACTACTATATCTCATCATAAACAGGCAACAAGAGTATGTCTGTGGTAACAATATCACAGACAGTTCAGAAACCCAACTATTTGTGATAACTTATCCTGGAGCTAACTGATTGATCCTGGATAGTCATCATAGACAGGCTACAGTTAGACCCATCTGTGATGAGACACTGTGAGATTCCAATATAGATTATTACAGATGCCATAAGTGAATGCTGTGCCCACTTAGAAAATTTTCAACGGACTAAAATCTCTACACAGGTGTTCAGGTGCATATAAAAAGGGCCCGACTAAGAATCCATAAATGGTTTGAGCACACAATTCCCGGATTATAACATATATACTTGACGACATTCAGATGCAAACCCATTTGCCTTTCTCGTGGAGCAAGTATCGAGATTTCGCTGTTCAACTAGTTACTATATGTGAAAAGTTGAAAACAAGGAGGAGGCTCAACGCGACAAAATCAGGGCAAATCACTTGGGGCTTAGCAGCTCCCGGATCTCTCTCGGCCGAGCACAGGGACAGGCGGAGGCTCCATCACCACCCACAGCAGCGGCGCCGGCACCAGCCGTAACGTGTGCGCCATCCTCGTTAGCGTCGCCGCCCGCTCCCCGGCCGCCGAGGGCGTTGACTCAGTCGTCGTCACCACCACCAGCATGGCCGCGATTCCTCCGGCTGGGCCCTGTGCTAGCAAGCTCTGGTTCATGGGCAGCCACCCCGGCCCCGTGCAGCATCCTGACCACATGGCTGCTCCCCACCGTGCTCGCCCCGCCGGCCACAGTCGACCTCTAGTCGGACACGGACAATGGCGCGAACCCCATGAAGAAGCCCATTGTCGACGATCGGTAAACCGCCGATCTTACGGTATTCGTGAGAAGTATTTGTAGTTGGGTAGGGACCCTTAGGGCACAAGGCCAAGAGATCTGACAGCAAGGGAAACACCCTTTTTATACAGGTTCGGGCCTCCCTTAGGATAATAACTCTACGTCCTGTTCGTATATATTCACCAAATAGAGAGTCTTACAAAGGATGTGTATATTAGTGGCTACCCTAGACCTAATCGGAGACTAATACCGCAGGGCTCGACTCCTTTGAGGCGGCGGGTCTTCTCGTGGGAATCGCTAGGGCTTCTGGATGGCTTCAGGCTTGTCTGGATCTAAAGCGACCTATCCTCCCCTATAGGATTGCTGATCCTTTTATAGGGGACTTCCTGAGTCGTACCGGACATGGACTTATACCCGAGTAGGACTCTGGCTTTCTTAAATGTCTGGATTGACTTTCTGATTTAAGGAGTGTCCTTCTTCCTTACGGGGGGTTACCTTATCTCCTGGGGATCCTTACCGGATACGTGTTCTTATACTGATAATCCAGGGAATCGTGTACGTATACATCCTCGTATACGGGGTACCGTACTATTTATCATCAAGCCCCCCATCAGCACGTGATGTGAGGCCATGACTGCTCTGTAGGAAATCTGCCCTTCTCGGGAAGTAACTCCGAGTATGCGAAATCGAGTTCTTTGTCGCCAACATCCTCGAGTAGATATGAACTCTACCGGGTAGTCGCGACATCCTTGTCGGGATAAACTTCCGAGTAGTCCAAGGTATTTTCTAGGCTCGCTTACCCGGAAAGCATCTTTTCTGATTTAATCTGATCCGTCGATCACGGACACGCGTTCACCTGATAGATTTCTGGAAAACTGAACCGTCCTGGCAGAAATTTCGCGTGGTGATGAAGAATCTTTCCTTTTTCTGCGCCATTGTTTGGCTGACATTAGCCAAAACGCAGCGCGCTTGTCGGGGTCGTGGGTTTGTCAGACCCTCTTTTTCCCACGCAACTTCTCGCATGCGGGAAAAGCAACTGTTTGCATTAAATGCGATGAAACAGATCGTGCCGTTAACCGCGCTCCGGTCAGGCGAAAGTTGAATTCCTTAAGAAACCAAAAGTTGGGGTTTTGCCCGCATTGCTCTCTGTCTCTTAGCATTCCCATCTTTTTCCTTGCGCCCCTGCTTCCCACATTAGTCTCACCGTCGCCGATCACCGCCAGCGGCAATGGGGAAGAAAAGCAAAACAAAGAAGTCCCCCGATCCCAAAAAGTCGGCAGGGGATCCTTCAGGAGATCCGATCGTCGCCATCCCCGAGTTTGAACCCTTGGTGATGGACTCTGACGCCCTCAAGAGGCTCGTGGCGGAGGTGGTCATCCTCCTGGAGATGTTCGTGCTGTTCCAGGAGGCTGCGAAGGAGACGGTTCCGAGTCCAGACACGACTTGGACCGTCGTCTTCACCGATTTCTTCAGGTGTGATTCCAATTCCCACCTTCTCACTTCTTCCTCCTGGTGCTCCAGTTCTACGGGATCGAGTTGATTCACCTCAACCCGAACTCGGTCCTGATGCTGGCGGTCTTCGCACATCTGTGCGAAGCGTACCTCAGCATCAGGCCGAGCCTGGAGCTGTGGAGGTACTTCTACAACCTCCGCCGGATGAAGGCCGGCAGCGGAGGTGTCATCGGTGGTGCCAGATTCCAACTACGGGAAGGGAAGAAGGATGCCTACGTTTCCTCTTTCTGGAAGTCATCGTGGTCAGGCTGGCATTCGAGATGGTTTTACTGCCAGCCCCCGCCTTCCTCCAGGATTCACTACCGCGGTCTGGCTCTCTTCCTGACGAAGTGCTGAGTGGAGGCTCCGAAGGAGGCCAAATGGCTCAAGGCCCTCGTCAGCGACGTCGCCACCCTTGCCGCAAGAGGATTCTCAGCATGGGACGTTGCGGAGGACTTTCTTTGGTGCCAAATCAGCCCTCTTCGGTCGAGGATTCAGCCTGTCTGGGTGGTTCCGGAGGGCCAAGACTAGACAAGGGACTTTGATACAGGTAGGTACCCAAACCTTCTTGTATCGTTCTAGTCGGAAACAACCCTTGCCTTCTCACTCGTTTTGACTTCTTTCGATTGTGTAGATCTATCTCCTGAGGAGTTTCAAAGTAGGTGGAACAACCTATTCGAGCAGTCTCCTCAGGGCGGGCGGACTGACGTGCCCTTGCCGATCCTGAAGCTTAGCCCCGACAACCAAAAGGAGGTCCTCTTGGTGAGTTGGCAGTTTCTGTCTTGTCTAGCCCTGATTTGTCTAAATAGCACTGCTAATGGCTTCAGGCTTGTCTGGGATCTAAAGCGACCTGTTCTCCCCTATAGGATTGCTGATCCTTTTATAGGGGCTTCCTGAGTCGTACCAGATATGGACTTACACCCGAGTAGGACTCTAGCTTCCTTAAACATTAGGATTGACTTCCTAGTTTAAGGGTGTCCTCCCTCCTTACGAGGGGCTACCTTATCTCCTGGGGATCCTTACCGGATACATGTCCTTATACCGATAATCCAGGGAATCGTGTACGTATACGTCCTCGTATACGGGGTATCATACTATTCATCATCACCCATGAAGAAGGAGAGGCTGGAACGCAGCAGGGCCTTCCACAGCTGCGATCCGGACCCCTTCTTGGCCCTCCTGCCGGCGCCGCGGTGGTCCGTGAACGACCCCATGAAAGAGACCAATGACACCTGCCTAGCAGCCGATCTCCCCCGGACTCTCGGGAGCCTCGCATTGCGTTGTTGAGATTGCATCGAATATGTGTAGGAGTAGGTTACAAGTTGGACTAGAGAAGGCGTAGTATTGTAATAGGATACTATGGAGAGTCCTAGTAGGATATGGGTAGAGTTGAAATTGGACTCATGTATCCTAACCTCCTATATAAGGAGGGGGCACCACATAATGTAACCAAGCCGACACATGTAACTTAAAAGAGAGTTAATAAATGGGGAGGAGCGCTCGCAATCAGCTCCCGGGGATGTAGGCTTCGGCTAAACCTCGTCAACAAACATTGGTGTCATCTTCTTCTTGCATGCAATCTCGGTAGATCCTACGCTGTGCGACCTCGGTATTGCGACTAGTGGAACCAAGCGGCCACGGTGTTAGTCATATAAATTAGCGATGGTTTGATGTGATGGAGGCGTGCGGTGATCGCACGGGCGGTCAGACCGGCTAGGAGGGCAGGTTATACCGGACGAAGACGTGATGGGCTCGGACTCGGGCCAGAGTCTAAGCTGGATGCGACAGGCACGACGCGACTTCAGGCGAGGCCGGTCAGACGAGAGGCCAGGGTCAATCAGACCAGCAGGACAAGCAGAGGAAGTTTTTCGGTGAGGGCAAGCCTGCCGAGGAGGATCGAGTCCTCTAGTGCACGGCAATATACAGAGTCAGGCCTAGGACACGTAGGTGTCGGACAAGGCTCGATGGCTATAGCGGAGACAACTTTTGACCGGGGCGAGCCAATGTCGGCTTGCAGAGGGGTCGTGGTGGTCGTAGATCTCTGGTGTGCAGTGATGCGCATGCGTGAGCCCAGGGTGCGGTATTTGCATCGGAGGTGGCTTGTGGTGTTCAATATGGCGAGGGCACAGATTGATTCAGTTTGTGTGCGCACACGGAGGCCGAATCGAAGGACGCGGGGTGATGGACATAACTATCAGGACTCATGTTGAAGGCGGAGTGAAATCGGTCCATGTTGTATTGGACCTGGAATGGATGCCACTCCTGAAGCTATTAAAATATATGAAGAAGATGTTCTGCCAAAAGAAGGCCTTGTATCCTGAAGACAAGGATTATTTGCTCGGCAAGACTACTGACTTTACTTTTGCTGCCAAGACTATCTTTAAGATATTGAGGAGATCTTTGCTCCAAAGAAAGGCAATCAAGATGAAATTCATCATAGAACAAAGAATCTTCTTCTTAAGGCCATGATTCATGTCCCCTTCCATACAGCAGACTTCTTTGGCAATTTTATGTCAGAAGCAATAGTAGATCATGTGAAGCAACTGCCTTATGCGCCCTATCTGATGAAATTCATCTTGGACAAACCTGCCATTGATTTCCACTGTGATATTCTTCACACCAAGTTCACTCCCTCAGTCTATGAAGACTTGGTGAAGGAGGCACCGCAGGTCCAAGGCAAACACAAAAAAGGTTGCAGCCTCAACTACTCCACCTCAGTCATCTACACCTCATCCCCAGGCTGGTGAAGAAAGAGAACCATTGGCTAGTGATGATCCTCACTTCTATCATTTTGAGAGCCAGCAACAATCGCCTGGTGTGCAAAAGCCTAAAGAATCTTCTATGATCAAATTCTTCAGAAGATGCATCAAATGCGGAAAGAATAGATACTAATAGGCATGATCTCAATGCTATCTTCACATGGCCCTAGTGTCACAAACAGCTGACAGGGAAGCACCAAGGAGATCTTGGGTGCTCCTGAAGAAACACTATACTGAAGCAAAACTGGCTGCACAGGGTATCAAAGGAACTTATTCCTGGTGTGATCAGCCACTCTCTTCACTACACTATCGAGTCACCCCAAGTGCTCTGCTTCCACTGTCCAGCCCGATCCTCAACGTTCACCTTATGTTGAAGAGACTGCTACCTCGCCTCCTCAAGCTCAAGCTCAAGCAACAGCCCCAATTCCTCAGCATCACCTCGTGCCTCTGCCTCTGGGAGCTCCTTTCGGCGTCTAAACTGTGTCTCTTTGCCCTTTTTGGTTTCCTTGATGCGAAAGGGGGAGAGAGTATCTAAAGGAGATCTTAGGGAGAATCAGAGGAGTCTTTAGGAGAAAAGGGGAAGATATCAAGAAGGCTAGGATTAGAAGAGTTACAAACCTTGATTTTTTTATTCGATGATTCTTGCATTGGTTTGTAAACTCTATTTGGTGATCTTATGTCGTTTGTTACATTTACTAGACATGCTTCTCTTAATGTTCATTATATGCATGTCTATATCTCTAAGATTACTTCTTGTGCATTGTGTTATTAATGTTTATTCTTATACGATGCATCCCACGGGTTCCAAGATGTAGGGGGAGCTCCTCAAATTTTCTCAACATGTGCACTTGCATTCAAAGCTATTTTCAAATAGTGCACATATTTTGGGGGAGCTATCTCTACATCATGGAACTAAAAAAAATATAAAATTTTTATATCCAATTTGAAGCTTAAATCGGGTTGCCATCAATCACCAAAAAGGGGGGAGATTGAAGTGCATCTAGTGCCCCTAGTGGGTTTCGATGATTAATGACAAACGATTAAGGGACTAATGGTTTACTGAGTGTATACAGGTGCATAGTCCCCAAGGTAATTGATTTAACCAGTGGATGTCGACCCCTAAAAAGTTAATGATGAAGGAAGCTTGGACCTAGAAGATTAATGGTGATTTTCTAGTGTTTAATATGATCAATAGATCATTTGAGTCTATAGGACAAGCCGCACTATTAAGAGGGATAAAGATATCTAAGCTATAGGAAGAATCTTCATGTGTGCTCTGTCAAATTCTCTGAAGACTTTGTTAAAATCTCTTTTGAGACACAGACAATGATTCTCGGTGATACCGGTTTTTGAGAACCGGATATACCGAGATTAGTCTCTGTTGCGAGGTTTGATGACTTAGTCGTCTCAAGCCTCGAAGAGCTTCAATTACGGCATGACCGGTTTCAAGCCCGGTGCTGCCGAGAATGGCCTCTATGTCGGAGAGTTAGGGAACCCTGCCGCTTAGGGTTTGCCCTAATTTCATGTTTCGGAAACCGGTTTGTCCGTTCTTGAAGCTGGTGGTTTTCCGAATATGCTTCTGTTGTCTTAGGCTAAGTCCCATTTGTTTTATCTTCGATTCTACCAGCTTCGTTTCCGATTGTACCAAGAATCCTTTCTGGACTTAGGTTTCTTTGAGAGTGCTGTGTTACCGAGTTGATTTCCGGTTTGACCGCGTTTCCTCTTGTGAGAGAAGAATGTGTCATTACGTACTTCAAATCTCGATTTAACCGTTTATCAAAGTCGGCACTACTGGGAATCACTTCTGGAAGTGACTCTGCGGAGTAGAATCTTCAATCCCGGTGTGACCGTGATCCTTTCGGAACTACTGACTTTGAGTTGAAGACTTTCGCTGTGCATCTGAGTTACTCAGAATATGACCGTTGTTTTGAAACTCGGTACTTCCGGGTTCGTGTTCCGGTTGTTCCGAGGAAGAATCTTTTCCCCCAACGACTCTTTTCTGAGCTGTGCCTATTTATATCCCCCGATCCCCTGCGGGCTCGGAAGGACACTCTGTGTAAAATACTCTCTCTCATACTGTGTGTTCCCCTTTCATCTTGCTCCTTGAGATCTATTTTGAGAGAGAAAAGATTTGGGAGATTGAGACTTGATTAAGCATTCAAGTAAGAGCTTCTTCGAGCCAATAATCTTGACTTATTACTCTTAGAGATTTGGCATCTCCTAGCCGGCTAGGTGTCGTTGAGAGCTCTAATATGTGGATTCGCCTTCAACAAATTTGTGAAGGTTCTAGGATCACCTCAAGATCCACCACGAGTGATTGAGCAAATTCTAAGTGAACTTGGTTCAAGGAGAAGAAGATGAAGTCTGTGTGACTTCGGAGCTAAATGCTCAAGCCTCTCCAAATGAAGACGTAGAATTGTTGTCAACAATTTGAACTTGGGGATAAATCTTAAGTCTCCTCTCTAGCTCTTTACTTAAGTGTTATTCTTCATTTGAGTTAGATCTAATTTGGTATTTGTTGCTTCACCTTTAAATTACTTCACTCTTGCATGCTAAACAACTAATTTGAGTAAAATTTGATAATCTCCTATTCACCCCCCTCTAGTCGATAGACCTCGATCTTTCAGCTACGGTGTAAATGCATGGAGCATCGCAGCCAACCAAGGGGAGAAGTATGTGATCCGGAGTTGAGGCGTGGGACTCGGCATCAATTTTAGGAAATTGGTGGAAAGGCAGCAGGTTTGGAAGAAGTGTGGGCTGGCTACTCAAGAGATCTTTGATCGGGGCTGCGGAGCCTCGACACAGGAATTGTGGCGAGGCGTGCGGCTGAAGGCGCACGACAGATAGAGATGGTCTGGAAAGACTGTCCAAGGAAAAGGATGAGACAATTATGAATTTGACTCAGTGAGATGACTCAAGATATGGCTGTAAAGTTTCTTCAGTCTCAAGTGATGATTGAAGAAGGAAGTACAGTTGCAGGTGGAGTCATGGTGGAGTCACGGAGTAGCAATGGAGTCTCATCGGCGGTTCAGGTCGTTGAGCTGCAAAGGTGAATCTCAAAGTCCAAGGTGCACGGATGTTCACACAAGACGGCTTCAAAGTGGCAAAGGACATATTTGTCAAGGTGGAGTTTGTTGAGATTGTGTCGAATATGTGTACGAGTAGGTTACAAGTTGGACTAGAGAAGACGTAGTATTGTAATAGGGTACTATGAGGAGTCCTAGTAGGATATGGATAGAGTTAAAATTGAACTCATGTATCCTAATCTCTTATATAAGGAGGAGGACACCATACAATGTAACTAAACCGACACATGTAACTTGAAAGAGAGTTAATAGATGGGGAGAAGCACCCGCAGTCAGCTCCTGGGAATGTAGGCTTTGGCTGAACCTCATCAACAACCATCGGTGTTATCTTCTTCTTGTATGTAACCTCGGTAGATTCTACGCTGCCCGATCTCGATATTGTGACTAGTGAAATTAAGCAGTCACATAGAAATTAGCGATGGCTCGACGCCATGGAGGCTAATTTCACAACACGCGTCGTGCCGTGTCGCGGCTAGCTAGCTCGCTAGCAAGCTCGGCTGTATAAGCGTGTCCCACCTAGTTAAGCGGCAGGTGGTGGTGGGAAGGCCTGGCTCGCGAGCCGACTCGAGCTTCCCGAGCCTGGACGAGCCGCGCTGACTGCTCGGTAATAACTGCTAAAAAATTTCTACCGTTTACTGTGTTGCTCTTTTATCTCACTGCTCCACCACGAACCCCACGCTAGTTTACTTGCTCATTTCGTCTCCCTCTCTCTTCCTCTCCGCCTCCGCCCCAATGCTTCCGTAGCTAGGGTTTCTTCCTCTTGATTTCCTCCCGTCCGCCGCCATGGCAGGAGCAACCATGGCGGACTTCAAGTTTCTCGTCTACACGCTACGCCTGATGATCTTCATGTTCCCACCGTAAGATGTCTCGATCTTCCCTTGCTATGTATCCATGATGGAGTGGTGGCTACTACTGGCTATTATCTTTGTTTTTGTATGAATCTAAAGCTTTCTTCCCTTGCTCGCACTAGTTTTTGATGTTGTGAAAAATATGCGTTTTTCTCTAGCTTATGCACCGTTCGTTTTCATGTGAAAAGATGCTCCTCTCTCTCCATTTTGGTGCAAAACTTCTGTTTTTATCTAGGATCTAAGTTTTGATTGAACAAATCTAGTAGTATTTCCTACTTGAGGATGCATTTTCTTTTTTCACCTTGAGCTGTCTTCCCTTGCCATACAATGTTGCTGTGGTTTCGGATTGGAAATTGGAATTTTTTGCTCCTTGCTCACATTAGTTTTTGATGTGGTGACAATATGCATTTTCTCTAGCTTGTACACCATTCGATTTCATGTGAAAAAGATTCTCATTTTCTCTCTGGACATTTACGGTTTTTTTCTTTTTTTTTCTAGGCTGAGTTTCGTGGTGACTAAAAATTGGAACAAGGTATTCTTCGACTGTTTTGGACCTCAGATACTCATCGCTGATTCTACTGCCACACTGGTCACTCTTTGGTACTATGTTTTTGGCCCCACCAAGGAGGATTCTAAGTCATTGGTCATTCTGTATTCTATTGGGTTTGGCTTGAATATCATGTCACTGTGTATGTTCGCCATGTTTAAGAGCTTCAACAGTGGGCCGAAGAAAGCAGTATCTTGGGTACGAATTTCTTAAGTAAAAGATTCTGAACTGTTAGAATAATATTGAATTCTAACTTCTTTTCCTACTGTTATTGTAGTACTATACTGTTTTTGGGGTGTTTTGCTTCATTGTGTTTTTCATGTTTATGTGGATCCAAATGGGGGTCACAATCGTGAATGATAATTTGGACCGCTGCTACATGGGGACTCCTATTTGGGTTTTCAGCTGAAGTTTTCCAAGTGGGGTACCCGGCATGGGTTCGGATGGTATATATGTAGCATGTTAATTAGTTCTACCATTGCTTGAGTCTATACTAGTCATTCTGGTATATGGTTGATTTCGTTTACTCAGAGAGACGTGAATTTAGCTCGTGATGAAGAACCAATATTTTGGATGAAAGTCTGTGAAACCCTAATGATAATTACGACATCTGCCTGTGACATCTTGTACAACTACAATGAGGATATTTGGAGTACTACCTTTGAGCGCAATCTAATGGTAGGTGGTGCATGCAGTTTTAAGCTTTGAGATGTTGTATATATCATTTCGGGTAAATAATTGTTTGATGTCTTTGAATTTTAACAGATCTTAAGCTTCACAAGTGTCATATGCGGAGTAATTCAGCTAACGTTCCGCTTTTATATCCTTGAAAGACCTGGTTACAATCGCTCGTCGTAGGACCGGGGACAAAATCGGAAGCCAGTGGGTATAAGGTTAGATGATCCTTACGATTCCTAAGCACTTATCTAGTTCACCTGATCAAAATGCAGAATAGTTTCAGTTCTAGCTTATTACTACTTGCCTGAGGTACCATCATATATGGATCTGTCCTTTTTTATATATGTTAAGACAACTAAATATGTGTTGTCATCCTGCATGCACGTTTTTTATTTGTTGGTAGTAGAGAATTTATACTGTACTCGGGTGTGAACTGCATATAGTATGGACTTTGATCGAACTAAAGCAACCCTACTTTTTGATTGAATGTAGTTACTACAGTGTCCGAATTTTAAGACTTGACAGTTACTGTATCAAGCCCCAGTTTGTCTCACACTAACTTGGCTGCCTAATCTTTCGATTGTGCAGACAAATCTAGGGAAGTTTCGGGAGAGGAAAAATGCAGAACAACATCTCAAAACCGACCAACCAGAAAGTTTAATGGTTTTTGTAATGCTTTTCAATGGGAGAATTTCGAAGGACAATTTTGTTGAATCTTATGTTTCGCCATTATGATTATACATTGGTTCCTTAACTGTTCGAGAATCTGCGTATACACTGGTTCGCTATTGGTTGGTTAAATATTCGTGTTTCTTGGCTTAATTCACGAGAATATGCCCAGTCTGAGATATGCAGATTCACCTCTGAATCTTACCTTGTTGTCACGTGCCTGGTCCATTCATTTCTCGGTTACCAGCTTATTAAGTTGATCTGGTTTTTTTGCTGTGGGTAATTTAGGTGAACAAAAACACCGACCTTGTAGCAGATCACGTTCTGCGTTTCCTTCATGCTAGTAAGTTGAGCCAAGTGTCCAGCAATGCTCCGATGATTGAAATGATCGTTAAGACTCAATGGTCCTAGTACGTGGCTGATCACTGGGAGTGATGATTGAAATGATCGTTTAAGACTCCCTGGTCCTAGTACGTGGCTGATCACTGGGAGTGCATCCTCTCCGACGTATGACCTCGCCAGCGTGTAATATAGCTGTGTCGTCCTCCTGCTAGACAAGACGGCGACCAGCTGGTCATGTGCTACCATCGGTAGGAGTAGGTGGTTCGTGCACGAGTACGACATCGGGAACGTCAACCTGCAGCTCCGGCCGGGAGTAAGATCGCCTGCCATCAACGTACGGCTATGTATATATACTGTCCCCGGACGAAGCAGCTGGTCGGGCGTCATTCGGTTCTCCATGTTAAGAGTATATCGATTCGATCGTTTGTCTAGTTATGATGGACACGGCTGTTAGTAGCTAGCTAACCCTATCATGTCCCTGTAAATCTCGCTCGAACCGACGACTATAGATCCTTCTGGCCTTGAGTTGTTATGTTTGTGCTGTACTCTCTCTCATCTAAAATTTAAGTAGTTTTAAACATTGGTACAGTTTCTAATGTAACACTTTAACAATCTACTTTTTAAAAATATATTATTTAAAATAAATATAATTACGTATTACTAAACTATATTTTATGATGAATTCAATAGTGTCGATTGTTTTTGTGAATATTGGTAATATTTCTTATTTTATGATCAAATTTAAAAATATTGGACTATCTAAGATTCTATAAATACTTAGATTTCTGATGGGTAAGTTGTAACGCCACTCGTTGATCACGCCGGCTGCATTAGTTGAAGCACCGAGAAGCACAATCTCCATCTCCCACCTGAGCCCGGATCTTTTCACCCCTGAATCTTACCTCGTAATTGTATTGTTTATTGTCACGTGCCTGGTTCATTACCAGCAAGCATGTTAAGTTGATCTAGTCTTTCCTGTGGATAATCTGTTCTTACCGCCACGTAACGGGGAGGAATTTTTTACCGGCCACACAAAGCGCTCGATGCGGCGCAGGGCTGCAGCTAGCGCTAGTGCAAA
Source organism: Stipa capillata (assembly GCA_019208055.1). NCBI lineage: Eukaryota > Viridiplantae > Streptophyta > Magnoliopsida > Poales > Poaceae > Stipa > Stipa capillata. The sequence continues at coordinate 198,849 of JAGXJF010002810.1, forward strand.
ATATTATGTAGCATGGTTTTGAGGCAAAACGGTGTTCGATCATGTCGAGATAGCTCCAGCAAATCCAGAGAAGCATTACTCAAAGCTGAACGCTTCAAATTAACACACAAACTAACGTAACTCTCCAACCTCCAAACCGAAGCATGCGGTGCAAACTAAAACCCAAACGCTTATGTGACCCGCACAATATAACCCCAAAACGGAAGCTGAAACCGGATGCCGTGAGCGTGAGTGATGGACGACGGACGGAGCAAGAGATTAACATAGAGTTAGACGAGTAGTGCCTACAGGAGAAAGAGAAGAATGATTCTATTGACTTCAGAGGGTTGACAGGATCACACCAGTGCCAGGTCATCGTACAGGGGATCGAAATAAGGCTGAGCAAGGAAAATCGCCGTCAAGCCTAAGTTACGTAGATCACTCCAGCTGCATAATTAAGTTTGTCAGTGGCAATGGAACCATGTTTTTTTGTGTTGATTTGTACCATACATTCATTCATTAATCAAAATACATGCTTTAGAATTGATGTATCGACAAAGTAGAAGACAAAATTGCGAATATTAAAAACATTTATTCTGCAAACATGGTTTTTTATGCTTGCTTAAAAGAATACACATACTTCCGATACCCTAAACGCATAATGTTCACCAAGTAACTGAGAAAAAGAGTAGCCAAGAACAAACATAGTAAAAAATCGCCGTTGCCGGGGATCGAACCCTGGGTCACCCGCGTGACAGGCGGGAATACTCACCACTATACTACAACGACCAGCTAGACATTTAAAACGAACTAAGTAATTAATTATAAGAAATAACTGAGCCAGTACACTTTCCCCTGGGCAGCAGGTCACGAAATGAAAGCTGCAGGGCGAAACAAACCTGAAGCATCAATTCCAGAGATTGATTTCATTATACATCTGGACGGAAACACGTGAATCAGTGTTGCACTAAGTATACCAATCACCCGGTAGAACCGATACATGACATGATTGGCGAAAGGAAAAATTCTATTTTGAACCATAAACTCTTAGACCGACTTGGACAATGAACTATGAAGCCATTTTTTTAAAACTGTTTAACTGAAACCCTAATCCAGTTTTAGATGGTGGTTTTGTATTTCGGGTTTTTTCAAAAATGTGAAAAAATAAATGGGTGTAACGAATGCTGTGAGATGATAACGTGCAAAAATTCATCAAAAAATACAAGAATTCATCTTGTGCAAAATATGACGGAAATTTATGAGTTCACTATATGAAAGCAAGTACTACTTTTTAGTATCTTTTTTATATATAGCATATTGTGATTAAAACTTATAGCGAAAGTCCCAAGTTGGAGGCTCTGAAAAGTTAAAAGTAACGTATATTTCCGAACTAACGGATTACTATGCAACTTTACCATCCTTTTATAATCTAATTGATTCTTTTGAAATATAATCCAATTAATTGATCAGGTTGGTCATATTACACCACCAAGTACTCATTTTCTTCCTTCCAATAAGAGTTTGGGTCTTGTGTGTCAGGTCTAAAACAGCACGCCTCGCATCACCCTTGGTGGTCATCCAGGTGGTCACTGGATGTTGCGATGTCATATTGCTTCTGGCCATACAAACACGGCAAAACTGTTACCCATATGGCACATCAATCGTGTTTCCTTGTAAATATTACAAGGAGATTCTAGGTGGGCTAATCTGCAGAAATTTATGGTATATCTAAATAACCAAAGAGAAAAAAATTCAATATTTTTCCACGGTATTATTTCTTTGGAGAAATATATTCGACGGAATCCCATCCGAAGTCAGATTAAATTGGATCCTTCATAATCAAATAGCTCGCGTGGAGGAATTACTGGCCGTTTGATTAAACTAACTTGTATCATGTTGCCAGCAATCTAGACGGGATACATGTTAAGATAACGTTGCTGTATTCCTCGTCAGCTAAACTTCTCTGACTAGTATCACTCTCAAAAGTTTACTTTTTCATGTAGAAATCCCATGGAGCCCACTGATACTGATGGAGCGGACAGATCCTCGCTGATTTGTTGTGAAACTTGACTGACATCGGCCAGTTCCCTCGATTTTCCATTGATTTATCTAAAACTTTCTTCAATCAACTTCTTTGAAATGCTATGCAACGCATAGAAGAAACTTGTGGGAACATATATAACTCCTTAATTCTAAAACTCAAAGTTGTTGAAACATCAAATTCGAAACTTGTGGAACATATATAACTCCTTAATTCTAAAACTCAAAGTTGTTGAAACATCAAATTCGAAACTCTTCGAACTAGGAATTTTAAACATAAACCTTTCGAAAGCTTGAATCGTGCATCTAAAAATTTAAGCCTTACTTGAATTAGAATTTCGAAACTTTTGTTATACTTGGTTCGGTCCTGGAAGTTGTTGAAACCGTGAAAGTTCCAAACATGAAAATCTCTTTCAAAATAACAATAATAATAATAGTATGAAAAATCCGTTATTCCAAGTGCTGTGAAAATAATAACAAATCGTGAAAACAAACTCGGCCTGCAATAAATAAGCTCCGCAAGAGAGTGACCGCGTCCGCTCGCCTCCCACAAACAAACCCCCTCGCACGCCATCGCATCCACCGCCGGGAGCGAGCGATTCTGATGGCCGGCGCCGGCGGCGTCCGCCGCTGGCTGGCGGACGAGGCGCCCGACTTCCGCTCCCGCATGCTCCAGAAACTGTAAGCAGCACGCGCTCCTCTCTCCCTCTCTCCCCTTGTCCGCGCGCGCACCCCGATCCTTCGCGCCCCGGCCCGTGACCTCCACAGGTCAGAGTCCTCTATATTATATATGTATGTTAACTGTTTATATTTCTGTAGTTATATCTCCTGTTATGTTTTAGTTATGCCCATTTGCTTGTATAAATCCAATTTAGTCATTTAAGGTTCTTGTGTATATAATGGGTGGTACTTTCTTGTCATTGTATTTCAGCGCGCGTGCATTACTAGCTGAATGACTGAATCAAACTGATGAGTTGTTGTTTGTCTACCATGATTGTTTTATTATATTTTAACAGTTCTACGTAATCGTATTGCTGCAAAAAAATAATCCGTTGCAGATCAACTTTTGGAAGGATGCTTACTTTTCGGAGTTTATGGAACTTGATCAAAGAATTGTCATTCCAAAATTAACAGAGGCTCTCTATCCTTTTCCTAGATTTGAATCTTCATTCATCAATATTCTCGGCGCATTTCTATCACTTATATCACTTTATTCCATCTCTATACAGGAACAATTCTGGTCATTACCCAAAGAGAAAGCTGAGGAATGCAGAGATAAAGTAAATATCAAGAGATTAATCAGAAAACGCTGAATTTCTTACAACTGCAGAAAAGTAATGTGCACGAGGGTTTGAAGGTGGAGTTTCCCTAGTACGAAAAGTTCATACGGTATTTGCTGGGTGTCACCAAGAAAAGTAAAGCTCGCAATGAAAGATGAATACAACATATCAGTCGCAGAATTGTCGTGAGCAGCCTGAAGTCATCAGTCTTACATGCAATGCAGCCCCAATCACTGGTGGTAAAAGGTTGGCAAAAACTATAGCTTGAAAAATCTGGAGATATTAAAATCAACTACTGTGTTTGATGCAATTTGATGCATTTATTTTTAAATGTTAAAAGAGAAATCTGAGAAATATTGGATAGCCAACACTGTGTGACTCTAAAGCCTGAATCAAATAAATTATTATCCTGAATAACATAAAGTACTAGTTGCAAAGTGTTGGACTTCTTTCTAAATTAACTTTCCATTTTTGTTAACATTTTATAGTTCCAACATCGTGACAATTCTGTTCACTCTTATTCCCTATTTTCAGAAGATAGGAGGAGAAATGTTTTTAATGCCCTTTATTCAGTATGTTTCTTTATTTTTCATTTGCAGTAGACAGCAAGAGCGACCTGCAGATGCAAGCATTCGACAGTCAAGGCAAACCATTGTGACTAGAACACCACCAACTCATGAGCAAAACAACAGCAACCACTTGCTAGGATTAGCAAGTCCGTCCTCAATCAGTTCACCAGGAGCACTGCAGTCTTGACCTACCAATAAGCTTGCGTGCTTGACCCCCGCAACGGTTGCGAAGCCAGCGGTTGTACCAGTTGCTTCACCCTGTGCCTCCGTGAAGTCCACATTGACACCACTAGTTGCCAAGCTAGGGGTTGCACCAATTGCTTCACCCTGTCCTTCGATGAAGTCCGCGTTTTCAAAGGATAGTGACAGCATATCTGCCTTGTTGCACGACAATGCAGCAGCACCACCACCAGCAGTAGCAGCAGTACCACCAGAAGTAGCAGCACCACCACCAAAAGCAAATGGTTCTAACCAGGTCTCTCCTACTAAACCGACAACGTCAGCCTCACCACTTCAGGCAGAGACAGCAGCTGGTCAAGCTGAGGATCAACCACGCGGTGGAGCTGAAACACAGATGGTCAAGAAGTCCATCGACTGCCTCATTGATGCAGTAAGTCTGCCAGATTGACCATCTCAGTCACAGTTCATGCTATGTTGCAATCTCCCATACTGACAGTTTCATGCTTTATCTGGTATCTAACGTCAGATGCGGTCTTCATCACCTGCCACGCTACGCAACTCAGTTAATTCAACCTGGTCTGTCCTCAGCATGAGCGACATTTTTCCACATGGGGAAATTGGCAGATTTCTGCATTGCACATTCTCGCATTAGCAGGGTGGATCTAATACTGTGAAGAAAATGAAGCGTGTTTTCAATCATACAAAGTCATGTTCTGAATCACCACCACTATCACCGCCACTGGGAAGCATGGATGGCAGTTACGTGACATTTGAGTGCGATGCCTCGGACTCTAGATCCAGCAGCGAACGACGCGTTAAGAGGCAGAAAACACAGGTAACACGATTGATCATTACTTTCTGAATTTGTGCCATAATATCTATTCTCCTATCTTTTGGAGCACAATTAATTTTATGTTTCTCACTGCATTAGAGTAACATCGTTTGAATTTTCCCTTGCAGAAGAGATCCTAGCTATTAACAGCACACTGATCGATACAGTGATCAGCATGACTGATGACTGGAACGGCTGGGATCACCTGTTGTGATGACGGGACAACGATCAAGCTCTCATATAGTGCCGTGTCGCTTTCACTAGGCCTAGAATCAGTCTTTGCAACATCTGAAATGGTATTTTGACCTTCAGATACTCGCCGCACGTTACGCCACATTGCGTAGGTACCACAATGTACTGACTGATACTCTTAAAAATGCAGTCTATTGTCATGCCCACAAAGCTATTCATTCCTGCGGATTATCCGAAAAGCTCTCCAGTGATTGTCGATGATAAAGATGATGACCAGCAAAGGTACGTTCAGTTAGTTCATGCTTGTTTACTACGACTGATCATCAGTATGTCTCAATCTGCTCTTGCGTCACTAAAGCTTTGGCTATGTATCGACCACCTGCAGGAAGAAGTTCAGTTCCATCTCAGACTCGGCAGACATGGCGTTCTGGCGTGCCCTCAGAGATCTCCCAGAGCCCCGGTCGATCAAGGAGACAGCCAGCCAGCCAGGGTGTGGGACGCCTGCGTGCGGAAGGCTGTGGCGGAGTTTGCGCACCGGCATGACGGTGAGACGATCAGCTCGAGGGTCGGCCGGTGGGAAAGATGCGCTCGCTCATGAGAAATAGAGATAGATACCATGTGTGGCTTGTTTGTTGTAGAACAGAACAAACAGTAAGGTGAGTCCATACTCCGTAGACAAATACATATGTAGGAGGAACAAATTAGCTGGGATCATAATCATCTTGCGTATAGCAGTAGTAGAACTGTACAGAGTTTAGTTTCAATATATGGAGATTGATGTGCCATATGAGTTGATGTTGATCCCATAGATGTAAAATGTGACTTGTACTTGTGAAAATTTCAGTGAGCTGACCAATATTAGAAGCAAGAACTACTAGGAAAATGATTAGGGGGTGAAATGCAATCGTAGACTCTGAAATGAGGAGGAACATGATAAAGTTAAGCACCGAGCGTAAAAATATCTTCAATGGATGCTATTGACATAAAAGCAGCAAATGACACCGGCATTGCACCAAAGGAAGTGCATGTCTTCTCCGGACAAGTAGTTGGTGGAACAGCTAATACTAAGCGCCAGAATAGCCTGAAACATGGTGAAGCATGCTTTGTTAAGGTATCCTTTTAGTAATGCCATTCAACTAGATGGTGAAGACCAACATATTTTGAGTTTATGCAAAGATAATGATAGATTATGCTTCATTTCGTGATGCAATTACATTTGACACTACATATTCTACCAACAAAGAATACAAACCTTTTAGGGTTTTTGTTGGATTTAACCATTGTAAAGAATTAGTGGAATTTGGAGCTGCTCTCTTGTATAACGAAACAATAGACTCGTTCAAGTGGTTGTTTGAAACTTTTTTGGCAACACATAATCAAAAGCATTTTACTGATTGGGTCACTAAAATCACCCAAAATCTCCCACAAGCCTCCGGCCTAACTAATAGATCTAGGGTTCCTAAATATGTCTGGTCGAGCTCTGTCCTTATATAGGGATCAACATCCCAGTCTGGGACTGTAAAACATCCTAGACGGTTCGCATTTTCAACTATCTCAGTGCTATGCTAGATGGCTCGAAACTTGAATTGTCTAGAATGTCTACTCATTCGAGACGGTTCACATTTGGGTTGAGGTGTCCAAAAATTTCCTAGATGATGTGCATAGGCAACAGTCTTGGATGTCCCACATCTGCAATAGTTCCAAAGAACCATTTGGGATAAGGCATCTAATATAGGCATTTTCATGTAGTGGTTGTTCAACCTCCAGGGTTTGAGAAGAAAAGAGAGGAGCATAAGGTGTTGCACTTGCATAAGGCCTTGTATGGCCTGTGACAAGCACCAACGACATGGACCGCCAAGCTCGATGAAATGCTCGTAGCTCTCGGATTTGAAAGGTTCCTATTGGAACATGTGATGTACGAGAGGAGAGATGAAGATGCAAACCAGCTAGTAGGGGTGTACGTTGATGATTTAATCATCAGAGAGGAAGTACGATGGAGATTGATGTGTTCAAAAATCAAAGAAAGAAGATGTTCAGTATAAGCGACCTGGGTTTGTTGAGTTATTATCTCAGTATAGAAGTGCATCAAACATCCGGAACAATCTCCTTATGTCAATCTACGTATGCGTCAAAGTTGCTTGAAAAGTGTGTTATGATGTAGTGCAGCCCTACACTAATTCACAGGGACCAGCATGCAAAATTGAGCAAGGGAATAAGCAAGAATCCCCCGGTGGACATGACGCTGTACATAAGCATGGTAGGCAGCTTGACATATTTGATCCATACTCGTCTTGATCTAGCTTATTCCGTGGGGATAGTGAGCCACTCTATGGAGAAACCTATTACCGAACACATGAGTGTTGTGGGACAGTATTGCAGTACATGAAAGGGATATTGGATCATGGGTGTGTTTACAAGAAGGATGAAGAAGGGCTCAAGTTGCATAGTAGGACACATGGATGATAAAAAAACCACGTCAGGGATGGTGTTCTATCTTGGACCAAACTTGATCAGCTGGTGCTCTCAAAAATAAAAGGAAGTAGTTTTTAGAACCATAGTATTTAGAGACCATAATTTTAGAATTTAAACGCCAACAAGTACTCAAGTGTTTTTTCTTCTTCTTTTTTTTTCGTGAGAACTCAAATGTCTCTTTGTCTTGGGAGTAGGTCATCCGGTCATGCCAAAGTTTTAGAAGCTACTAGTCATCAACATGTAACTATGTAAGTGGAGAGAAAATTATTGCCTATTTGGAACATACTAACAAAAACAGGGACAGGAATCATATAGTGATATAAGAACCGAGTAAGCAAAGCCGGAGCTTCGTGTGGGCCAGCCTGAGTCCTAACCCCCTCCCTTCACCCAGTAGTAGGGATGTATTTTGGTCCATTTCTATTAGCTGATCCCTGTCAATTTACTACATGCACCCCTTAAGCAGTTTGACCCTGCTGAAATTTCGCTCAAGCTTCGTCACTGCGAGTAAGAATCTCTGTAAGTATTGGAAAACAAAATGTCAACATTATATCCCTCGGTCTCTCTCCCCGTCATTGTCTCCTCTCACGACGCCGCCCTCGTCCCCACCTTTCCCCCTTCTTCCTAGTCTCTGTCGGCTGCCATCCTGGATCCACCACCATCTCCTAACGACAACAATGGCAGCCGTCTCCTCTTCCTTCGCGTCGACCTGCCTACCGGCTCAGCCTAACTAGCGGCCCCTGCCACCCACGGCCTGGTATGCTGTTGTGTTGTCTTGCCGCCCCACGCGGGCGTCGACGTCCTCGCTGTCGCCGGCGTCATCATTGGGGACGCGGAGATCGATGAATGAATCGACGTATGTACTACTAAAGCCGCCGTTTCAAGGCCGAGACGGCCGCCGTGCGCCGCGCCGCCACGAGAGAGAACAATTTCTCGGCTTGCATGCCAGCGACAGAAAGTGTGGAGGCGGCGCCATCGCCTCCGGTGCATGCACGAGCCTGGCCACCTTCGAGCCGGCAAAGACCTTGGCTTCCCCTACGGCGAGCACATACGAGTGCCCCTATTGCTTCGCCGGAAGACGGCAGCCAGCCAGGAAGAAGACAAGGGAACAGAGCATAAGGTGCTCCATTCATGTTTCCCTTTCCACGGTGAAGTTTGCACTGACTGACTCGAACGAGAGTTGTCTCTGTGCGTACAGCCAGAGGTGTCTCTCTAATTACAATTGCATCTCTTATAAACAAAAACAACCGAGAGAAACGCCACTAATAAAATTTGGTGATCAAAACAAGCGATCCGATCTCAGGTTGTTTGACCTCTGGTTGCAAGCATCCACCACATAAGTTAAGTTGCACACGCAGCGCAATTTACTAAGAAACCACTTTCATCTGTTAAGCAACCGCTGGATGCATTTGATGGAAATTAAATGTTGTCTAATTAGTTAACTCCAAAACCAAAGCAACATAGTATTTCCAAACTGGCCAATTTGCTAAAATTCTCAAAAACCAACTCTCTGAATACTAGTCAGCCGGATTGATCTTTGTAATCGAATGCCCTAGATCATCATGTGAGATCGATCAGATTATAGTCCAGTTAACAGTTGCTTGTGATATCAGAATCAGATTGACAATTCAGTTAACAGGAGTATCATATAGTATATTGGGCCAATTAATTAAACCATGCAGCACTAGCGCATGGCTGTTAATACCACGTTTGCTTCACTTACGCGCGACTCCCACAAACGCGAGTTAAATAAAGCCCGCAGCAATATATAGCACATGGCTGTAAAACAAGGTGCCCGTGGCATTTGAACGCACGTGTTGTGCGTGGTTTGACCTTGGGACAACTAAACTAGCCAATCTGTTCCCTTGCGTGCATTTGGATGATACGAGTGGAGATCAAAGAATTGTGATTACTGCTAGTTGAGTCCTACCTGTGTACGGTGTACCTGACTGATTTAGATGTGTACCCTTTTTAGATGATTATTCGATTGGCTCGGAATCCCAAACTTAATTAGGACAATGTACAATGATTGATACCGGTCTTTTTAGAACTTTCGATTGGTTGGAAGAGAAACAAGGAAGATCCTTTAGTGATGAGATGATTTGGGATCATTTTTTTTCTCCATTGTGCCAGATTTTATCCCTCAGGTATGTTGTTCGATCACTATATGCTGAACAAATATATCAAAAATATGTATTTCTTTGATGTTAGATAAACAGTATTAACTCTTGTAACAAATTTATTCTAAGCACCAATTTTGACCAGATAATGGCTTGACGGAAATGGATCTGCATAAATAACAGGAGTACGTACGTAGAACTAATGCAGTTCCTAATGTAATATGATGGTCTGTAGATGTCGAGTATGGATCTGCATATAAATAACATAAGTAGGGGTAATGCATTTTCCACATGTAATGGTGGTCTCTGCTCCTTCCACTTAACACATGCATCGAGTGTAAATATGTAAGAGCTTCCACGATTATATGCACATCATCCTCTCTACGATCAAAGTGAAAAACACTCGAATTTTTATTAGGAATTTCCTCGTCGTTCATGATGGCCTGCTCTTGAGCTCTTCCACTCCGGTTGTCCTACAAGCCCGTAGCCGATGACGCTGGGACCACCCTCAGGCTGCACCTCCACATACTCCATTGCCCCGTCGGCTATTCCTGTATGCCCCGTGATGCACATCCGAACCCTCACCCCGAACCCAAATGCTTATCCGTGGCGCTGTGGCCGGAGAAGACGCCGCCGTGGCAGGAGAAGATGAAGCCCAGAGGCAAACACTTGTGAGATGAGATCGAGCGGTGCGCAAATAAACTATGATTTCGTCAATGTTCAAGTTCCTGCAAAATAGAAAGCCCCAAAATGAAGGCTGAAAATCCAATGGAAGCTCAGCCTCATCTGGTCTGTGTCCCTCGTCCTGTTCGTCCTCTCCGCCTTGCACGTCTACTGCAAGACGACGCGGAGCCGCCGCTCGCCGCAGCGGCTGCCGCCGTCGCCGCCCGGGTGACCGGTGATCGGCCGCCTCCACCTGCTGACGGACATGCCCCACCACGCGCTCGCCGAGCTGGCCAGGAGCATGCGCGCACCGCTGCTCCGGCTGCGGCTCGGGAGCGTCCCTGCCGTCGTGATCTCGACGCCGGACCTGGCCCGCGCCGCGCTCACGACCAACGACGCGGCGCTGGCGTCGCGGCCGCACTTCCTGGCCGGGCGGCTCCTCTTCTTCGGGTGCTCAGACGTGACGTTCGCGCCGGCGGGGGCCTACCACCGCATGGCGCGGAGAATGGTCGTCTCCGAGCTCCTCTCCGCGCGCCGCGTCGCCAGCTACGGCGGCGTCCGGGCCAGCGAGCTCCACCGCCTCCTCGCGCGCCTCGCCGACGCCTCGCCGAGACCCCCGTCAACCTCAGCGAGTGCCTCCTCAACCTTGCCAACGACGTGCTCTGCCGCGTCGCCTTCGGCCGCCGTTCCCGCACGGCGGCGAGGACGACAAGCTCGCCGCCGTCCTCGGGAGTCCCAGGAGCTCTTCGCGGGGCTCACCATCGGCGACTTCTTCTCGGAGCTCGAGCCCTTCGTCAGCACCGTCACGGGGCTCCGCCGCCGGCTCAAGCGCTGCCTCACCGACCTCAGCGAAGTCTGCGACGGTATTGTCGACGACCATATCAGCAGCAACCAGGACCGCGTTCCCGGCGACGAGGACTTCGTCCACGTCCTCCTCCGCGTCCAGAAATCCCCCGACCTCGAGCTCCCTCTCACCGACGACAACATCAAGGCCCTCGTCCTGGTACGTACGTACGCACACCATTTACTTTCTTGATCACCATGACAGAGAATCTCACCGGAGCTATGCATGGTTCGCACGCAGAACATGTTCATCGCCGGAACGGACACGACGTTCTGGACGCTGGAGTGGGCGATGACGGAGCTGCTCCGCTACCCTCGCATCCTGCGCAAGGCGCAGGACGAGGTCCGGCTCGCCGTCGGTGGCAAGGGCCTCGTGGAGGAGTCGCACCTCGGCGAGCTCCGCTACATCGGCGCCGTCATCAGCGAGACGTTCCGGCTCCACCCGGCGGTGCCGCTGCTCGTGCCGCGGGAGTCCGTTGCGCCGTGCACGCTCGGGAGCTACGACGTGCCGGCCAGGACCCGCGTCCTCATCAACACCTTCGCCATGGCCCGGGACCCGGAGGTCTGGGAGGACCCGCTCGAGTACTCGCCGGAGCGGTTCGAGGGCGTCGACGCCAAGGACGCGGACTACAAGCTGCTGCCGTTCGGCGGCGGCCGGAGGAAGTGCCAGGGCTATTCGTTCGCCATGGCCACCTTGGAGGTGTCGCTGGGGAGTATGATGTACCACTTCGACTGGGCGCTGCCCGCCGGGGTGCGCGCCGAGGACGTCAACGTCGAGGAAGTCTTCGGGATCGTGCCAACTGCCAAGGAAGAAGGAGCCGCTCTTCGTCTCCGTCAGGAAAAACGAGGCGTACCAGTTTAAGGGGAAGGAGCTTGTTTAATTTAACCGATTTGCTATTTCTCAGTCTTCTTTCGGTAGAGTTGCACATCATCAAACTTCAATTACATAAAAAAAAGTTTATGAGACTTTAGATTTAGAAGTGTTTTCAAACCTAAAGTTACATATAATTTCTAAAATACATAATTACTTAATTAACCATAAATAAAGAATCAACTTTCAAGATCGCTGATTAGATAGTTGTTCAATTTTGGTCAAGCTTTTGATAATTAAGTCATGTCTATGTTTTTGTATGCGACTGCTCTCTGAATTGAGTACCAGTATTGGGTTCATGATGATATTAATTAATCAAGATTGGGTCGATCTCTTCATTTTCCTATTAGAAAATTCTGTTACTCAAGTATTTGGCCCAAACAACATTCAACAGCAAGTTGCCTGAGTAACTAGTAACCACAACCAGAATAGCAATGAGCCATAGATGATGGCAGAAGAGGATCTAATTAAGGTTCATTTACATGCTAAACATACTCTTTCTCCATCAAGAAATAATTCAGCGTCCAATGCATGCATCCATGAAACCAGAAGAAGATAGAGAAGGGTGCAGCGACTTATCAACTCAACAAACTGTGGAGCACAAGTATGATCATACGCAAATAATTAGATAAGTGACCAGAATATTAATGAATTCCAATCTTCTACTAGATGAAAATAGACACCTGTCAGCAGTATAAACCAGCAAATATCTTCTGATCCCACCAGGAACTCAGGAACTCGCTGGGGCGGTGTTTAAAAGTTGATTAGGTCATCTTTCTTTGGATCCTGTTTTCTGGGTGCTTCCTGGGAGCTGCTTCCTCCCTTCTTGCCAAATATCATCTCATCGAGATCATCGAGGATATATATCATCATCTCCGCCCGACCTTGCTCGAGAACCGGCTGGTTTTCTGACCAGGGCATCTTCACTGCCAACAGTAGCGGAATCTTCATGGTCTGTGGCAATTGGTATGACCACTGGCTCTTGTTCAGCATGCTCCAGCGCCATGGGTTTCTTCATCTCTTCATATCTGGATAGCACTTTCTGGATCTCATCGTTCACACTCAACGCCTCAAAGAGCATGGCCTCATTGTCTCCAGCCGTCTCAACGAATCTCTGGATAGTGTGTTGAGATTGGTACAATTGTTGCACAAGAGTGGTTGTCAAGTCATCCTGTGGAAGTAACAGAACTAGTCAAAACATAATACTAGCTGTTGGTTAGTTTAAAAATATGTCCCACAAAATCTACCTCGAACTATTAAAACAACATGTAGCATAGTCGAAATGTAACTAGTCCACATTGCACAACACAGAAAGCACGGATATGTTGCAACTGTTTACTTGCAGTGAATGTCATCACTATCAGGGAACATTACATCATGCTCAACGAAGCACTAAGGAGTATCTTTTCAACAATCATGTTTTCAAATACATACATATACATATATATATATATATGCACTTGAAACTGTTTACTAAGCAAAACAGTTTGTAATGTATTACAGACCTACTTCACGAGGACTTGTGGTAACTCAGAGAAATCAGCGCATGCCTTTGATAAATAAAATTTAAAAAAATCCAACGCATTAAGTTTTACTCTCTCTGTTCCTAAATGCATGACATTTTAGGAATTTGTAATTCAACCAAGACGCGTGTAGAAAAGACTGCATTATGCCACTTGTTACCCTTGGATGTTGCGTGTTACTCTAGTCGATACTAATAAATGGCACTTGAAACAGCCCAAGGGAGGGGTGTGGAAAGGAAAATTTGGTTTGAAGTTATCTCAAAATGGTAGATGATATGTATTTAGGATGTTGTGGACTCCTTTTGGGGTATTCCTTATTGCCGCCGCTCCAAAGTCAGCAGACCAGCAGAAGGCGCAGGCGAGAAGGCCATGGACACAGTGGGAAAGAAGAACATGCAAGATGCAGTGGCAAAAGAGTCTTAGCTGGAGTCAGATGCAAGTACTAGTCGGAGTCCAAGATTGTACTAATACGTATCTTTGTATGAGTCAAGTGTTCTAGTTGGATTAGTTAGTACTAGTCTGAGTCCGATCCTAGTAGGGGATGGGTCCTATATAAGAAAAGAGGATTGTACTCAATTGTTCAAGAAAAAGAATAAGAAGAGAACAGCCTCCAAAGATTTCTAGAAGCCAGAGCCTCTAGCAACAGACGGGAACAAGACCTGCCAGCACCTTCAGGGCAACCTGTCGGCACCTCCGTCTCGATATCCCTTGCGCTCTAAGCCCAAAACTCACCAGCTGTTAGTCTCACCGCTCAACTTCCGCCGACGCCATACCATAGGAACAAATTTGAATGCTAGAATGACTCGTATTCAGGAACAGAGGGAGTAACAACAAACTTCATAGTATCTCATAAACAGAGTAATATGATAATGCAATAAAATAAAATAACCAAAGCACTGGCAGCAGAATTTAAAAATAACGACGCACTACGTAAAGTCTCATCAACAAAGTACCAATCATATATCATCTACAATATCAGATACTACAAACAAAAACAAATGTACTAGCCTGCTCTCTTTTGACACATCAACACAAGTACACAACACAGCAGTCAATACAGGGATGTCAAGAAAGTGTTCACTGCAAAAGCTCATTAGGAACCAGATCTATTGCATGGAAACGGCTATTGTGTAAAGTGTACTGCAGTCAAAAGGTACTTATACGAACTTGGGAGAAAGTTACACAAAGTCCAGTACCTGCAAGGCATCCTGCTGAGGGGAAGATGAAAGAACAGTTGAAAGAAGTTCTATGCTGTTACGCGCAACATCAAAAGTTTCCTTTGTTTCTTCGGCAGTATATGTATGCACATGCACATCTTCGAAGGTCTGTTGAGTGAAGTTTGCATCAACTTCAGCCTCAGCAACTGAACGTGGTGGAGTAAATATGGGGACCAAGCTCTCATTGTCACGTCCGGGGAACCGCACTCCTCTTGATTTCAGGCTCTACATAAAATAGGTTAGCACCATATTTATTGTTGGTCACTTATAAGCACTGCCTTGGTTACTAAAGCATTACATATTTTCTCTGCAAGGATAAATCATATGGACTTATGATACTACCATCAGCTCGAGAATTAGGATAAATATTCAACCCGATAAATTTATGAGTAGATGGAAATGCTGCTGCCCAAAGTTCGTTCACTATAATTACTTAAACCCATGAATGAACTAAGGACTGATGGCATAAAGATTATGGCCATCACAAATTATCACTAATAACGCAGGGACGGAATGAGAAAGAAGGGAACATGTGTTTGTGTACCTTGTAGGTTTCCTCATAGACAGGCAGGTAGCGGAGCTCGTCACCAGACTCTCCCCATGCTTCAATCAGCATAAGGGCCTTGTTCCTGTTATTCACCACAGTCTGGGGGTCATCAATCAACCTGACCATCTCATCGAGAACCCTCTCGGCCGCAACCTCCGAGAAGGCTTTCTCACAGTTCTTGGCAATGGTCTCAAGAAGGAACAAGGAGAGGAACTGGACCCTGGCGTCCTTGAGCATGATCCGCTTCTTGATCCCACGGATGAGGTCCACGCTGTTAACCTTCTCCGAGTTGATCAAGTCGCAGATTTCCAGGTTTGCGGACCAGTCAGGCCCCTCCAAATTCTCCGAGGTGGCGTCCTCGACGATCTTGTCAGCCGGAGTCTGCGCTTGGAAGAGCTCCTTCATCTTGAAGCTCATGGAGCTCATGCCCGCCGTCATCTTCTTGCTGACCTCCGACCCAGTGATCTTCAGACGCTCACTCAAGGCGGTCACTTTGTCCATCAGATTGTCACTCATCTTCGCTGTTAAACCACCCAAATTTCAATCTTTTTTCCTCTGAACGAAAACCACAAGAAATAATCTCAACAATAGGCACAGCATAGCACAGTTAGATTAGCACAACGACGACGTCACGGTCAAATTTGAACAATCAAAACATCTCTTCACATCAGTTGATTAACATACCATAACAGGGGCGGACCTAACAATCAAAATTTCAGGAAAATCAACTGCTTTTAGTATCAACTAGTCAACCACGCAGCAAACAAAACGGACACAAACTGAATGAATTATAACCCACGGAGATGGATGTTGACGGGGGATCTCCGGCTCTGGAGCTCACAGCGCGGGCAGCTGGAGAAGGAAACCAAGTGGGGAGGAAGGGAGGAGGAGAAGAGGCGGAGGGGAGCTCACCGTGGCGCACCGCTCGGCCGCCAGAGAAGGGGGTATCAGAGCAACTCCAACCCACCTCCCTTCTCGGTCCCTATACCAAATTTAGGGTATTTTGCTCCAAACAGCGCTCCAGCCCGCCTCCCTTCCCACTCCCGATCACTGTCGCACTTCCCTTCCGCCCCTCCCGAATCCCCATCCGTGGGGAGTGAGCCGGACTTCCCAAATCGCCAACCGCCGCCTCCCCCGTCTCCTCCTCGCGTTCCCGCCCGCCCTCGGAGCCTTCCCTCCCTCAGCGGCGGCCGCCTCCCCCCGCCTCCCCGAGCACGGCCGCTTCCCCGAGCAGCTCCGCATCGTCGAGCACCACCGCCTACCCGAGCAGGTCCCCCTTCCCGAGCACGGCCGCTTCCCCGAGCAGCTCCGCCTCGTCGAGCACCGCCGCCTCCCCGAGCACGTCTGCTTCCCCGAGCACCGCCTCCTCCACGAGCAGATCGACCCTGCCGAGCACCGCCGCCTCCCCGAGCAGATCCACCCTCCCGAGCTCCGCCGCCTCCCTGAGCAGATCTGCCCTCCCGAGCACCGCCGCCTCCACGAGCAACTCCTCCGCCTCCGCGAGCACCACCGCCTCCCCAGATCCGCCGACCTCGTCGTGACTGCTGGTGCGTGCTTTTCTACAACCGTGTTTTAGTTCGTTCGGTTCTTCAGTAGATTGTGATTCAAAACGACCTTGCTTGCGTTTTGTTGACCTGGAAGTGGTTGCATGAATTAATCCAGTTCTGGGAGGATTAGCTATTGAGGATTTTGTAATCAATTTTTGCATCGAGCTATTGAGGATTTAGCTAGGTCGAGCTATTGAGGATTTATGAGCTCCCTTGTAGCTACTGCCTCCACCAGCTCATTTATCCATCTCGGGTTATTCTGATCCTAACAGTTGCTAGTGAGCTGAACTTGATTTCGTTGCCGGGTTCATCGATTTGGACAGCTAGAAGACGACGACCTTCACCTACGGATCCCGAGTGCTGCACCTCCTCTGCCTCGTCGTCGCCTCCAGTAATTTTACCTACCCCTTGCTCTCACTCCTAGCCATTCTTTCTTGTTAAGCAGCGCTGTGTAGTTACTGTGTTTGATGTGGAGATGGATTCGATAAGTTTTTTTGCACTGGTGAGTTGGTGATGGAGCATGTTGTTAGAGCACCCACACAAGCTTATGCATCACGTTCCCTATAGCCAAATTTTAGCTAAAATTGAAAAGTCTGTACACTCTTTGGAACATTGCACATAATTTAGATTGTTCATGCTTGTGTGTGCTGTTCGTTTGGTATATGTTGACACCCTCCGACAATTGGCAAGGTTTAGGTACATATATGTCTGAATGCTCATTTGATTTAGGTAAAGCAACATGAAGTGTGCATGAATGATCCTGGTTTCTTTTGTACTTTCAAATATTCCAGGCTGAACCATGTGTTCCAGAAGCATTAGAAGATTTCTATTGGTATATATAAACCACGAGCAATGTTTCAGAGTTCATTGCTATCTTCTAAAATATACACTTCATGTATATTAGAGCATTCAGTCTTCTATTAAACACTGGAACATTGCTTGAGCTTATACTATTGCATAATACTTCGTGTGTATCAATTTACAATTGTTAAGCTAAACCTAACGTACTGAAGCTATCTCTCGTACTTTTCTATACACATCATGGAGAATGATTCGAGTAGAGAGCTTGCAGGATGGTGTTGGACAGTCGAAAAAAATAGAGAGTCTAGCTAAGGACATTAAGGAAATAGTTGATGATAATCTTGCTCCTGATTCTTGTGCCTATGCAGCACACATGAACATGGTACTATTTCAAATAGAAAATCTAGCTAATGATCTAAACCATGTTTCCATACAATCGAGTGAGTTTCTCGAGGAACAAGTGATAGCAAGGAGAGATCGTGCCATCGAGGAGGAAGAGAAGGGCATAGACCTCGAGGATCTTCCAGCGATCGACTACGAGTCAGATCACAGCGGTAGACGCGATGACTACGAGTACCTAGAGGAGGAGAGCTTGTACTCTGACGATATCTTATGATAACTACTATGTCTTTAGGTTATATTTTGGTTATTATGTACTAAACAAACTTCTCCACTATGTACTAATGAATTTGCAGAACTACGTGTTGTATGCAATTTAAAGTAATATTATTCAGTTGCTTTGTAGTATTGCCTTTAAAACTTATGAATTGTAGTATTGCGATTAATCGATGTGTTTTGTTCTTGTATGATACATAATAATGTCTGACTTGTTCTTAATATGAGAAGTACTTGTGTTAACAGAAAAGAGATGGATGAGTACATAAACCTGCTGAGTGAGGGAAATGACAGCATCGCTTGGGATGGTACCCAACATTTTACACCTATTGAGGAGCAACAGTTCCCAAGTGCACAAGAAATTCCCTCTACTAATCGATCCAACAAGAGAACTAAGAATTTCAACGAGAAGGAAGACTTGTTGCTGGTGTCGGCATGGCTTAACATTAGTATGGACGCAGCACAGGGTAACGAGCAGTCTCGCTCTACCTATTGGAGTAGGATCCACCATTACTTTCTGGAGAACAACGATTTCGAGTCGGACCGCAATCAGAACTCTCTGTTGAAACGTTGGTGTACTATTCAAGAGAACGTTAACAAGTTTTGTGGATGCTATGACCGTATTGAGCGTCGAAGGCAGAGCGGGACGGCAGAAAATGATAAGGTACAAATCTTCTATCTTTCATTTTAGTTGTAGTCTCGTGCTTATGCATAGGTAATAAGACTTGTTATTATGCACAGATTGTTCAGGCTTGTAGTGTGTTCGCGGTGGAAGAGAAGAAAGCTTTCGCCTTCTTGCACTGTTGGAATGTTTTACGCCATCATCTGAAATGGACGGATAGGCTATCCTCTAAGAAACAGAAGACAACCGTACATGCCAGTCCAGGTTCTTCTACGCCTAGCACGAAATGCGAAGCTGAGGGTGGAGATGGTACTCCAGAAACGGAGGTAATCGGCAGGCCAATTGGAAAGAAGGCGGCGAAAGAACGACTTCGCGGAGGTAAAAGTTCTTCCTCTCAAGATAGCGAGGTCTACAAGAATGTGTTACAGTCTCTTTGGTCAATCAAAACTGAGACAGACTCCTAGAAAGAGCTCAGAAAAGAAGAGCGCTACGCAAGGCATTATGCACTGGAAGAAGAACGGATTGAGAATGAGAAGCTGAGAATTGTACAAGAGGACAGGAAGATTGCAAATGAGCAAAAGTCGATTGAGGTACGGGAAAGAGAGTTAGATTTTAAGAGAATGCTGGAAGAGGAGAGGATTATGAACCTGAACATCAGTGCTATGTCAGCGGCACAACAGGAGTACTACACGAGTATGCAGAACGATATCATTGCTAGGCGACGCCGCTGAGTCGGACGAGTTATTCTTGTATCTGTCGTTGTGCTGTATGGACTACTATGTGAACTCTATGTCTTTTGAAGTACTCTCGTACGAATTGTTAAGCTATATGTAATATTTAAATACGAACAGAAGAGTACGAAAACTAATTTTTATTTCACGAACGATGCAGTAACATACATAAAATAACTCCGTAGCCCCATACAATTAGAAACCTACATGGCTCCGTAACGTTCCCACATGTGCTCAACTAGATCTGCTTGTAGCTGAGAGTGAGTTTCCCTGCTTCTAATGGAATGATGAGTTTGAATAAACTCGAAAATTTCTGGCGTATGCTCATGAGAAACAGTCACACTCTCTCCTACTCCTTCGTAGTTGAAGTCTTCTGGCCCTCCGTCCCGCTCGTCTTCGATGATCATGTTATGCATGATGACACATGCTGTCATGATTTCTCCTAGTGTTTCTTGGTCCCCAAAATCTAGCTGGTCTGCGTACAATGGCAAAACGAGCTTGAAGGACTCCAAAGGCTCGTTCAACGTCCTTCCTAACTGCTTCCTGAGCTTGAGCAAAGAGTTTCTTCTTATTCCCTTGTGGAGAAGGTATTGTCTTCACAAATGTCGCCCATGAAGGATATATGCCGAGCTTGAAGGACTCCAAAGGCTCGTTCAACGTCCTTCCTAACTGCTTCCTAAGCTTGAGCAAAGAGTTTCTTCTTATTCCCTTGTGGAGAAGGTATTGTCTTCACAAATGTCGCCCATGAAGGATATATGCCATCTGCAAGGTAGTATCCCATAGTATAATTGTGTCCATTGACGGTATAATTAACTTCTGGAGCTTGCCCTTCGGCTAGCCTTGCAAAGAGAGGGGAACGGTGAAGAACATTTATATCGTTGTGAGACCCTGGTAACCCAAAAAACGAATGCCAAATCCAAAGATCTTGTGAGGCAACGGCTTCTAGAATTATTGTGAGCTCACGCACATGGCCGGTGTACATACCTTGCCATGCGGCAGGACAGTTCTTCCACGGCCAATGCATGCAATCTATGCTACCCAGCATTCCAGGAAAACCTCTTTCCTCTCCGATGGCAAGTAACCTAGCAGTGTCATGACTATTTGGAGATCTCAAATATTCATCTCCGAAGACTTCAACAATAGCTTTCACTAATCTCCGAAGACTCTCTATTGCAGTACTTTCTCCAATCCGGATATAATCATCTGTAGCATCTGCAGGTACTCCATAAGTTAGCATCCGAAATGCTGCTGTAATCTTCTGCAGGGGTGATAACCCAAGACGTCCAATGCTATCTCTTTTCTGCACAAAATAGTTATCATGGCATACTACGGCATCTACTATGCGAAGAAACAGAGGACGAGCCATCCTAAACCTAGAGAAAAAGAGGAATGAGTCGTGCACGGGAAGAACAACAAGGAAGGTGAATAAGAACATACAAGAACGGTTGCAAACCTGCGGCGAAAAATAGTTGGGCCATATGTAGGAGAATCCGAAAAGTAATCCTGGTAAAGCCTAAAATGGCCGGCTTCTCTGTTGCGATTGATTACCGCACACCCAGTGATTGAACCGCCATGGCGTGGAGCATTCCTAAGCTGGTGGTGCGTGTCTATGACCAGTGCTGTAGCAATGAAGAGTTCATCGTCATCATCTGACGACGAAGAATCAAAGAGAGGGTTCATGCCTGAGCTGGGATGACTCATTGTAATGTGCTAGAGGTGGAGGAGAAGAACTGCAGGAAAGAGTGAGTGCCAGGAATAGCCATTTGGCTAGGTATATATAGAGTACAAATATAGCCGTTACAGAGATACCAGTCTGTAAATATGCACTGTTCAAAATATAGCCGTTAGGGATAGAGCCGTTAGAAATTTGACCGTTTCAAATATAGCCGTTATACATACAGCCGTTATGAATATAACGTTCGAATTAAACCCGTTAAAAATTTAGCCGTTAGGATTACAGCCGTTACAAATATATCCGTTATAAATATACCCGTTACATTTTTACCCGTTACAAATATAGCCGTTAGAAGTATACCCGTTACAAATATAACATTTGTAAATAATATGTTAGTTGGAGGATATTAATTTAATATAGGAGAGGGAATATAGGGAATGAGATTAGGGAGGTGGGTTGGAGGAGGAAGAAATTTAGGGAGGGAATCTTTTGGGATGACTTCCCAAATAGGAATTTGGGTAGTGGAATTAGAGATGTGGGTTGGAGTTGCTCTCAGATCTGTTGGCGAACGGTGGTGGAGACGACGGGAAGTTTCGTCTGGTCGCTCTCTCTCGGGTGATACAGAGACAGGGGTTAGGGGCAAAAGGGTCATTTTCACATGCATATTACCCGGATATACTATTTCTCAGTATCACACGTACAGTTATAAAAAAAGTTACAACTCTAGATCTAGATATTTATAACTCGCCAGTTATACATCAAAATTCTGCATAACTATTATGTGGCTGTGATGTCACCGTCATGTCATCTAAAAAGTAGAAAATGTTAAGATTTTAAAAAAGTTTAAAATAAATTTGAAACAATTTTTATGTTTTCCGCTGATTTTGAAAATTCAAAAGACAAATTAACTTTGTTTCCAAAAAAAATCAAAATATGAAATATGAAGAAAAAATCAATTTTGTAAATTTTGATATTTCTTACGTTTTGTCAAAATTGTATGTCAATTTTTTTTCCAAAAAGCTCCAATTTTCTAGAAATTTGAGAGTCGAGGGTTAATTTTATCGGGACTAAAGTTCAGAGATGTAATGTATATTTAGATAATAATTGAGAAGTAAAAAATATACTTTTTTTTCTTCTGAATATAGAATGCATGTGTGGCCCGGGCTCAAAATCCACTTCCCACATTTGGAGAGAGCAATATCGGAGATGCAAATGCACTAAATACCCAAAAGCAAAACATACCGTTGAGTTGACACATGTACTGGGTGTCAAAAAAAAATTGTAAGAGAAAAGGACTTCTCGTATTTGCCACTGATGCACATGCCAATACGTCGCATCATCTACTAATCCCAAAAAATTGATGGCCCGTTAGCATCCCTCGTATCACCACAATTAGATCACACTGCTCCTCGTCTGCCCAACTCGCTCCGAGCTCGCCCTCGATGGTCTCCCTCCGCTGCAAGGCCATGGCCGCCGTCCGAGCTAGTCGCCTACTAGGTGGTCGTCGAGCTTATGGGTCCATGCTGAAGAGGAGAGGTCATGGGGCTGTGTTACCAAGCATGCCAGGGCCAAAGTGTATTTTTCACCCCTCAAGTATTGCCTGTGGGCACATTTCACCCCACAACTTCAAAACCGGGTAAACTTCACCCATAACTGTTAAAACCAGATAAATTACACCCCTACAGCGGTTTTGACGATTTCAAAAACGGTTTTGTGAATAAAAAATCATAAAAACCCCCTAAAAATTAGAAAAAATCAGGAAAATTCTAAAAATTCAGAAAAATCCAGGAAAATTCAAAAAAAATTCAGAAAAATTCAAAAAAATATCAAAAATTAGAAAAATTAGAAATTTTTTAAAAAATCTAAAAAATCCAAAAAAATCATTTAAAACCCAGAAAAATCATAAAAAATATTTCTACTTTTTATTAGGAAAAATAGAATTTTTTTAGAAAAAATGCAACTATATGTTATAGACTGATATTTATCATTTATCTTTGAAATAAATTTACATATGTACTTGCGTTGATCTTTGACAAAAAATATTATTGAACTATCATGGAGTACCACCACCAAGTATTGGAGAGAATTTATTTTTTTTCAAAGAGCAATACAAGTACATATGTAAACATTTGTCAAAGATAAATGATAAATATCAGTTTATAACATATAGTTGCATTTTTTCTAAAAAATTCTTTTTTTCCTGATAAAAAGTAGAAATATTTTTTATGATTTTTCTGATTTTTTAAATGATTTTTTTGGATTTTTCAGATTTTTTTATGATTTTAAATAATTTTTTACCTTTTTTGGATTTTTCTATTTTTTCTATTTTTTGATTTTTTTAATTTTCTATTTTTTTGAATTTTCCTGAATTTTTTCTGATTTTATGGGAGTTTTTATGATTTTTTTGAATTTTTGTAATTTTTCTGATTTTTTTCTAATTTTTGGGGGTTTTTTTATGATTTTTTATTCACAAAACCGTTTTTGAAATCGTCAAAACCGCTGTAGGGGTGTAATTTATCTGGTTTTAACAGTTATGGGTGAAGTTTACCCGGTTTTGAAGTTATGGGGTGAAATGTGCCCACAGGCAATACTTGAGGGGTGAAAAATACACTTTACTCCAGAATATATGCAAGGCATTTTTGATCATTTTGTGCTGCTAACAGCTCCATCCGGACGGTAATCGCATGGAATGGCAAAAGTGAGTAACGGAGGGCAAACTAGTGGCTAATGTGTTAGAACTAAAAAGAAAAGTAAAGATACAATCTAAACTAGCCTGTGCACGGAGGCGGATCCAGTATAGAACCAATGGTGTCAATTGACACCTATGGATTTGGGCAAACTAAAAGAGATATGAAAAAATAGAGATAATAATCCCAATTTGTGAGAATAAGTAGTTAGTAGTGACACCAACGATATTCTTTTCTAGATCCGTCCCTGCCTGTGCACTAGTGAAAACTGAAGAATTTAAGAAGTTTCATATTTAAATATCCACATTCACTTTACACCTCATTCATTTATTTTATTTAAAGAACGACCTCATTCATGCAAAACAACTTGTTTTATCCTATCCATAAAAAGACACTGCTTTATCATTTCTTTAGTATAAACCAAGCGGCAAAACAGGTGGTGTCAACAAGGGAGTTCACACTCTGTCTCTGCATGATAATATTACCAAATTCTACAAATATGTATTACAAAAATGCTGCCATGAATCTACATATTACAATTTCTGAAACAGCAAGATGAGCATAACGAAAGAGAGAACATGCTAGAGTTCCTGCATTGGTCAGCCTTACCGGCTGGGCAAAATCTTCAGAAACGATATGTAGCTTCCTTTCCTGCCGCTGGCGTCGCGCCATGGCCAGGTTCTGCAAATTCAGAAACATTGAGCTCTGCTAGTTCAAATGCTTAGCAATGCATAATAACCGCTTACTGGCCATTCACCACCCATTTACCAAGGCCTTGCACATCTAAAATTTCACTTTCAACATGTCAACATGATGATAATTCGTTACATCTGGTGGCACAACTGATTCTATTTTGTATAACAGCATGGAGAAGAAAGCATCAGTATGAAGTTGTCGTGTGGCATGAGTTAAACAATATAAACTGCAGAGAAGTTGTGGAGCACGGTAGCAGAGACAGCACGCCGGAGAGTCAATAAATTTCAACTCAACTGTTTGCTCTGCTAGCTTGTGTTTATCCATAGTTTGTTGTGAAATCACGAGGCCACACACAGAAGCGTAGATCTAATTCGAGGACACCGCAGAATTGGCAATGAGAGACACGATGTTTTTAACGTGGTTCGGCCACGAGGTCTACATCCACGGGGCTTAACTACGGGCGCTCCTCTACTTGTCTTTATCTCTTTGTGTTGGCTTGGTTACATTATGTGGTGTCCCCCTCCTTATATAAGAGGTCAAGATACATGGGTCCAATTCTAACTCTATCTGTATTCTACTAGGACTCCTCGTAGTATCCTAATACAATACTACGCTTTCTCTAGTCTAACTCATAACCCACTCGTATACATATTTGATACAAACTCAACAAACTCCACCTTGGTGAATATGTCTTTCGCCACCTTGAAGATGTCTTGTTCGAACCTCCGTGCACCTTGGACTTGAGATTCACCTTTGCAGCTCAATGTCCTGAACCACCGATGAAACTCCGTTTGCTACTCCTAGACTTCATCTTGACTCCATCTGCAATTGTACTTCCTTCTTCATGCTGAAGAAACTTTATAGTCATATCCTGAGTCATCTCACTGAGTCAAATTGACAATTGCCTCATCCTTTCCTTGGACAGTCTTTCGAGACCATCTTTGCCTGCCGTGGGCCTTCAGCCGCACGCCTCGCCATTATTCCCGTGTCGAGCCTCCACGGCCCTAGTCGAAGACCACCTGGGTAACTAGCCCACACTTCTTCCAACCCCGCTGTTTTTCCCTCCATTAATTTATCCACATTGATGCCGACTCCCATGCCTCACCCCCGGACCACCGAGTACTCTGCTTCTTCAGATCACGTGTTTTTCAAGTTGCCTGTAAGCTTCAACTCCTGATATCTTGTCCCTTGAAGCCTGCCCTCAACCCTTGCTTATATAGCAATCCTTGGACCCTTAAATCCAAGGCCAGACTCCTACTCCGAGTCCCTTTCCTCCCAAAATTCGGACTCCAATTCGAATTTGAGCCAAAAATAAATTCTTTCCTGAAATCTGGCTGGAAAAACCTCAAAAAAACGCGTTCTGGGCCTTCCCAATACCTCCTGTGCCGCCTCCCACGCGTCCTAGGCCCCTCCTGGGCCTCCCCGAGCCCCACCTGGGCTTTCTGGGCCCCTCCCAGGTCCCCCGAGCTCCCCGGGGCCTCTGCCGCCCTCTGGGCCCACACTGGGCCGCTCCTAGGCCAGCCGCGCCGCCCCCGGGCCGCCTCCGCCCCCTAGGCCGCCCCGCTGCCGCTTGCTGGGCCTCCCGCTCCTGGCTGGGCCGGCCTGCCGCTACCTGGGCCGCGCGCGCGCCCCGCCTGGGCCACGGCGCCCGCGGCTGGGCCAGCCTCGGCTGCCTGGGCCAGCGCGCTAGGCCGTCCCCAGGCCGCGGTGACGAGCCGTGGCCGGCCGGCCGGCCGTGCTCCCATGGCCATCGCCGCGCCGCCGCGTTCTGTTGCCTTTTTTTCTTTTTCCTCACTACACCTCGCACCAAATTTTCCACTAAAATTGTGAAAAAATACTGGCGCCCTTTTGAAGCGAATTTTCACGACGTGCTCCAGGCTCCACCTCGCCTTGTGCGCATGTCGCCGTCCTCTGTCTCGTACCACCTATTCCTCTGCATCGCCTCAAGATCTACTTGATTTCGAGGCTACATACGGAAGCGTAGATCTAATTCGAGGACACCGCAGAATTGGCAATGAGAAACACGACGTTTTTAACGTGGTTCGGGCACGAGGCCTAAATCCAGGAGGCTTGACTACGGATGCTCCTCCCCTTGCCTTTATCTCTTTGTGTTGTCTTGGTTACATTGTGTGGTGTCCCCCTCCTTATATAGGAGGCTAGGATACATGAGTCCAATTCTAACTCTATCCGTATCCTACTAGGACTCCCCGTAGTATCCTTATACAATACTACGCTTTCTCTAGTCCAACCCGTAACCCACTCATACACATATTCGACACAAACTCAACACAGTTTAATCTGAGTTGGCCGTTGTTTGGCTGTCATTTTTTATCTATCTCGTGAGCTACAGAAAAGAAGATAGAAAATACATAAATTCGAAACATGCTTAGGAAAATAACAGATCAACTACGAAAACTCTAATAAAAATCAAGAAGAATAGTACCTATATTGTTGCAAGTTCCCTGTTATGTGCTTGAGTCGTGAGCTACTTGGTGAAGCCGGAGCAAAGAGTCTAGAAAAAAGAACAAGAAAACTATAAAATGGGGAACACACTACTACAGAATCGATTTGTCCAGACGGTTCGAAAACACCGGGCGGGACGGTTTTTCGAACCGTCTGGACGAAACAGTCAGTACAAATCAGTTTTGTACAGACGGTTATTGAACCGTCTGTACAAATAATTAGTATAGACGGATCCACACACGAACTGTCTGTGCTATTCTCTGGTACAGTACCTCCAAAGTATTTGTACAGACGGTTCCATCCACAAAACCGTCTGCCCAAATGCAATGAACAGTACCTCAAAAGCATTTGTACAGACGGTTCTACCCCTGGAACCATCTGTACTACTGCTGTGGCAGGGAAACAATGCTGTCGCAGCAGCGGAAACAACTGTTTCTGCTGCCGCGGTAGCAGTGCGGTTGTACAGACGGTGCTGCCGCCTGCTGCCACGGCAGCAGAAACAGACGTTTTGGCTGCCGCGGCAGCTGTGCGGCAAGGCGGCGCTGCTGCCACCTGCTGCCGCGGCAGCAGAAATGGCTGATTCCGCTACCGCGGCAGCAGTGTGGCAGGGCGACGGTGCTACCGCCTGCTGCCACAGCAGCGGAAACAGAGGTTTCTGCTGCCGCGGCAGCAGTGCGGCAGGGCGACGGTGTTGCCGCCT
Source organism: Stipa capillata (assembly GCA_019208055.1). Lineage (NCBI taxonomy): Eukaryota > Viridiplantae > Streptophyta > Magnoliopsida > Poales > Poaceae > Stipa > Stipa capillata. The sequence goes on from JAGXJF010002810.1 coordinate 226,711, forward strand.
GCTGCCACGGCAGCCGTGCGGCAAGGCGACTTTGCTGCCGCAGCAGCGGAAACTACCGTTTCTGCTGTCACAGCGGCCGTGCGGCAGGGTAATGATGCCCGGTGCGGCCGCGGTCCGGACGCGACAGTGAAAACGCTAGAAACAAAGTGATCAATCACAGGCATAGCATGGACAGACACACAATTTACTCATTGATCTTAGACATAGCATTCAGAAACAAACATTAAACGTCATTCTCAACCACAAAGTCATTCACATGCATTGTTAGGGAAAAAAACTCTCAAGTCATTGAGGAGAAACATTTTGAGGACAATGGAATTCTCCGGTTTCCTTCAACACCTCTCTAAGTATGAAAGCTATTAACTATTTTTGAACAAACCGGACGCCCTCAGTGTCGAGCTCATCTGTAGGGAACTTAAAACTCTGCAGAAAGAAATTAAATAGCTAGGTTAGGCACGACGTCCGAACGATGAAAAATGGAACTACATAGTGTAATGACACTGACCTCCACATCTACCGGACTAGAGCGAACGATCTGCATCATATATGTCGCGACATAGTATCCACAGAGATTGTTACCCGGCGGCTGCTTGTGGCATTGTAGAAATCATGGTTACGTGCAGGGTAATTTAGTTTTACCGAATACATATTAGAACGTGCGAGGTGATTATTCTTGGGCGAGAGAGGAATTATGTCGAACCCCAGAATTCATAACAGAGAGGCTTAAGAGAAACCACCCGCTAAGTCGAAACGTCAACCCCGACCTCAACTCCTGGGTGTCAATTCCAAGAGGAGTGGAGCGATATGGCTCCGAATAGCCCGAGACGTCAACCCCAAAGCTTACTCTGGCAAGCGCACAGAGTAGTAGGGTGATATGGTCTCCTCACTCTTGTCCTACCGAGCCGGAACATCAACCCCGAACTCGTCCCGGCAAATTAATGCACGGCTGGAGTAGGGTGATATAGTTCCCAATCTCTCAGTAGTAGAGTCGCTTCACAGGGGTGATTAAACTTAATGACTCTATGATATAAACCCTAAAGTCCTACCCACAACATGCGCTTCATCACATACACGCACGGCACATGAGTGGGCGAAAACAACCAGATCTCATAGCAGTGACTCTACGACAGAAACTGCAATATTATAAGTTTGAAACTTAACAACCATATATACACACAGCGGAAGAGTTTATAAGGCTACGAAGCCAAACAGAAGGGCCAAAAGTGGCAACGGAAACAAACCAAAATACCGACCCAGGGCAGGATCACTGCCTGGGATTCCCAGCGTCTAGGCGTCGTCGGTATCGATCTCTAAGTAGAAGCCACCCTCGGAAGGGGTAGCTTCCTCTGCAACGAAAACAACAACAATAGCAGGGTGAGTACAAAATTGTACTCCGCAAGACTTACAGTGCGGAAATAATAGTGATTGTGCCAGGTATCAACAAAAGGGTAATTGTGGACTAATTTGCGGAAAGCTGAGTTTACCTTTTTAATAACAATAGGTAGATTGAAATTCGACTACTAGAATACCTTTTCAAAGGGGATGAGTCGAACACTTCGCGAGTATTCCTTACTGCAGATCACCACACCTGAAAAACCCCTCGACCCATCCTCGACCACCCTGGGAGGAAGCTGTCGCTACACCATCCTTAGAGTTGGCAAGTTTTAGAGTTGGTTATAGTTGTCTAATTCGATGCGGATTCTTACCAAGTTGTCCATAACCGCGGACACGGCTGTTCAAACAGTTCTAACCCTGCAGGGGTGTACATCTTTACCTACACGTATCGATCGTCTCCTAGTGCCAATGCAATTTCACACACTTTCACGAGGTGTGCTGGCGGAGGGTGATCGAACACGACCTTTACAATGCCTTCGACCTAGGTATGAGCCACCCGTACGGGCTAGTCCATGTGCATCAGTCCGGCCGTAACTGCGACACGGTCCCATGCGTTGTGAATCGAGGTACATCCCCGGTCTCCCAGACCGTGTGTCCACCCCACCCTTATATGAAACCACACACCACATCCCCTTTTTCACGCACACGCAAATGGAAACGGCAAACTAATGCAGCTCATACACTAAATCTAAGCAAATTAGTGAGTCGTGGGTGGTCCATTATCCCACCCGTGTAGAAGTACGCAAATCTTGGTTCGAAAGGACACCGGGAACCGGTCCTTGCGGGAAAACGAGACAACCCACCATGCTCCCAGCCATGGCCTCTCGTCTAGCCCAGATAAGATTATTAGTCAAGTTCATTAAACATTCCCGGTAAACACCCACCTATCACGTAACCCATTCCCAGTGTTGATTCATCTGCTATCCCAGGAATTACGACTTCTACAAGTCTAAGCATGTCTAAGCATAAATAACATAATAGTATTCGAACAGTGGATACTAGACTACGCTAGATAGGTTAGGTTAGTGGTGGAGCTGTTTAGGCGACGAGGTGAGTCTTATTCATTGGACTAGGGCTTTTCTTAGCGGAAAGATAGCAGTTGACCGCATATGATAATGATTTAAAAACAACTAATACTTTGCAAATAATAGGAGATTTGCAACGTGACCAAAGGGGCTGCTTGCCTGGTTGCTCTGCAATGGAACCCTGCTCTTGATCGAGACTATCGCTCTGCGGATCTTCCGGCTCTATCGAGGAAAAACGGAAACACCGGAAACAAAGGGCATAATCGTAAATATTAAATGCAGAATATCGGCATGAGATGTAATGCATGCCATGACGTAGCGGGTGCAAAAAGAAGACTAATGCAAGTGGAATCAATTTAATCGGAGTTCGGACGCATAAAATGTCGCGATCCGAAAATCCTCCGGCTAATCGGAAATCCTAATTTGAGTTTTTAGCAAATTGTATTATTCCTAGCATGCAAACATGGATGAAAATGATGTTTTTGAATAGATCTTCTTTTTCTGAACATTTTGATATATTATTTGCATTTTTCTGATTTAAAATGAATTTTCTATGCATTTTACAAGATTTAAACCCTTTCTTCCCCTTTGTTATATTTTTCTCAGCAAATAATATTTAAATTGAGTCAAATTCAATAAATGCTGACAAGTGGGCCCCACTGGTCCAATATTGACCAGTTTGACCGAAACATTGACATGTGGGACCCACCTGTCACAAATTCCCCTTTTCTTTTTATTCATTCTTTTAATCCTGACATGCGGGGTCCACACGTCATAGAGACATATTGAATAAGTGCATTCATTGCACTGGTTATCTGTTAAATAAACTCATTAACTGCCAAATTAACATTAGAGGGGGTAATTAGTATGTCTGAGCATTAATTAAGCATATTAATCATACTTAGCCATTTAATGAGTCATTAACATTAATTAACTAACATTAGAGTAATCAATTAACACATTTAACCCGGCGGTTTAAGATTAAATGTGTCCCCAGGACACATTCAATGGGCTGCCGTGCTCTAATTGAGCTGGAGCCTCGGTACTGCTAGAAGAAGCCGGCGACAAGCGGCGGTTACCGGAGCTCCGGCGAGAGCAAGGGCGGCGACGGCGAGCTTCGGGGCGGCGTCACCGGAGCACGGGAGCGGCGGACCGAGGACTTGGCGCGGGGGAGCTCGGGGATCCGGGCGGAGCAAGGGGAGCGGCCGGGTGAAGGAGGCTCGGTTGGGCGGCACTGGAACGGAGCGGGGCACCGGGGCGGGACGGCGATGAGGCCTGGGTGGAGCTCGGCGCGGAGATGGCGAGCGGCGGGAGGAGTGGCTCCGGCAAGGAACCGGGCGGCGGAGGACTCAGGTGGAGGCGGTGGGGGCTTGGCGAGGTGGCGGATGGGGAGGGGCGGTGAGCTTGACGGGAGGGCGGAGGAGCGGCGGCGAGCTCGGCTCGGTTGGGGTGGTGCGGGAGCGGAGCGGAGGGTGGAGAAGGAGGGCTCCGGCGGCGGGGCTAGAGGCGGCTCGGGCGAGGCTGAAACGGGGGCGAGCTCCGGGTGAGGGAGGAGACGGTGGGGAGGCGCGGGATGGGGCGGAGTGCGGAGGACCGAAGCGAACGGGGCGAGGTGGCCGGCGGGAAGAGAGAGGAGGCAGCCGGGGCGGTTGAACAGAGGAGGAGGCGGCGGGTTGAGTGGATAGGGATGGGGGCAACCGAGAGAGAGGATAGGGATGAGGCGCCGGTGAGAAAAATCAAGCAGGAGGTGGCGGTGGTCTTGCCGGCCGCTTGCCACGCAGGTGCATGAGGTGGCCGGGAAGACTTAGAGGAGAAGGAAGGAGAGGGTGGCGGGTTGGGCCAGGCCGGTGGAGAGAAAATAGGCCGGGTAGAAATGGGGTTTAGGGTTTGGATTAGGATTTTCAAACAATGCCTCAAGAATTCAACTTCTATTAGAAATTTGATTCCTTTTCCTGATTTGATTTGCAACCAATTCCCAAAACCCAAGAATCATGTTGATATTAACATGAGAACAACTTGCCGCAATACTTGATTGCATAATACGAAAGGATTAAACTCATGCCCTTAGGGTGAATCTAGGGTTTTCAAAATTTAAAATCCTTCTCGATTTTTCAGACGATGCGAACATGCTATGAGATGCATATGATGCACAACTACATGCGAGTAAGAAATAGGGACGTTACAAATTATTACCGGGAAATGAGATCGGTGGGTCGGTTCGGTTTGTGTTGTTTTCACAGCCCCCCTTGGCAACATACTTCTTGAACGCCCCGTTGAGCACCGTCGTCAAATTTGCGTACTTCTCTGGTGGGTAGTCCCTGGAGTCGAAGTACGTGGCATATAGATATTGTGGCTCGAGGCAGACGAGCATCCAGTGGAATTCATAGTTGTACAGTAGAAGAATGACGCGCTTAGTAGAGAGAAGGAGCATGACATCCGAAATGTATTCCTCGACCTCGTTCGGCTGGAATTGGACCATTGTGCATATAACCACTTGTGGATCGAGGAATCCGATATTAGGATTTTCTGCCCTAGCCTCTTGAATCATATGTCTACACATAAAAGTAATGTCATTGAAAGAGCGTATCAATAAGTTAGGCAATTCATTTAGCTTAAACAGTGATTGAGAACACTTACAGTGTCCAGCATCTTAATAGGCTGACATCGAGGGCGTCATGACGGTAGAGGTCGGCTAAATCCGAGAAATCGATGGTAAAGGTTCCACCTGGATGGAGGAAATGTTGCCGCTTGTACATGGCGCAGATATTTTGAGGAAGCGCTGTCTCCTCGTTGGACCTCTTCATGTAAAATTCGTGCACAATCTGAGCTGCCCAACCAAGTCGTTCTAACGCCGCCCGTGTCACTAGCGGCTGCCTTTCTGTGTAGACTCTTATCTCGGGTTCTTCGTCTACCTCTTTGCCCTTGGCCGACTTTGTGCTATTTCTGCTGGCCCTACGCTGAGCTTGAGGAGTCGTTTTGGCAGTCTGCTGGCTAGATCTGCTAGATTGCTTAGATTGTGCTGAAGCCGATTTCACCTTCGGTGGAGGAGCACGGATTGAGAAATCTGGACCGTAACGTACCGGAGACAGGGGCCGTGCAGGAGGTGGAGGGGCAACCAGGGAAATGTACTTCTTCGGCCACTGGATGAACGTGTTGACGGCCTGCCCCAGTGTCCTGACGTCGTCCTCCGGCGGTACAGGAAGTGTGAAGGAGGAGCAATTCGCATGCACCATGTCCACTGCCACCTTAGCGTTACCCGCCGCTATCGGAACTCCGTGCACCCTCGTGTCTGCAACATATGGAAATGCTAACCCCATGCCAGCCTCAAGCATGTCAGTGGGGCCAAAACAGCTAGGCACGAGGAGCTTGCAGCTAGTTACCACCACTATGTCGTCGACAAGGAATCTTTCGCTGACGTCGTCTTCAAGAGGAATCGGCTCGACATGTAAGTCATCGGCGCGGTCGTCATCCGGAACGTGCTCATGAGCGGATTGTTCGTGGACGTCTTCCACGGATGCACAGCTACTCCTACGCCGAGCATGTGGGGATGAGCCTGCGGGGCTGCGTTTGGCCGCGGCGGCTGCATCCTCCTGCCTTATCTGCCGTACCCGTTCTTCGACCCTTGCATCGATCCTCTGTTCTAGGCCTGCATATATTTCTTCCATCAGCTCTTTTTTCATCCGTTCACGCTCGGCTGCCTCGCGCTTTGCTTTCGTTCTCCTCCGACTCCTGTACGAAGCCGCATCGTTGGGGAATCCCATCTTCCATGGAACCGTCACCCCCCACGCCACGCGTTCGACCCGGGTGCTCTTTGTTTCCCAGAGCCGAGGTTAGTATAACCTTTTCCCTGGCTGCTTGGAAAGTTCCTTGAGCGGATTGTTCTAACAGTCGCAGGATGTTTTTAGTCACCTGGACGGTTTCGGGCTTGTTGAAGGCGACGGTGCCATCAGCTGAGTGTTGGGGAACGCGCTACGCAAAACAAAATTTTTCGCGCACGAACCAAACTCTAGGGCATATTTCCAACACTGAGATGTTGGCCCTCGCGCAATACCAGTTCCGGGCCCGCCTCTCTGGGATCTGGGAGAACGGTGTGTCGCGACTCTCCTGAGACGCCCGCTCGTCCTCTGTTTTCCATTCCAACTCTTTGCGCGCATACCCACCGCTTCCGAGCCTGTGGGGGTGAACGTTGCATGCCTGGCACGCCCTGTTTGCCTGACTCCATTGCACAAATTCCTCCGACGTGCACCTCTCCGCAAATTCCGTCCATTGATCCTCCAAGTACCTGTAAGTCTTCGGGTCCTGCCTGTAGGGTATAAGATCGTTCTTCACGTACGTGTTGTAGAGCTCGCTCTTGAAGGTCTTCCATGACTTGCCCATCTTGGCTTTTGCCTGTCTTTCCACGGCTTGCTCGGTACCTTCGGGGAAGTCAAATTGTGCTTTGATTGTGCTCCACAGGAACTCTTTCTCGTTATCCGGCACTGACGGCCAGCTGGCGTATGTTATTCGGATCTTCATCCTCGCCAGTGAAGCGCACGCACTACGGAATGCCGCCTGAGCCTGCTGAGGCAATATGGGCACACCCTCATCACTGACATGAGTTATCGTGTAGTGACCCGTGGGCATTTTATTTTTGCCTCGGCCACCTCGCTTTCGCTTCTGCCCACCCGATTCTTCGGTTTGCTCATGAGATGAGGCTTCTGCATGTTGGGAGGGCAACGGTTGAGCCGGTTGAGGAGACAAGTGCGGCTCATCTTGTCGAGGAGAAGAGGCCACCGGCAGTTCACGTTCATCTCCTCTGGACGCCATCTTCAAAAGACAAAAAATTCAGATATGCAGTACACGACAAGATTCCAGACATTTTCATATAAAGACACATGAACTCTAGCTAGACTAAGAAATTTTTTTGTATGCACACACACATATGAGTCCCCTAACACCCCTTATCAGAGGTTTACCTTTCCAAATAGTGCTAATGTTTGTAATCTCATCATAAATATCTTCCTGAACTCTTTTATACAATTCCCAAAAATTTTGAAATCATCATTTACCAAAATATGTTAAAGAGGCCATTCGAAGATCGAACCCTAAATCCTCGGATTAACGATCGTAAGTTGGACTTTCGTGACTAGCCTAGTCAGTTGATAGGACTGGTATCGTGACTAGCTACTTGTTTACATTGTAAGCTTCATTTGGACATAGAACATTGAGTTATACATGAGGGCTACATGAGTTATATATGACGGTGGCAAGATGTCTTTGCCTCCGGCTTAGCTTCACTCTCCAATGACTTAGACTGACGCTTACGACAGAGCCACGACGAACTGTTTACTATATCTGCCATAGTCTGGCGCTTTGCATCTTCCCTCCATATCTTCTCCATTCTCTCGATCGTTTCCCCACCCCAACCCTCATCCCATGTGCTGTGGTGCCCCGCCTTTTTCTCAAACTCTAGTAACCTAATCCCACGGCTTCCACATCCTAAGATCAACCAAATACAAAAAATAAACAAAAATGATTTGGTGTCTCCGGTGCATCATTATCAGACTTAGAGAATATTTGACCAAAGTATAAGTTAGACCAGCATACTCATGTCACCAACTTAAGTTAAGAGCTGCTCTTCCAATTGAGGAAAAGTGAGAACATATGTATACATGTAAACACATTGAAAATGAAGAGAACTTAAGATCAGCGAGCATAAGCCGTAAGTATATACTATATATCAGTGCATCGAGTTAACAAGCTCCTGTAGGCATGTAGATGGTAGGTATAGGTAATCTAAAATGGCCATATAGCAGGTGCATTGGATCAATTGGTTAAAAATAAGGAATTATATATGCAACGCAGGAAATTTCAATCCGACATCAACTTTAGTTAATTACAAAAATACAGGAACCAGTAACTTTATCAACTACTAATACATGCACATCAATTCAAGTCCCAAATTTCCAATAGCCAATTCCAGTACACAGACTAAAGAATAGCAGAGCATATATGGGACAATCCACTGGAAGAATCCATCCTCAAGCATGATGTTAATGTTCAGGAATTACACAAATATAGTAATCATACCCACAGGTAAATTAGCACTTGATCATTCAACAAGTTCATTACATGTACTGGTATGGCAAGAAGATTAAACAGGTCACGGAGCACGGCATAAGCATATGCACAAGAGGTCATGATGCTTAACTGCGGTGGTTTGCTTCGTCGGAAGAGGGGTTGAGCTCGAGGGCGATTTGTCGCGGAGGAACCCAGGGGGTGGCACGGCGTCGTGGGTGGCGGAGCTCCAAGGCAGGGGAGGCTCCGGCGAGGGCAGCGGCTCGGCTTGGGTCGGTGGCAACGTCTTTGGGCGGAGAGGAGCTCGAGGACGACCTACCAAGCGGTGGTGCAGCGGTGGGGTCGACGGCGGCGTCGTTCCGGTGACCTGCGCTCGGGGCTGCCGCTGGAGGTGTTGTCGCCGGTGAGGAGCGGGATGGCTTGGGGGCGGCGGCGGCGGCGGCTGAAAACCTAGGGCGGGAGATGAAGGCGCGGCGCGGGTTTTGGAAAGACACAACCCGCGCCGAGGGGTACTTATCGAAAAGGCTAATCCAGACGGTTCGGCACGTAGAACCGTCTGGATTAATAGTACAGACGGCTCATAATAAAGAGTGCGTCTGTACTAATACTGCAGGTGGGACGCCTGCAATATTAGTACAGACGGCCTGTAATAAAGAACGTCTGTACTATTAATAGTACAGACGGTTCTCAATAAGGAGCCGTCTGGATTAATAGTATAGATGGCTCATAATAAAGAGTGCGTCTGTACTAATACTGCAGGTGGGACGCCTGCAATATTAGTACAGACGGCTCATAATAAAGAATGTCTGTACTATTAATAGTACATAGGGTTCTCAATACGGGGCTGTCTGGATTAGCATTAGTGCAGATGGTTCTCAACGTGGAGCCATCTGTACTAATATTGCAGGCGGGACGCTGCTACATTAGTACAGACGGTTCTGTACTATGAGCCATCTGTACAAAGATTTTGCCCGAGTTGACCTACGGTCCCACTTGTCATGACTTTCATGTTATTGATTTATTACTAGAAATGACTTAAACTTCTGAAAATCATAGAAAATTCATATGAATTCCAATTGAGTTCAACTTTTTTTGTAAATTCATATTTTAATCTTGAAAATTTTATGGTATAACTGTTATTCATATTACTGTTATGGAAAAGTTTGAAAATGCCCTTAAACCCATAAACTTGTAAAATTCATAACTAATGCAAACAAACTCCACATGACAGAAAACCCTGGTGGCGATATATAACAATCGGGTTACATCATAAAAAATAACCTAATCTCCTTTAACAACCAGCCCTTCTTGATGATCGACGCGCAGATAGCAGGTGGCCCCGATCGGTAGTTGTTTTTCGTTGAGCGCGGTGCCGTCTCCAAGAGGGAACTTATCAAATTGATTGTACTCTTCTTCATCCATGACATTCTCAACTCCGACAATCCTTCTTTTCCCCTGAAGGACTACGTGAAGTTTCTGATTTACCGGGTCTTGGACATAAAAGACCTGAACAGCTTGCTTAGCGAGTACAAATGGTTCATCTTTGTATGCGGCACGTTCGAGGTCCACTGTAGTCATGCCGTACTTGTCGACCTTAACACTTGAGAGTGCGATCCAACGGCACCGGAAGAGGGGGATCTTGAAATGTACTTAGTCGATTTCCCAGATCTCCTCAATGTGCCCGTAGTACGCACACACCCCACGTTTGTCCTGGAAGGCATCTATGCGGACACCGCTATTTTGTACCGTGCTCTTCGTATCCTGTGCTCTGGTATAATAGGTGTACCCATTTATGTCGTATGCTTCAAATTTCAGGATTGTGTGACTTGGCCATCTAGCCAACCAGCCAATATTCTCCTCTGTTGTACTATTAGCACTTCGAACCCTCAACCAGTTGTTGAAGCTGCGGTTGTGCTGTCTGGTAAGCCAAGCCTCCGTACGGCCTGGATTCTCTCTGTGTAGCTCATCCTTATGCATGTTGATATACGGGGCTACTTCAGTCATGTGTTGCAAGACTGCGAAATGGGCTTGAGATAACGACGCGTAGTCAGGAATGAGTGTTTTCCTTCCTATGGTCCCTTTGCCGTCCAGTCTCCCCTCGTGGCGAGACGTAGGCACACCTATTGGTTTGAGCTGTTCCATGTAATCGATACAGAACTCGATCACCTCTTCGGTTGTGTAACCTTCGACGATGCTGCCCTCTGGACGAGATCTATTTCATACGTACTGCTTGAGAATTCCCATGTACCGCTCAAACGGGTACATCTAATGTAGAAATACCGGTCCACAGATCTTTATCTCTCTCACGAGGTGGACGGTAACATGGACCATGATATCAAAAAACGACGGAGGTAAGTACATCTCAAGATGACATAATGTCTTCACCACATCGGCCTGCAACACATCTAGTGCTTAGGGATCGATGACCTTCTGAGAGATTGTGTTGAAGAAGTAACACAGCCTAATGATTGTGTCTCGGAGATAGGTCGGCTAGATATTTCGGATTGCAACAGGAAGCATCTATGTCATCAACACATGGCAATCATGGGACTTCATACCAACTAATTTTAGATCTTCCATCGAAACAAGTTTCGAGATGTTGGCGGAGTAACCGGACGGAACTTTCACACCTTGCAAGCACCGGCATAGTTCGGTCCTCTCGGCCTTTTTCAAGTTATAGCAGGCCGGAGGAAGCCTTGTTCTGCCTTGTTGGGAGGGCTCAGGTGCCAACTTGGGCCTGATCTTCATGTCTACTAAGTCGAGACGTGCGTTGAGGCCGTCCTTCGTCTTCCCTGGAATATTAAGTAAGAGACCAATCAGGCTGTCACACACGTTCTTCTCTACGTGCATAACGTCGATGCAGTGGCGAACTTCAAGGTGCCACCAGTAGGATAACTCCCAAAATATTGATTTCTTCTTCCACATGCCGCTGGCCTTCACTTTTTTACCACTCTTTCCAAGGACAACATCGATATCCTTAACCATATTGTACACCTCTTGCCCGCTGTAATGCCTTGGACATAAAGCTCTCTCCCTCGTCCCGTCAAATTGTTCCTTCATATTGCGGTACGGGTGATTCCTCTTAAGGAACCTATGGTGGCGCATGAACACCGTCTTACGGGAGTGGGCCAGCCACCTACTCACGGTACCATCCAAGCACTGAGGGCAAGCCTTGTCTGGTTCTTTACTCTGGCCCGAAAGGTTACGTAGGGTAGGCAAATCATTGACCGTGCAGAACAACATGGCGTGTAGGGTGAAGTTCTCTTGTTTGTACGCATCCCATACCTGTACCCCTTCATTCCACAGTGTTTTCAGATCTTCCACCAAAGGTCTTAGGTAGACGTCAATATCATTCCCAGGTTGCTTCGGCCCTTGGATAAGCAGTGACATCATGATGTACTTCCGCTTCATACACAGCCAAGGTGGTAGGTTGTACATACTAAGAGCAACTGGCCAAGTGCTGTGCCGGCTGCTCATGTTGCCGAAAGGATTCATTCCGTCCGTGCTCAACGCGAACCTTATATTCCTCGGCTCCGCACCGAATTGTTCGAAGATCATGTCGATGTTTCTCCACTACGCAGAATCGGCAAGGTGTCTTAGCTTTCCATCTTTCTTATGGTCCTCCGAGTGCCAGCACAACAATTTGGCCTCTTTTGGGTTCGCGAACAAACGCTTTAGACGCGGAATTACGGGCAGATACCACACCACCTTAGCGGGAACTCCTTTCTTCGTCTCGATGAAAGACTCGCCGTCGTCTGGTTGACTCTTACGCTTGTAACGAGATGCTTTGCACACCGGACATGAACGCAAGTTCGATAATTCATTACGGTACAAGATACAGTCGTTCGGACATGCGTGTATCCTTTCTACCTCCATCCCCAGTGGACAAACCACCTGCTTTGCTCGGTATGTGTTTTTGGGCAGCTCGTTACCATCCGGAAGCATCTTCGAGAGAAGACCTAGGAGCGCCGTGAAACTCTTGTTTGACCAACCGTAGCTTGCTTTCAATTTAAGCAGCTCGAGCACGGACGACAGCTTTGTGTATTTCGGCTTGCAACCCGGAAACAAAGGTTTTTCTGAGTCCTCAATCAAGTACATGAACTTGTTTAGGTCTCTCTCAGTATTAAAGTTCACGTCAGCATCGCGCAGCATCTGATCCAACCTATCATCGTCCTCTGCGCCACCACAATCATCGTCTGCACCTACTTCCTCATGGCGGCCACAATCATTGTCTGCACCTACTTCGTCGTCATCTTCTCTCCTTTCGTTGACTTCGGGTTCTTCGACGATGCCAACGTCTTCGTGTAACATGTTCTACTCTTCACCATGTTTGGTCCAACACGTGTAGTCCGGTTTGAAGCCCCTAATAATCAAGTGCGCTTGGATCTGTAGGGCTGAGTTGTGTCCGAGAAATGATCTCTCATTTCTACAATCGTAACAAGGACAATATGTAAATTCAACACCCTTCTTCAACCTATCCTCCTCGGCAACTCTAAGAAAATTCGTCACACCATCAAGGTACGCTTGGTTCGTACGAGAACCGTACATCCACACCCGATCCAACTGGCTACACGCGCTGCACAACAAGGAAATTAGTGTTAAATTGACCTAATAAAAGAAAGCCACCTAGCTTCTCATCGAAAAAAAGGAGCTTATGTAGAAATCGTACTGCAATTTAAGGGTTTAAGGGTATAAACGTAAATATCAAAATGCGGAACATCGGTATGAGATGAAATGCATGTCATGGAATAGAGGACATAAAATAAAGACTAATGCAAAAGTAATCAATTTAATCGGAGTCCGGACGCTCAAAATATCGCGATCCGAATTTCTCCGGCGGTTCCGGAAACCCTAATTTGAGTTTTTAGTCAATTTTATTTTTTCTACAATGCAAACACGAATGAAAATGACATAATTGCATAGATCTTATTTTTCTGAATATTTTGATATATTATTTGCATTTTTCTGACTAATAATGAATTTTCTATGATTTTTATAAGATTTAAATATTTAAATACTCTTTTTGATCTTTTCCTCAGTAAAAATAATAAATAAATAAATTTAAAAATAATAGATCCTGACAGGTGGGTCCCACTGGTCATATTTTCATTTTTTTGGCTTAATTAGCCTGAGGCCGGCGATCGGCCGGGACGCCGGCCGAGCTCGATCGAGCACCGTGGGCGGCGGCAAGCGGCGGTGGCGTGGGACCGCGGCAGCGGACGGAGGAGGGAGCTGGGAGCACGGCGGCTTACCGGGAGGCGGCGGGGCGAGGCAGGCGGCGGCGAGGTGGAGGCCACCGGCGGCGGGGAAGCGTCGGGGGCTGGCCTGGCGGCGGCGGTGGCGGTGGGAGAGCGTCGGCGGGTGGCGGCGGCAGCTTGGGGAGGTCGCCGGTGGGCGGCACGAGCTCCGGTCGGCGGCGGCGCTTGCGGGCGGCTCGAGATGCCGGAGGTCACGAAGCTCGGCTGGGAGTGGGAGCGAGGGAGTGAGTTTTAGTACAGACGGCTCCAAGTAGGGAACCGTCTGTACAAATAACACAGATGGCTCCGATAGGGAGCCGTCTGTACTGTACGAGTTAGTGCAGACGGCTCCCAACTGGGACCGTCTGTGGCATTAGTACAGACGGAACCGGTTGAGAGCCGTCTGTACTGTATTGGTTAGTGCAGATGGCTACCAACTAGGACCGTCTGTGGCATTAGTGCAGACGGTCCTTGTTGAGAGCCGTCTGTACTGTGATACCCAGTGTAGACGGCTGCAGTTGGAAACCGTCTGTATTATTTGTACAGACGGTTCCACGTGCGAACCGTCTGTATTGTGCCGTCCCGCTTGTTCGCCATCCTTGGTCGTGATTTGTACAGACGGTTGGTGTTGGGAACCGTCTGTGATAAGAATTGTACAGACGTCTCCCGGTTGCCGTCTGTACAAGGGGCGTCCCGTTAAATGCTATCTGTAGTAGTGACACATCGTGAACGAAGAAACCACTTCACCAAGCAACCAGCAACGGAGGTAAGCAAGTTGTCACGCATGCTCTGGCTTCACCAAGTAGATTGACCACCGCAGGCCGCCGGGAACGGATGGGATCGATCCCTGCTTCGGCTTGACCAAGCGGATGGTGGAGCTCATCCATGCAGAGGAGAAGCAATCGCTACGTTCGAGGCGGCCATGGCTGACCCGCGCACGGGGTTGCTCTCCTGCTGCCGAGTTGGAGCTGCTTCGAAGTGTTCCCTCGGTCGGAGGACCGTGCTCGCCACAACGCGACCGGATGACAAGATCCAAGATTACGCGCGTTTCATCCAGCTATGGTGGACACCGTTCTCGTGGAGCCTAAGCACGTCCGTGCGGAGGGAGATGAGACGGAAGGAGAGTGCGGAGAGGGTGGAGAAGGAAGCGGCTCCGCCGGTGGACGCCACCTTTAGCTTGAGCTCGTGCGTGGCGAGGATGGTGGTGAAACCGGATGGCGGGGAAGGCAGCATTGACAGCCATGGCTCAACGGTGTAGTGCTCGGCGGTGGGTCGATGGCGTAAACCATGACTGAGCGATGGCCATGGCACAACAGAGTCGGCGGTTGTACGTCGATGATGACATTTGCGAGCGAGAGAGAAGGGGTTTCACGTGTCAGGAGAAGTTTTTTTTTGGTATCGAGGATTTGACCAGGATGAGGTGGGATTTTGACCTCCCACACCTCAACCAAATGGACAAGTAGATCACATTGGGTGAGTTTTCCACAGGTACGACCTTTACAGTGACCGGGCTAGGATCCTTCCTTTTTTCCCATGCACCAACAAACCCTACGAAGTTTTATATGTCAATAAATATTCGAACCGTATTTATGTCTGTTTCAATCATATTTAATTGGCACTATCTGCATCTATATTCATATTCAGGATATCCGAATGTTTTTGTTTCAGTTTCTGAATAATTTTTTTTATGAAAAAGCACACAGCATAGCCGATATCCATGTGTATCTACTTGTCGTGCAATCTACTCAAATTTACTAGTTAATAATAATACTCCCTCTATCCAAGTTTATTAGGCCCGTTTGATAATCTCTGGTACCAATGCTAAGCCCGCGCGGTTTGGAGCAATTTTGGATTTCTGTTTTGGCCAACAAACGCGCGTTATTTTCCTCTGCATAATTACATTGGGACTCCGAAATAATCTCACTCCATGCGTCTGTTTAAAACGCTAATATGTTTTCCTCCTCCGCTAATAATTGCCTCACGCAATTAGCGTTGGCCCAGCACGCGCACGCGCCTCTCTCCTCTCCACTTCTCGTGTGAACGATCAATGCATGCAAACACTATTTTTCGGACATGCAATGTCTGTTAGACATAGCGAGACATGCAATGGCTATTAGACATGGCGCATGATTTAAATTTTTGACGTAAAATTAGAGAGAAAGATTGTGGTGCAGGAGTATAACCAAACACAACCCTCCCATCTTCTTGTTCCACTCAGGATCTCAGTCCATCTTCTTCCTTGATGGCACTCTCTGATCTAAACCAGCCCCTTGACTTAGAGCTAGATACAACGCACATCAATGGAGGAGGAGTAGGTGTTGGGCATGGAGGAGGAGGGGGAGGAGGAGGAGGAGTAGGCGCAGGCGATGTCCGAGTTCATGCCAGACGAGGGCACGCAGGCTACGGCGATGTTGTGCGTGGCCGTGGAAGACTAGGTCTTGCTGGTCGCGCTCACACTATAGTATGGACCGCTGGGACGCCG
Source organism: Stipa capillata (assembly GCA_019208055.1). Lineage (NCBI taxonomy): Eukaryota > Viridiplantae > Streptophyta > Magnoliopsida > Poales > Poaceae > Stipa > Stipa capillata. Next base: position 242,907 of record JAGXJF010002810.1, read on the forward strand.
GATGTTTTGGTGGGTCGAGACAGCCGAGACGCGCCACCTCTCGGACTAGTTAGTCGTGGTTGTGGCAGTTTTGATTCAGCTGCCGGAGAAAGGGCCATTCAGGGTGGAGGTGGCCGCGAACATGGACGTCTCAGCCTCACCGAATGTAAGCAGATGCTGCGCGCAGGCAGCGGACGCAGCCACGGTGTCATTCAAGTGCACAGCAGAGAAGGAGATGGTGCTGGTGGTGGAGATGGAGGAGGCGGCTGAGGAGTAGGCGCCAGTCGTGGAAGAGGAGGAGTTGGTCTTGGAGGAGGTGACGTCATGGACGGGGGAGGTGGTGCCATGGATGGGAGAGGCGACGACACCATGGATGGGGGAGGAATGGACGGGGGAGGCGACGACGCCATGGACGGGGGAGGCGGCAACGCACACGAAGCATCAGGCAACGACACGGACAGTGACGCCCACGAATCACCTAGCAATGGCATTGACATTGACCTAAGTAAGTCCATCTTTTAATTGAAAAATGATTATTGTCATTTGATGAAGAATATGTGTTGTTGGCTTTTAAAAAGATATTTTACTTATGCAAAATCCAGAAGTTTTACTTGTGCAATGATGAACCCAACCTGGAGAGGAACAAGAAGAACAAAGGCTACATCGACAAAGTGAAAGTGATGTTCCTAGCCGCTGTTGCTAGACCTAGGTTCAATGCCAATGGTAATTGCACTTTCGATGGCAAGATTGGTGTATGGGCATTTGTTGAGCAGAAGGCTGCACAAAGGAGGAGCAAGAATAGGGATCGGGGCACATTGGAGAAGAAGCCTAGTTGACATGGCTACTAGCCGTGAGTACCTCATCACGAGGGTCTTGCCTACGATAAAGGAAAAATGGCTAGCAGAGGACCGTTACAGCACTGTTTACATTCAGTAAGACAATGCGAAGATGCATGTTCCGGTTGATGACCTTGCTGTCTGTTAGGCAGCAAACGAAGATGGTTGGGACATCAGAATCACGTGCTAGCCTCCTAACTCTCCGGATACAAATATTTTGGACCTTGGCTACTTTGCATCCATTCAGGCTATGTTACACAAGAAGATGCCGAAAAGTATCCCGGATATTGTGGACAAAGTGCATGAATCTTTTGAGGAGTATTCGGTTCAGCGGTCCAATAGGATTTTTCTTAGTCATCAAGCATGTGTGAGGGAGACACTCAAAGTGAAAGGTTCCATTCACTATGTCGTTTTGCACATTAAGAAGAAGGCACTCCAAAGGTAAGGTCGTCTACCGATTAGGTTGAAGCGTGAGCCGGAGTATGTACTAGCTGTGGAAGAATTTCTCAATTCATAGATGTTGTTGTCATAGAATCATGTGCAATGGAATCCTGTTAAACTTATAATGGAATCATGTTAAACTTGTGATGGGATCATGACAATCGACACGAGTACTTAATACTTTTCACGTCCGACAATGAGCTTAAATTACAAAACAAATCACAGGAGCTACTCCGCACCATTGTTTTCATCCTCGACGACTGCGGGGATGGTTTCTGGGACCATACTATCACCCTCCACCGAGTCAGGTACGTATTGAGCGCGGGGGTTATATTCGTCGGAGTCGGGCACACTGTCCGCCATCTTCTCAAAGCCAACCTTGTCATCATCGTTGTCATCGTATCCAGGTCTGTGCGCACAGTCCCTGTCGATGACATCTTCCTCGAGCCATGATGTAACATGCGCAGTGAAGTCATGCCACGCCATATAGGCATCTTGGACTGGATGGGCGACGCCACCATCATGACGACCTGCTCCGAGATGGCGCAGTCAGCTCCCGTACGCGTGCTGCCATGGACAGCCATGCTCGACAAAAGAAGATGCTCTGGCACGGCACTCTCCTCGATGCTTGCCCCAGTTGCATGGACCTCAATTGCGCCGGTGTCTTCGGTCTCAGTGTCGGAATCAGCAAGAATGCCATCGTCGATCCAGGACTCGCCGCTGCTGCTAGAGGAGAAGAAACTGCTGTACTCCCATACAGATTTTGCTGCTGCTAAACATTGTAGCACTGCCACTACTAGAGAGAGAGAGAGAGAGGAGTATGTGCAAAAGGACCTGAGTACATGAAGGGGCAGGAGATTTGTTTGCAAAATGGAAAGGACTGTATGATGAGAATGAATATAGTTGAAGGTGTATTTATAGAACTAGAGCACAAATCTTAGAGCAAATGGAGGGTCATGATAAGATATAGATGTCCAACTACTTATTGAATTGCATTTCTGGGGTTTTGTCAACAAAAGATGACATTTCACACTTGGCACATAAGAAATTTTGTCCGAGCTTTCGTGATATACATGATTTTTCTTGTCCTTTGATCGTTGACCTTGATATCCACTTTGTTCGCAAAACATGTCTATCGGTAACATTCCCATCTTGCACATTCCATCCACAGTACGCTAACATTTTCCCCAAAGGGCTCCCTTCTCTATTGTTCCATGAATTTCAATCCAGTTTGAACATTGTGTCCGTCCTTCGGACTATGGGGGAGTGTTTGAAGATGATTCTTATTCCTGTCCAGATTGGTCATGGATTCATCATGGTCTTCATGCTGCCCTCTAGTATGTGAGCACATCACGTAGCATGTGTGTTACATGCACAGTTCACCATCTGCCTTGAGTTGGGCTTCCTGATCCATCCATCTTGGGCCTTGGTGTCTGCTCCCAGACGCGGACCGTAGGGACGTGCTGCAACATGTCATCAATAATAGGGATGTTAACACCCCCTCTCCCTTAAGGCTATGGTGAAGGTCATTGCAATCCTCCTAGACAGCATCAATGGCACCGACTCCAAACCACTGTGCCAAGACCTACTGGAGCATGTGGTTGCGTGCCTTGCGCCAACAGTGATCTAGAACTTTCACAGGAACCTTAAAAGCATCATCATGTTCAGGTAAATGGGTAGATACCTGATCAACACATCAGAGGATGCGATGCACCTGGGAAACATGGAACACTGGCTGCACGGAGTGAACAAAATAGCACAAAAATGCTTCCAGACATTGATCCACCTGCTTCGTCTGCCCATTAGTTTGTGGGTGATATGCTGTGCTCATCCAGAGCTGAGTGTCTGTCAAGAGAAATAGTTCTTGCTAGAGACGACCAGTGAAGATCTTATCACGATCAAAGATGACGGATTGCGGCAATCCGTGAAGATGGAAAACATGATCCATACATACGGTGGCAATTTGAGCAGCGCAAGATGGTTGGGACAAAGGAAGAAAATGGGCATATGGTGAGAACTTATCGACAACCACGAGAATGCAATTGTAGCGTCTGGACTGAGGTAACCCTACAATGAAATCATCGGATACAATCTGCCACGCGTGTTCAAGAACTAGAAGCGTGAAAGGATCTAGGTTATTGACTAGAGGGGGTGAATATGAGATTATCAAAAACTTCCACCAAAAGTAAATCCTACACATACTGGTGAGCAAGATATGCAAAGAAACAAGTATGGAGGAATAGGAAAAACACAATCACACAGGAGACAATAACTTGTTATCAAAATTCAAGTTTTGACGAGGCTCTATATATCTATTGAGGAAGCTTGATCCAACATTTGAAGCCGGCACCAAAATGTGTACTTCCCTTAAGGGGCTTGTCGATGTGAAGCCCACTCTCGCTTGTGGTAGCTTTTCACCTTGTGGTAGGCGAACTCTAAACCCTCACAAATTTCTTGGGACACTTCACAAACTGCTCGAAGGTTCCTAAATGACCTCTAGCTGTCTAGGAGATGCCAATCTTCAAGAATAATATGCTTCAATCACTTCGGCTTGGAGATGAACTCTTGCTCAATGCTCAACTACGAATCGATCTCTCTCTCAAAGATTTCGTCACAAAGATCTCACTTTGGGCTTGGGGAAGGATGGGGTTTTACCTAGGAGAGCAAAGAAATCGATTAGCAAAGAGTTATGTGTGCAAAGAGACTTAGTGTTATATATATCAAACCCCTAAAAAACTAGCCATTATAGCAAATTCGGGAGACCTCAGAGGTTTCGACCTTTCCAAAACAATGAATATATCACATAGTTATAGAACTCGGAGACTCTGACAGGAACCCAGAGGCTCCAGTATTTCAAAAAATGGCTATATAGTGAGATCAGAGGCGAATCTCGGAGACTCCGACAAGGAACTCGGAGACTCTGACTTTTTCATAGCACACTGGACATGAGCAGATGTTGGAAGTTCTGACTTAGAACCCCTCTGGAAATTTTGAAGGCGTTGAGCAAGGCCAAATCAAAGGGAATTTCAAAGGTTCGATCATTGCATTTGGAGCTTCCGTGATTTCAAAGTGCTCAAATGAGTGAGATCAGTGCGTGAACTCAGAAGTTTCGACATACCAACTCGGAGAATCAAGATTTCAAGGAATCCAATAGAGCAAGGTCGATACGCGAATTTGGAGGTTCCGACATACATACTCGGGCATTTTGAGAATTCAAAGACAAGTCCACAAAGAATTTCGGACACTCCCGAAACTTTCAGGATTTCCAATTTTTGAAGCTCAAGGGACTTAGATGAGATTAGAACCCGAACTCGAAGGTTCCAAAAAAACTTAGATGATCCGACATCCTGAATCTTGGATAGATGGGCAACTCAAAGGGTTTGAGCTCCTAGATTCTTCACACATACACAGAACCCAGATATTTCAACTTTGATCTTGGAGGTTCTAACTTTTGCTGAAAGTGGGAGAAGTTTAGGTTTTGAAAGGCCTCTTTGGATAGAAAATTTGATTCCTAGGTGAGATTATCAAGACACCACAACTACAGAAATCCACATCCAGGATCGGGATCATTGATGGGTAGGGCCAACCCGTCAGTGTTGATTGACATCACTGACAGGTTGTCCGACTAACCATCATTGATTACTTCACTAGGTCATCGAGTTTCATCCCCCATGAAGTCATCAGTGACGGGTTAAATAGAGGCTCGTCAGTGATGGTTCTCACTGATGGGTAGTTTCCTCACTCGTGTTAGTGGTGTCATCAGTGATGGTCCGTGTTACAGCCCATCAGTCTGAAAGTGTCATCACTGACGGGCTAAGTGAGTGACCCGTATGTGATGTGTTGAAAATCCAAAATTTCAGACTCCTACCAACTCTGAAATCCAAATTTTAGAGTGTTGTGGGGTATACAATTCACCTCAGTGTGTCTCTTTCTCTCTACTCAAATCCAAATCCAAAATTTCACCTTCTTCTCCCTTCCACCCTCCTCTCCTCCCTTCCACCTTTCTCATCCTCTCACCCTTCCCATTGAAATCCACCGCAAGGCAGCCTCTCCTCTTCACATCCCTCTTCCCATATGAACATGGCAGAGGCTACATGCGAGTTTCACCTCTGAATTACGAGAAAAGAAAGGTTCTCCCGCGGAAAGATTTGTGCCTTTTATGCTCAGATTTCAGAGTAGTGCATAAAATTTTTATTTTAAAATTTTTCTCATATTTTTTCTAGCAACTCTACTCCCTAACGGTTCAAAATCCACAAAAAATGATTGCATTTGGAGTTCAAGGAGAAGTTCAACGGACGCTCGAAAGAGGCGATTTTTCATTTGGAGGCCCAAAAGTGTGTCTTAGAGGGTGAATTCAAAGGTCAAAAAATGTTGAGGACGGATTTTTTAGATGCGCCTCATCAATACCTTGTATTGAGTACTTGTGGAGTCAAAACGGACAACATATGCAAAAGTTACAACCATTTTAGTGAAACCTACCTGGCATTACCGAGTAGGTTTTTTCCGATGCAAAGTCATCAGTGACGGGTAAATTTACCGTCATTAATGACTTAAATCATCACTGACCACACATCAGTGACGGAGCCAATCCATCAGTGATAAGGGATTTTGCCTGTCACTGATGTGAGTTTTTGTAGTAGTGCCCTCTCACCAGCTTCTAAATATCAGCCCCTCTTAATAGTACGGCTTTCCCTCAACTCAATGTGATTACTCGAACCACTAAAAGAGCTAGAAAATGATCCTTAACCTTCATTTCTTCAAGCCGTCTTTCCTTATAACTTTCTAGGTGTCATGAACGCTAGTTATATAATTGCTTTTGGGACTAAATTACATGATCACACTTGATGCACATGTTATTCTCTTAATCGTTTTTCAGTAATCATCAAAACCCACTTAGGGGGCCAAGATGCACTTTCAAGGAGGTTGAAGTAGTCCAGGATACTTGACCCTTTCTAGCTTGGACTACTAGCAAGTGAGGCAATATTGGGCATAATACTTGATCGTAGTCTTCATACTTGACCAAGTAAAAATAGTGCACAACCACTGATAAGTCATAAGGAATCCGAAGTGACCACCATCGCACTTTCATGGAAAGAAAAAATGTGCTTGTACTAGAAAGCTAAATTTGATCCAACCTTAATATGATTGCAATATCTCAAGATGCCTTGGTGCAAAGCAGGGGAGGTCTTTGACCTCAACCTGCTCAACCAAGTGAATCATATTTGACCGTTGCAAGCCTCTCACCCTCTGAACAGAAGCCAAACTTCCTAAGAGTTAGTTCAAGAGAGTTAGAGCCTTTGAGCAAAGAGCATTAGTTCCTCCAAGAGTTGTCACCGCTGAATCTGTTACTCTTGGAGTGTCTACTCCTAGACGGGCATAGGAGTTGCTGGTATCATCCAAGCTTGTGTGGGCTGAACTAGTAGTGTGTGAAGGTGATCTGAAGTCTACCTGCTATAAAGCTAAAGGACTTTCACAAGCAAAGCAAGAGGCCTGATTACTCAGGTACTCGGAGAACAAGCATGATTCAATGCTGGTGATCTCTTCGGAGTAGCCTCTCCAATGGAGACGTACCTCTCTGAAAAGAGTAGGGATCTTCGGTGAAAAACATCTTGTCTTTCTGAGTACTTCTTATATTGCCTTTTAGATACTCATTTGATCTGCATGCTTGTGTGTTCTTAGATATACATTGTTTATCTGTGATAGATCACTTTTCACCTGTGTTACCGTAGCAGTGCCTCAGTTGCTGTATATCATATCTCTTACCTATGTCAGCTACCTGTTACACAGCTATCTGTCTTGCTTCTCTATTTTAAGTTATTAGCTCACCTGTGTTACATACCTGTGTGATAACTATGTGTTAATTTACATAACATATATTGCCCGTGCTGTTCACCTGTCACACAGCTAGCTTAACCTGGGACGACACGGCGGGACCTCCACCCGAAGTGCCTTCGCTGCTCTTCGAGCTCCCTCCGGTGTTCGACTTCTTCTGGGACTTCTAGATGCCCTCGGTGTACTTTTGCCCCTCCTTGCGAGAGCTCCAGACCGAGGTCATGAAAGCATCGGCTTCGCCTTTAAACTTGTCCCGGACCGCGACCACCTCGGAAGTCTTCGGGGCGATGTAGTCCGGGGCCGAGAAGACTGAAGGCTCGGAGCGAGTCTGAAAGGACCGAAGGTGCCGACTTAGAAACAGATGAGCAAACTGTATGGCTGTGTAACAGGTAGCTGACACAGGTAAGAGATATGATCTATAGCAATTGTGACACAGCTATGCAAACACAGGTGAAAAGGTGATCTATCACTGACAAGAACCCAGAGAGACAAGGTGTTTTTCACTGAAGTTCCCAAATCTTTTCAGAGAGGTACATCTTCGTTAGAGAGGGCTACTCCGAAGAGATTGCCAGCACCGAATCCTGCTTGTTCTCTGAGTACCTGAATGATCAGGCCTCTTCCTTTGCTTGTGGAAGTCCTTTTGCTTGCAGCAGGTAGACTTCAGATCACCTTCACAAACTACTAGTTTAGCCCACACAGCTTGGGTGAAACCAGCAACTCCTATGCCCTTCTAGGAGTAGACACTCCAAGAGTAACAGATTCAGCAGCAACAACTCTTGGAGGACCAACGCTCTTTGCTCAAGAACTCTAACTCTCTCGAACTAACACTTAGAAAGCTTGGCTTTTGTTTCGGAGGTGAGAGGCTTTGCAACGATTGAATATGATTTACTGGATTGAGCAAGGTTGGTTGTGGTTGACGACCTCCCCTGGTCCCCTATTGGTAGGGTTCACAGGTAACTGACCGTTGCACTATTGCCACGTAGGATTGAGTGGATCACCGGTGTCAGACACCGGTGACACAGCCAATCACTCCGCCCAACTATAACCGGCTCAGGCAGACTGATACCTATGTCACCAGAGGCTCACACAGGTAAAACCCTTAACTGACGTAGCCTCACTACTCAGCCGGTCTTGGCACATGACATGCCCTTAGTGCATAGCAAACTCTTAAACCTAATAAGGAGAGAACCTCCGACAGCCTTCTGACTCAGCAGACAAACTATCGCAGTGCAGGTCCCTTAGCATTACATGCTCTCCCCTGGTACAGAGATGTACCTGAGTCATAGAGCGCTAGACCACCTGTGACACAGCTGTGTCACACCGGTGATTCTAACCTCTAGGGTTTTCTACTGCTAGCACTGCAGAGTGCAAGCACAAGCCAGTTTCACACTTGTGCAAAACTGTTGACACAGGGCCACTAACCTCAAAGCATCAGTGCCACTGTCCAACACTCTGAGCATTGAGCAAAGGGATCCTCCAGAGGACATTACTGCTTCATCCCTCTTGATAGTACGGGTGTTTCCTATGAACTCAAAGAAACTAGCAAATCTAGGCTTTACCTGCCCACCAATTGCAGTCACGGCTCTTGACGCATCAAGCCACCATCACCTTGCTTGCAACTCCTTGCATAACACTGTTTCTTCACAGCTGTGGCAGAGCTACCTAGCACAGCCATTCCCTTAGTCCTGGAAACCACCTATGTACCCTTTTTTGGTGGTCATCCTTTCCTTAATGACCCTTCTTCTTGGAAACTACTAAACCTACTTACACTCATTGTAAACATTAGATTCCAGTTTGAGTTGCCATTAACCATCAAAACCAATTAGGGGCCTAGATGCTCTTTCAGAGTCGCCAAGTAGGAGCAGCCGAGTGTGAGCTCCGCGGATGCCTGAGTGTTGTCCTGAGCGAAGACAAAGCTAGCGAGGTGGACATCGTGGCAAACCCAAGTCCCCACTTGATACCGTCCACGACCGTCGTCTCCACATCAGAGGACTCGAAGGCGCTGACGTCGAGACCAACCGCCCCAGCCACCAGGCCCGCCGCATGGCACAAGGGCGAGATGAGCCGGTAGGCTTGGGAGTCTCGATCGGTGAAATGACCAAGTCTTTCATGCACGGGCGAGAGGTTGTCTTGGAGTTTGTCGACCTCCGTGGTGAGCAGCGCTGCTGCAGCCTCGGCCTTCCCTCACCCGCTTGCTCGCTGACTCGGCCTTCTCTCACTCGGCAACAAGCTCCGCTCCTGCACGAGTGGCACGTGCCTCTGCCGCTTTGAGTTTGGCCTGGAGCAGATCTACCTCGGTGGTTTTCTCCTCAAGGCGTGCCGGGAGCTTGGCCGTCTTCTTCGCCTCAGCGTCAAGGACTCCCAGAACGTCGGTCGTGCGAGCCCGCTCCTCAGCCAGTGGCCCCTCGGTGTCCACCACGCGCGCTTCCAAGAGAGAGAGCTTCTCCGCAATGAACATGCACTGAAGAAGCAGATGTTAGTACGCTATAAATGGTAGAGCAAAAAGGTGAGTCGGGCTTACCTTCAGCGCCGCGGCCCAGGCAGCCACCCCGACTTGGCAGGCTAACATCCCGGCGAAGCTCGACGCCACATCCTCCTCGGATAGCCTCGCCCAGGGTGATTGACAAGCTCGAACTCCAATGGAGAGGCGGTGAGAAAATCCAGTCCGAGTCAGTCGGAGAGCGCTACTCAAGGGCGAGAAGGCTAGAGGGTCGAATCGAGAGAACCCCGACACTTTGTTTGGTCCTTCGGGGTAGAAGAGGAGGACAGGACTGTCACCAATGCACCCGATGGACGAGGGGCGGGGGTTGCCCCGGGGAGGAGAACGCCTCGGCATGACGTTGTCGCCCGACGCTCGCGTGCCCACGGGTCGAGGTGAGGCCCCCCTAACCTCTGGCAGGGGCGAAGGGGGACGTTCCTCCGGCGCCGCGTCTCCGACGAGCGAGGCCCTGCCTGGAGGACTGGTCGCGGGGGATGGAGTCGCCTCTGAGGCCGGTGCGTCCTTCCGAAGAGATTCCCCGACGACGTCCTCTCCAACGATATCGACCGTCTCATCGATATTGACGTTTGACGAAGACGAGGAGGATGATTCCCAAGGAAAACTTTTCCTGGGCCACGGCCATTGAGTGGACTGCCATGAAGAGGCCGCCCATCAGTCCCTTGCCCGCGCCCAGGCTAGGTTCGCGGGTGCTTCGGCTTGCTTCTTCGCATAGGCCACTCGTCGCTTCCGATGTGCGACCCTGCCTTGGACTTGTCGTCACCCGAGTCCTCGGTGTTCGCTTGCCCAAGGTGGACAACTCACAGTGATCGCTGTCCGCATCGTCATCCTAGTCCACCAGCTCTTGGGTGAGGCTCTTCGGCTTTGCCTTCTGCGTGGGTGGGGGGCTGCTTCCTCTTGTCCCCCGTCTTGGTGTCTCTAGCTGGGGCGATGTTCGGGCGAGGAGGAACCTCCCACTTGAAGAGCTTGCAGGCCCAATTCCGATGCCCCGCAATCATCTTCAAAATGATCTTCGCCGCAGATGGCAGGTACCGTCCGAGGAGGTGGTTCGCCTCCCTCTCCGCCCAGGCAAGGTTGTACCCCTTGGTGGGCTCGTACCCATAAAAGGGGCACAGGTCGAGGGGCCTTCACTCGCTTAGGGAGAGGCACTTCATCAACCAGCCAGCGGCCAGTGGGCGGATCCTCAGGAGGAGGAACTCCTCGACCAGGTCTCGCGATGAGAGCTGATGGCTCATCTCGCTCAAGGCATCGCGTCGAGTTAAGTCGGTGGAGGTGACGACGAGCTGGCGGGTGGTATAGCCGGGGGCGATCTTGTCACCGGTGAAGCCGAGGTCACCCACTCGGTGGTAGAACCACTCATTGCGCCAGTTTTTCCCACTTGTTCTTCAGCGCCATCGCCGGGTAGGTGGAGTCGGTCCCGCAGCTGCCTCGGAACCCGATCGTCCTGAAGAGGGAGTGGGCGCCATTGTTGATGGGGGGACATCATCATCACGGGCTCATGAAACACATGGCGAAGCAAGTCGCCATGCTTTCCAGCCTCATCATCTTCATCACCCACTCGAAGATAGCCAGGCGCGAGATCGCCGTGGGGTTAAGGTCCAAAATCTCCAGGCCGAAATGGCCCAGGATGAGCTGGATGATGGGCGCGGCTGGGAAAGTCAGGCCAGCCCTGAATTGGTCAGCGAAGATGATGATATGCCCTTCCAGCTGGGCGGCCCGTGTGCTTCCCTCCTTGGGGAGGACGGGGCCATGCTCGTCGGAGTCAAGGGGGAAGCACCCCACGGCACTGAGGCGAGCCAGAGTGGTCTCGGATGCTTGGGTCATCCTGAGCCATCAGGTGTAGGTGACCTTCTCGGCCGCCTTCTTTCCCTTTTGTTTCGTGACTGTGGTGGCTTTGCTGGTCGACATGGTTTTCTCCTGTTCAAGCGCTAAGTCATCCTGAAGGCGTTTGAGTAGGACACAGGCCAAGCGGCAAATTGTGTTGGGGACGGAAGCCGAGCGCGGGGAGCGGCGAGGTGCAAGCGACGGGGGTGAAGACGTGTGAGGCTACGAAGGGGAGGACCGGGGGTATTTATAGCCCCAGGGTGGTCTGCAATTCGAGGCGACGTAACGGGCGGAGGCGGAGCGGGCGGATCCAATGGTTACGATCCAAAATCAAGGGTGCAATGTTCGGGCCCGAAGCAGAAAGGAGATCGAGCTGCGGGGCACGTCGACCCGGGCGAAAGAGTAGGTTCTAGGTCCAGGGCACCTCGCCCCACACTCCCCGTCCTCCCACTTAAGGTTCTGATGCAGTCGTGAGCGGCGTCACTCCCCTCGCCGATCGCACCTACAAGGGGCTACTATTGGGGGAGTCCAGTCGAGTCGTCCGGGCGAGGTACCCCCTAACATTTTCTCTGTTTGATAACCTTGATTGTAGCTCTGCAGGGACACCCGGTGAAGACCCAGATGAGGCCACCTCGTCCCCCGAAGGGCGAGGCCCCGGACGAGGTACCCAGATGGACTCGGGTCAAGTCGCCCGTTCTGAGTGAAGCCGGGAACGTTCCCCCAAGGATGAGGCTGAGGGGGAGCGGGCTCGGCTGGATAGAACAGAACCTGCCCACACGAAGGCAGCGAGCGTGGTGACGGGCCGTGCCGGCGAGGTGCATCAGGGATTTGCCAGCGAATATAGTAGGTAGCGACGAGGAGGAGAATACTAATTTGCTCGATGTATGGTGGCACAGACTAGGATGAAGTAGTGATCTGTCTAGGGGCAGCGATGAATTTTCACTTGTAAGCTGGTTTGCCTATATAAGGGTGAACCGGCCCTCGTATGAATCCAAGCTCACTTCTCAGCTCTGTTTTCCTTGGTGTTTCTCTCGCGTTTATTCTTAGCGGTGGTTCGGTGTCGCTCTCGTAGTCACTTGGCGTCGTTCCCCAACTCGTCCTCTTAGCACCTCGGTCTCCTGACCCGGGGTGCCCAAGTTTACTGTCCGAGATTCATTTTGCCGACAAGTGCATTCTAAACAATCTGCAGTTGCTCTACACATTCATATCTTTATCTAATGATGTTGAATGGGTTGCCACTAACCACCAAAAAGGGGGAGATTGAAAGAGCATCTTGGCCCCAGATTGGTTTTGATGGTTAAATGGCAACTCAACTGGGATCTAATAGTTACATTGAGTGTAAACAGGAAAGTTAGGTTCCAGGAAGAAGGATTCATCCAGGAAGGATGACCACTAAAAAGTACAAAGATGGTTACCCAAGACAAAGAGATAGTTGTGCTAGGCAGCTGTGCCATAGCTGTGAAGAAGCCGGTGCTGTGCCAGGAGTTACAAGCAAGGTGATGGTTGCTTGATGCATCAAGAGCCATGACTACAGTTGGTGGAAGATGAAGCCTAGGTTTGCTATTTTTCTTGAATCCTTACATAACACCTGTACTATCAAGAGGGATGAAGCTGCAAGCTCATTTGGAGGTTTTTATGCTCAATGCTTAGAGTGTTGGACAGTGGCACTGATGCTTTGAGGTCAGTGGCCCTATAACAACAGTTTTGCACAAGTGTGAAACTGGGTTGTGCTAGCACACTGCTGTGCTAGCTTTCTAAACCCTAGAGCCAAAGCTACCTAGGTGACACAGCTGTGTCATAGGTGAGCCACCACTCTATGACTCAGGTATACCTCTGTGCCCGGGGAGAGCTTAAAAATACTAAGGGAATTGCACTATAATGGTTTGTCTGTCACCTCAGAAAACTGCTGGAGGTTCTCTCCTTATTAGGCATCAAAGTTTGTTGTGTGCGCTGGGGGCATGTAATGTGCTAAGGCCAGGCTAAGTAGGGAGTCTACGTCAGTTAGGGTTTCACCTGTGCCTCCCGTTGTCCGACCTCTTACGGGTGATACTGTAGTTTTTTTGTGTGACGCTGTCAGACCTCCACCCTTCGGCTTTCGTCCTGGTTGCTACTTTCAAGTGGGCGGCTCAAAGCATGGAGATGGTGAGTTCGCCCGCTCTCTTTGCTTGGATGTACATGCCAACGAAGGTGACATTGCGGGTTTGGGAGCACCGGGGTCTTCTTACGGTCTACGGGACGGTCAGCTTTGGCCGGTGCCACGGGTGCAAGCGTTGGGGACTACCCTGTGTTTCCCCTGAAGAAGGTTTGGAGGGACTGGCAGAGGGCGTGGTTTTACTACTGCGATCCCTCCTTGCAGCGACTGAGAGGGGCAGCAGTGCCATTCTTGGGCAATCTCACCTCGGTAGGATTGCCCGACGAGGGTGTGACCATGCTTCAACACATGGCTCGTGAGTTGAGTGTGCGTGACTTGGTGGAAGAGTACTGCTTGCTGGGCATTGCCCCGCTTGCTCAGGGTTGGACTCTTTTGGCCCTGCCAAGCTCGTCGTGCTCCCTGCGCATGCCGCAAGGGTACACACCCACGATGTGTGAGTGCCTCTTTTTTTACCCACAGTTTATTTGTGTTGACCTTAGCTTTTACTAAACCTAATATGCTCTCATGTTGCAGGCTCCATGCTGGAGGATGGAAAGCTGTGCGCCCACGAGGTGTTGGACCGCTTCACCCTTGTGGAGGCCAAGGAAGCGAGCTGATTGATCAAGGGGGGCCTGGCGCAATCAGGTTTGCGAGGACTTCGGGTGGGAGGTGCCTGCCTGGCCATTCCCTGCCTGCCTGGCCATTCCCTATGGTTGCTAAGGCCCTTACCGCAAGCAAGCGGAGTCGGTCACCTTCTCCATCCTCGCCAGAGTGGATGATTCGAGCCCATGGAGCCCCTTGGGGTGTTTCTTCTATCCCAACCCCGGAGGCGCCGCGGCATCGCCCCGAGGCTGGGAAGGGCCCAATGATGACGTCATTCATGTGGGATGTCAAGTCATGCTCATGGGACTACGAGGATGATGTCGAGGTGTCCACTGAGTCAGACATACCAGCACCATGCGACCTTGGGCCGACGGGGTTGCGTGACTCGTCGTCGTCTTCGAGTGAGTTTAACCTATGGGTCACTGGGGGCGATGAGGCCGCTTCCCGCTCTCCTGCGATAGCTCACATAGCTACCTGAGGTAGTGGCCCCGCTGTCTCCTGTGGGCCACCCAGTGCCAACTCCTGTGGCATCTGCCGACAATGGTGTTGAGGAAGGTAAGGCCGGTGGGCACCCTTTCTCAGTTGTGGGCCGGTTGCTTTCGGCTCACTTCATCGACCCTGAGGCTAAGGGGGGCTTTTACCAGGATGCCACCGCACAGCTTTCTATGGCCGACCCTTGACATGGCGTTCGAGGGTTGTCCTTGTGATAGATCTGTGCCGCCTCTAAGTCTGCCATGCTCAAGGTACGGTTAGTGTTTTACTTATATGAGGTTTTGTGACGTGATTCCCGTAGTTGTGCCTGTACTATGTTTTTTCCTCATAGGCTTTCTTTGCAGCAAAGCAAGCGTGGGAGATGCGCAACGATCTGGATGAGTCCCAGTGGGCTCGCCTCCGTGAGGAGAAGAAGAATATTTCGGAGGCCCAGGCGGAGGCCGCCTTGGCCAAGGAGAGGTTAGGCCAGCATGAGGAGGTGATCTCTCAGCTTCGCGCTACCCTCCATGCCACACAGACCCGACAAGAAGAGCATGAGGGGAAGCTCTCTTAGCTTCATGCTACCCTCCGTGCCGCACAGACTCGGTAGGGAGGGCTAGCCACTCTGGCAGACACGGTGTGTGCGGCTGCTCGTGAGCTTGGAGGGGGTGCTCGGTGTTGAGCTCGACCTTCACACTGGTGCTGATGAGGACAAGGTTGCAAGCCAGCTCCAGTGGACAGCGGTGGTTTGTACTGCCATGCGTGAGGCAGTGCCAGACCTGATACGGAAGGCTCTCGATCTTCACGATTTGGATTGGATAACTAGCTTGACCTAGATGGAAACCCAACCCAACAACAAACTCCAATGAGAAAGCCTTTGGGGAACTAGGAACCAAATCAACCAAGCTCTCAATTGAATGCCATGTTTACCACTCGGAGGCACATGCCGATCCGTTCAATCCAAAAGGAAAGAAAGGCCTAAGGTGGAACTCCAAATCTAGAGGGATGAAACCCTAGATTAGGAGCAAAGCTCTACTTAAGTCTAAAATCAAGTCTAATCTCAATTAGGGTTTGGGTACGGGTATTTATAGTCCTAACCTCGTAACCCTTAGAGGCTAAGCCAAATCCTTACATGGGCCTCGGCCCGTTACTGTGCACAGAGTGCACCCGGACATTCCGGGGTACCTTGTCCAGAATGTCTGGTCGTAGGGCCCGGACATTCCGGTCGCCATGGACAACACTCTCTCAAGCTATTCAACTCCAAGTGACACGTGTGTTGGGTCATATGTTGCCAAGAGGCATGAAAAGGTGAATCTTCTCCTTTACACGTGTCCACCTAATCCTACCTTGAATGGTATGCTACCTAATGTGTTGACTCTATGCTTGCTCAGGTATGAAAGGTCAACAGAGTGGAGCGAAGCCAAGTGGAAGAAGAACCTGGGATGCCTGGAATGCACTGTCGGACATTCCGGACAAGGGAGGCCGGATACTCTGGACATCCCAATCCTGAAAGCACCGAACTCCCACTACACATCCGGACATTCCGAGCATCAAACCCGGAGACTCCGGACGTCCTCCTCCAGGAATGTGCTCCTCTCGAGATGGTATCCGGACATTCCGGCCACCCATCTGGAGTAGACCATCCTTAAAGCTTATGATAGGGTTATCACAAGGGAAAGAATTCACCTTGGTGAGATTCCTTCGTGCTCTCCTTGTTATCTCTTGTCGTCCTGGGGTATTGGGCTTGAACAAGTCATGAGAGCTTGTGCTTAAGTAGGTCTCTTGAGCTCTTTTGGTTAGCTCATGTTGTTCAGAGTTTGAGATGTAGACATTGTTTCCTGCACCATCACTAGACAAAACAAATATCGTGTATGCGTGGTAGATGAATATGTCATTCGTCATGACGTGGTTCTTCTTTGCACACCACAACTAGCACACAAAATGTATAGCAAATATAATGTGTATGCATGGTATATGTACATGTCATCCATCATGACATGTCCCTTGTTTTGTTCAACACTAAAAGAAGCACTGATGTATGCAGAATGCATCTTGTTGCCCACGACATCTCTAGTGGTATGTGTGTTCGTTATATTTTCCTCATCATGCTCCCATACATGGTAATAGTTGCACAAACATTTCATGTGGCCTTGACCTTTGTTGTGCACCACACTATTGGAATTAAAAGTGCATGTTGAATATGATGCATCAAACTTGATTTCCATGTCACCTCTAATCATGTTATCCATGTTGCACAATAAATTCAGATGAGCATGTTTTGAATCAAATTCTCCTAGTAGGCATGAGAAAGTTTTAGGGACCTTCCCATTTTCAAGCTTAATATCTTTGTTGCAATCAAATCTTTGGAAAGAGCAAGTGGTCAACACATTTGTTGCAACAAAAGGAGCAATTTGATAAAGTTTATTAGATGGCACTTCTAACACACTAGCATGGTTGCAAGAAATCTTCTGGAAAGAACTAGTGGTCATCATGTTTCTTACAACACAAGGGGCATTATGATCATTTTGCATGTTAGATTGTGCATAGCCTGGCATACAAGATGGATTGCCTAGAATATGCAATTTCAACATGGCAGTTTCATTGCAAGAGATATTCATGCCACAAACCATAAACTTGTCATCTATGCCATATTCACCAATTAAATTAAATTTACAAGGATCGATAGGCATATTTCAAAGATGTGATTTCGGAAATCTTAGTCATAGCACACGATAAAGTCAAAGGCTTATCAAACATGACATAGCATATGGAATGAGTAACATAGCATATGGAATGAGTAAGTGTGATTTTGGAAAGAACTTCATCATGTCTAATTAACTCCACGTGATTAGCATGTTTTACAATCAAATCATCACATGGGTTAGTCAAAATGACATGGGAAGAAACATTAAGCTCATCTACATCATGCAAGCAATCAACATCTATCACATTTGATTGTGGGACACTCATACGAACACCTTGAATGTTACCTTTGATGTCCTCCTCAGTTGAAGTAGGTGTTGATGATGGCATTGCCTCCTTTAAGCCTCCTTCCTCTTCTTGGCATATCCACGGGGTGGCAAGTTCTTCGTCTTCCACCCGGATGAACTCTTTCGCCTCCATTGGCGGGGTCGGCTTGTTGAGAATGGATGTCTCTTGGGACTCCAAATCCTGCACCAAGTGAGAAACAACACTAAAAGGAGAGGGTAAGTAGTTAGCCTTTGAAATTTCCTCACTTGACCTATCAACTACCTCTCTCAACTCTTGTGGTGTTTCTCTCTCACCCTCAATGTTGATGCACTCAATCTCACATTTGGTGGGGTCACACAACTCTTGGTTTTTATCACTCTCTCTCGAGTTGGCTTGGTGGCTCTCATCCTCACATGGGATTGGTTGCATCTCTCCTTTAAGTTGATATGGTGGAGCTTTCTTGGTGCCTTCAACTCCATGCGCCTCCTCGGTTGAAGGGACGATCCCATGCTCGACCAACTCCACACTCGCCTCTAAAGAACTAGTCATGAGTGGCTTCGCTATGCTACTCTGACCTGGCTTCTTTGGACACTTGGCTGCCTCTTTGGGGTTCGCTTCATGCTTGTAGTCTTCACGGTCCTTGGTCTCCTTGATAAGCTTCTCCTCTCGCCATTTCTCTTCCTGGGCCTTGATCTTCTTGACACGTTTCTCCACCTCGAGAGCGCCATCCAAGAGATCTAGCAAGCTCTGGAAGTTCTTGAGAGGAAGTGAGGAGATGATGTCGAAGTCTAATCCTCCCTCAAAGCACTTCACCTCCGTGTTTGTACTAGAAACACCGGCTCGTTGCAAGGCACGCTTCATTTCATTGAGGTAGACTTGGATCGGCTTGTCCTCTTGCTTGATGCACTCTACTTGGTGAAGTAACTCCCTTGAGAACTTGGGTGGCACGAACTCATCTCTCATGAGTGTCTTCAGGCTTGCCCAATTAGTGACGAGTTCCTTCATGGGAAGTAGACGCCACCATGTTGAAGCGTAGTCATGGAAGTCCATTGTGGCTTGCTTGACTGCTTGACTTGTGAGTACTCGTTGAAGCTTGAGGAATTTCTCCATTCGCCATTCCCATTCAAGGTACTCCTCTGGGTCTTGAGTTCCATAGAATGGAATTTCTATGTAGTCTTTGGGTTCTTGGGCATCGGGGAACTTGGTCTTGAGGGACTTAGGCATGGTGATCTTTGGCTTGTCGAGCTTGTCCACTCCGCCACCTTGGTAGCCTTGTCGTCGAGGAGTTTCTTGGCGGTAGGTGCTTGTATGGCTTCCTTCATCCTCCTCCGTCCATCGATGATGGCTTCTTCTCAAGCCTTTGGAGCTTCGGACATCGAGGTTCTTATCGGTGAAGTCCCTTGATGAATATGAATGAGGATGACTCGCCTCATTCGTTGAAGCCCATGAGGCTCGAAGTGACATTGTAGAGTGTCGTGTTCCCCCTTGTCCTTGTCTCTCCTTCTTGGCATCCATTTCGTGGCCAAACCTAAACATGGTTTAGATGCAACCACAAAGGATATGTATGTGGTGTATGTTGAAGTTGGAACCCTACGCTTTTTGCTCACCTCACTTACCACCGAAGTCCTTGTCTTCCTTGGATGGAAGGATCGACGGTCTCCGTGGGAATCGGTGGCCCTCAAAAGGTAGTTGACAAGGTTCCAAGTCCCAAAAACTACCACACACAATGGCTTATGTGGAGCTCGAAAAAGGTTAGCACAACACACACACTAAGCACGCAATTGGATAATGAGATATTGCAAAGATTAGTAATAATCTACAATAGAAACAATGCAATAAGAGTTGATCTCAAAAGATATAAGCGAAGCTCAAACAACTCACACACAATGATAATGGGATTTGTGCAACCAAGAAAGTGAGCTACTACAAAATGTTCCTAGCGAAGACTATAAGCTCGTGTTGCACAAATACGAAGAAAGACGCTAGCTCGATTGCAAAGTTTATAGGGCTACAGATTTGCACACTTGTACCACTTGCCTACTTGGAGCCTTTCGAGTTTTTGCGCTTTCCTACAAAAGATAAGGCACTTTCTTTCTTCTCCGTTTTTTTGTCTTTTTCTTTTTCTTTTGATCTCTCTCTTTTTTTAATTCCTTTTCTTTCTTTGTGCCAAGACCTACAAGAACAACTAGCACTTTCAATTTTTCTTGGGGTACTCTAGGTAGTATCAAGTGCACAAAGCCCAAACAATCATCGATGAGCTAGTCTTCATAGGTTCAAGGTATACGCAAAAGGGTAGAATGGCTCACAAAGAAATGCAAGGAGGAAAAGTTTATCTTATAGATGTTACCTTCCCTTGTGGTGTTTCGGCCTTGCTTCTGAAGATGGTATGAAGAAAATTTTGGGATTCCACTTGGGTGACCTAGAGCTCGTCGATAGCTTCGAAACGAGTCCTAATTCACCGAAAACGGAGTCTGGATGCGAAAGTTAAGGCTGAAACAGTGCTTGCTGCGCAGTCTGATTTTGGCTGCCTGGAGATTCTGGATAATATTGGCCGGATACTCCGGCGTAGGCCGGAGATTCCGGGGAAAAATGTCCGGATACTCCAGGGTACGTCTCGAGAGCACAAAAATCTTTCGTTGTGGTAGGCCGGAGACTCCGGGTGCGTGGTCCAGATACTCCGGGTGTGCTAGGAGGTTCCAGATCTGAACAGGGGCGGCTCCAAAAACAACAAATCGGAGAGGTGATTGGAAAAATAGGCCAAGGCAATGCAATAGGAGGTTAGATCAACAAGTATAGCAAAGATCTAGTGGATCAAAACCAACCAAAGCTCACCCAAAACTCCGAATTGCATCTAGATCTCAAATCGGGCTCTTTTTGTGGGATTTTCAAAATATTCAAGGAAAAACCAAAAAAAATCTAGCGATTGGGGGTAGAAGAAAGAAGGGATACAAATCCAAATCGTGTCAACCTAGAGCTCTGATACCAAGTTGATACGGAAGGCTCACAATCTTCACGATTTGGATTGGATAACTAGCTTGACCTAGATGGAAACCCACCCCAACAACAAACTCCAATGAGAAAGCCTTTGGGGAACTAGGAACCAAATTGTCACGGACCCGGAATCCACATATGATTAGGGGAACGCGAAGTTGCCAAGGACCGAAGGACTCGTCAGCCCGGTGCAACGGTACCTGCGCCGTACGCACCAAGGCGAACGATCCGACACCCGCCATGTGCGGGCCGGCCGGAAGCGACCAATCTTCCCCAAACCACATATAAATTCCAGATACCGGTGAAGAGGTAAGACCGCGTGATAAGTCTGCGCTCCGCGATAGTCATAGGAGGACTAGAGCCCGGGATATGCATTCCCTCAACCTAACCTAGCCACGAGGTGCGACTCTGGGAGGATCCAGCTCTGCTCTGCCGTCAGCGCGAGGCGTGACGGTCGTAGGAGGCTTAGCGAGTACGGGACGAATCCCTGGATCGACTCAACCAAGGCTACACAGGACTAGTGGTTCGCTCACCTCTGCCATCACGAAACGCAATCCTAGCACGCAATAATACCGCTGCACAGTTGTCCACATACTTCATCACATACACGCATTGTACATGGACAACCGCAAGTAACGACTTGGATTACCACAGCACAAATTCTACTAAAGAAAGACTTATAGAATACATATATATACACATAGCGACTCGAAAGTCAATCACAATATACATTATTACAAACAGCAGCGGAAGGAAAACGGAAAATGCCCGAGATGGTGGGGAAACCACCTCCAAACAGCTCACAACAAAGTTCCCGAGGAAATCGAAACCTAGAGTGGTAAATCCAAGCAGCGACGTCAACTTCAATTGCTCCAAGAACCTGCCTAGGATAAACCTAGGTGAGTACAACCACCGTACACGCAAGACATTGCTTATTGATTAATTAAAACATGGTATTAATCAAGTTTGACAAGTGATAAAGGTTCGCATTCCATAGCAAGTTCAAGTTACATACTAGAGATGAAATGAATATAAACTACACAATTTAATCTCATTGTAGCAAGAGTATAGCAATGATAAACACATGACGATAAAAGTAACTTACGAGCATACACACAAATATAACAATACGAATGTCATCATTTCCAATTTATTTGGGTAGCCCACACCCATTTAAAAATCTCAATCTTCCTCACGACAACACATGCCTCAAACTCCAATTCATGGCAACACATGCCTTTAAACTCACTCTCATGGCAACACATGCCTAACCGTCACCAACGAGCCGACAACCTCGGATATAAAGAGTGCAACCCTGGTGGAGTTCACACTACTCCCCCCAGTCTCTGAGACTTACCTCAACTATATCGTAGTTTCATTTCGTTGGTGACATACGCGTTTTTCCTTGGGTCTTCACCGCCGACTCAGCCACCTCGGGTATAAGGAGTGCAACCCTGCTGGAGGTTGTGAGGCTCCACGCAGTCTCTGAGACTTATCCCCAATATACCGTAGTGCTGGTCTCGGTAACACCCTCGGTTCTCATCTTCACCGCCGACTCAACCACCTCGGGTATAAGGAGTGCAACCCTGGTGGAGTTCACAAGGCTCCCACCAGTCTCTGAGACTTATCCCCATTATACCGTAGTGTTGGCCTCGGTGCACTTTTGGTTCTCATCTACGTGTGATAAGGGTAGTGTATGTGGGAATAACCTCCTACTGGGGCGCACAAACACAATCTCAATAATCTCAATAATCTCACTATCCACCAGTCGTATCCCACATACATGTCCCCTCGGTGCTCACATCTCACTTTATTAGGTTCAAGTTGAAAGGGCATCAGGTTAAAGTATCAGCCTTAGCTACTTCATAATAACAAGACCTGCACATACTAATGAAGCATCCAGCACAGATCAAGCAATCATTCACACAAGCACCAAGTTACGTTAGTTAATTCAAGCCAAACAGGGAGTAATACACAGTGTAATGATTAATCAACAAGCAATGGAGCTTGCCTGGTTGCCTGGGGAAGTAAGAGGATTCTGCGTGAAAACTCCAGAACACTCGAAACGCTGGTAAGAAGCAAATGACCTCCAACAGAGGAAAAGCAAATCTAAGAAACTAATTCGAAAACGACGAAGATGCATGGATGCAATTGATGATATGCCTTCATACTGATTTTAGATGAATTATGACACTAAACATTTTCGTTTTAGCTATTAAGCTAGATTCTCTAGTATTCATACTTTTTGGAGTTTACTCAGATTTAGCATTTCCTGTCTTCCCCTCGGTAGAGGAAGGAGTATGGCAATTATCCAAAATGCTTAATAGGTCCGGACATTATTGATTTGTCCTTACATTGCTTATCTGAATGAATTGAGTATACAGATCACCGTCCTCGGATAAGCTCCTATGACATTACATAGTGGCTCGGCTCTACTATATCAGGATAGTGTATTGACTCGGTTAACCAAGTTCCAGCATGAGCACCTTGATCCAGTCTAATCTGGACGGCATAGTACTTGTGATATTCGCTAATGTTGCGATTAAAAGATTACTTGCCAGCTAGCTTATCACATCAGTTTATTATCTATTCTTCATAGCAGTTAGTCCTAAAAATTGCATAGGTTACTCCTTGGATTACTAGTGAAGCTAATTACTCAAACAAATTGTATCAGTCGGCCCTACATCTAATTGATTAGTTATAGTCAACAATTAGTCAAATGCTTAGCTTTTAGACTAACGGGTATTTAATCATCGTATGCTCATTTAGTTTTGAAGGGGCCTTCTCCTAGAAGAACTATAGCTAGCAGGGTTAATTAGAATTAATCATAAACCGTTAACCTTGGTCACGACATTCCTTATCGCAGCAACTATGAGAACTAACAGACTGAGCATGGCTTAACCTTAGTTATTTGGAGCCATTAAATGTACTGATTAGAACTAACTATTATTAATGCAACTAAGCAACTAGCTAAACTTTGCAATGACCAGCATGCTAGTCATCCAGTAACTACAGCTCAGTCATCATTACTTGTGTCAGGGATTAGACAACTAACCATTCACTTAGATTAACATGTATCAATTATACTCATCACTGTTAGAATGTATTGTGGACACATGAGCTTGTTTCATCTGTCTTAGGCCTAGTTGTTCCTGCAACAAAACAGCCCTAACCAAAACGTGATGTCATTTGAAATATGTAACTACCCGCAATCAAGCACACATTGCATGTTTGAAACCTTCACAGCATATACAAATACAAGGGTTTCCATGTTATACCAGCAATGAAACGAGGCGACAAAATGGTCGAGAACGGCAAGGGCTCAAATCCGACGGCGATGACACCACGGCGGTGTGCTCCAGCAGCTGGACCGAAGGAGAGTTGGCAGAGGAGCTCCGACGGCAGTCCCCTGGTGGTGGCCGAGGAACGCCGGCGGCTTGAGGAGGGCGGGGCCCGGCGCTGGAGAGGGGCTGGTGGCTCTGGTGGTGGGGGCGCGCTCGACGGGTCCACCGGGGAGGCAGGGCCTGGCCGACGTTGGGGCGGAGACGGCGAGCCCCAGAGGCGGCGGCGGCGAAATCAGAGGAGAGGCCGGCGCAGATCTAGTGGGGGCGCGTCACAGGGAGGGGTGGAGGCGCGCCGGCAGTGGGGAGTGGCGGCTCGGGCCCATCGGCCTCAGCTGCGGGCGGCCGGTGGCTTGAGCGGGTGGAGGTGGCGCGGGGAGAAGCGCCATGGGTGGCGCTCGGCCAGGGCCACGGAGCAAGGGGAGCGGCCACGGGGCGGCGCAGGCGGACGGCGACGCGGGTGGCGGGCTCCAAGGCGGCGCGGCAGGTGCGGCGAGCCGACGGGGCGGGGGAGCCGAGAGCGGCGCTCGGGGAAGAAGGCGTGGTTGCTGGGGCGGCGGTCGTGGCGCGCGACGGGGGAAGGAGCTCCGGCGTGGGGCGAGCTCCCGGGGAGCGGTGGCAGGGCTCGGGAAGAGGAGACGCAGGAGGTGAGCGGAGCAGAGGAGAGGAGCTTTGGGGAGGCCGGCGGCTTCCCTTGGGTTGGTCGACAGGGGAGGAACAGGGGATGGGGATTAATGGAGGTCTGGAGAATTTGGTTTGGGGAAAAAGAATGGTAGGACGCCCAAATGCTCATGCATGTCGATGCTCCTGGGATGAATTGAAAGCGCAAGAGCTAGGGAATCTAATGGTATAACATGCAGGGATTGGATCTCCATTTTTAGATAGGATTTGGATGGGAGAAGGTGACTGGTTTGCTCTTAGTGTTGAAGGAAATGGGAGTGGCAGGAGGAGGAAGATGGACTGGAGTGATTTTATTGTACTGGGTGAGCTGCTACGTGGAGAGAAATAGGAAGCTGCAAGGGGGGGGGGTTCCACGCGGCAGGTAAGCTCTTTTTATTTTTATTTTCTTTTATATTGTTTCTTTACTGATTTACTTTAGTTCTGTTTCATTTAGGGTTACTTTCAGAGCAAAGAAGTTCAAAACACGTTCCAATAATCCATGTTTACGTTTGCAGATAGGACTAACACTTCAATATGGCCGTCCATGAATTTTTGAGACAAGGAGGTCGACTTCATCGCCATATCCCGATTCTGTCCGAAAGAACATGTTCTCGAGAAATTATTTGGTCAAATAAACAACGAGTTCCAATGGCTTGAGCATTTCTTTAGGAACTCTCGTCAAATCTGTAGAACTTATAGAATTATTGAATTGGAGTTCGGTTGGGGTTGGGTTCACCGGTCTATTCTTAAATTGATATCGGAACATGTTCTTGGTTTTTTTTTAAGCGGAGCCATGTTTGTTCTATCTATATGCATGCATGTAAAGGAAGAACTCCAATTTATTCACGACGATCTTTACTGATCTCGGGTCTTAAGATTTGGTCACTACAAAACCTACCCCCCTTAAAAGAATCTCGTCCTGAGATTCCTACGGTAAAGAAGAGAAGACGAGGTATTGAACTTGCAACAAGACTTTAACGAGATACCAAGCTGTCGATAGTGGGAAAGCAGAGTCACTTATCGACTATTACACTAGTTCTAGAAAGAGAAAACCAGGTTAGATCATCATTCTACGGTGTCCCAACTTTAATAGATTTTCAGAAAGCGTATCCTACACCACCTCCCGGGCATCCTACGCTTCCTCGGCAATGACGTGGTTCGTCCTTCCTCGGCCAGCAACTTGAGGCTTGCTGGAGGATGGTCCCTTAACTTGAGGACCTCCACTTGGTTGTCCTTGCCAGGCCTTGGAGTCAGAAGCTTGTCCCGGACGCGGAAAGAAGCAACGGTTAGTGAAATGTCCCATGTTTCCGCAGTTATGGCACTCAACCTTGCTCCAATCTATGACGGACCGAGACTGTCGACGCTGGGGACGTGACTAGAAACCTTGTGGCCTCTGAGGAAAACGTCCACGGGGACTGGGTGGTTGTGGCTGTCCCGACCGCGGATCCTGCGAACTGTTCCCAGCTGATTTCAGCACTTCCCTCTCGCGCTTGCGAGACCGATTGAGGGCTAACGCTTTGGCCTCCACTTTGATGGCCTTGTCTACGAGGTGCTGGAAGTTGCGTACGTCGACGGCAGCGAGCTTGGCTTGCATCTCTTCATTTAGCTTGCCCATAAACTTCTCCACCTTGTCCTCATTTGTGGACACTTCACGAGGTGCGTAGCGCGCCAAGTGATTAAATTCATGGAGGAATTCCTGAACAGGCTTCTTGCCTTGACGTAGGTCACGGACCATAGTGGCTGCTGTGATGTGCGACTCACGAAAGCCAGTGCGAAATTCGGCCCAAGTGACAACATGGTCAGGAGCTTGCATGGCTAGGAAGTTCTCATACCAATCCGCTGCAGCTCCCTCGAGATAGTGGGAGGCAAAATTAACTTCCGCGCATTGGGCTAGCTGGAGCTTTCTCTCTAACACGGCCCAACAGGGGGTTATGATGGGGTATTGGGTATGGACTGGTTGGCTCAATACAGCCCTATGCAGTGTGATTGGTTTGCAAAATGGATTGAATTTTCTTATCACAACCAGCTGGTCAGGCTTCAAGGGGTACAAGGCCCAGCAACCCTTCTCATGAAAGCAGCCACCCCTGACCAAGTGCTCAAATGGCAAAAAGGCAATGAACTATGGGCCACTGTGTTGTTGACACAAGAGCACTCAGCTCCAATCAGTACACCTCCTGCACCAGTTCTCCAACTCTTGAATCAGTATCATGAGGTTTTTCAAGAGCCCACTTCACTCCCTCCTCATAGAAGTTTTGATCATGCTATTACACTCATTCCAGGATCTGTGCCCATTAATTGCCGACCTTATAGATATTCTCCTCAACAAAAAGATGAAATCGAAAGGCAGATTTCTGATATGATTAAAGCTGGCACAGTTACTCCTAGTATGAGCCCTTTTGCTTCTCCCGTCCTCTTAGTAAAGAAGAAGGATGGAACCTGGCGGTTTTGTGTGGATTATAGGAAATTGAATTCTGTCACCATTAAGAATAAGTTTCCTCTTCCTATAGTGGATGAATTGTTAGATGAGCTGGCAGGAACTCAATACTTCTCTAAATTGGATCTTAGAAGTGGATATCACCAGATCAGAATGGTGGAAACTGATGAATTGAAAACTGCCTTTAAAACTCACCATGGGTAATTCCAGTTCAAGGTTATGCCATTTGGCTTAACTAATGCCCCAGCTACATTTCAGTGTCTGATGAATTCTATTTTTGCTGGGTATTTGAGAAAATTTGTCTTGGTGTTCATGGATGACATTTTGGTGTATAGTAAAACACTCCAGGATCATATTCAGCACTTAGATTTGGTCTTTCAAGTTCTCCAACATCATCATCTGTTTGCCAAGCAAAGTAAGTGTACTTTTGCCACTACTCAGTTAGAATATTTAGGCCACATTATTTCAAATCAGGGAGTAGCTACTGATCCTACCAAAACTCAAGCTATGCAACTGTGGCCTGTTCCTGCTAATATCTCTGAACTTAGGGGATTCCTTGGCCTTACTGGGTACTATAGGAAGTTTGTCAGGAACTATGGTATCATTTCCAAGCCATTGACTCTATTGCTGCAGAAAAATAAAGCATTTCAGTGGTCTGATCAGGCACAAGAGGCCTTTGAACAGCTTAAGTTGGCCATGAGTACCACACCTGTTTTAGCACTTCCTAATTTCCAGAAACCTTTTGTCATTGAGACAGATGCTTGTGCAACTGGTGTGGGTGCTGTTTTATTACAAGATAGCCATCCTATTGCTTATTACAGTAAGGCTTTAAGTGCTTCCAATCAGAAATTGTCTATTTATGAGAAGGAATTTTTGGCCATCATCATGGCAGTTGATAAGTGGAGATCATACTTAATCAGGGGTCCTTTCACCATCCGAACTGATCACAAACCCTTATGTCATCTGGAAGATCAGTCCTTAACATCTGAATTGCAGAAAAAAGCAATGACTAAGTTGATTGGGTTACAATACCATTTTCAGTATAAGAAAGGACCCGACAACAAGGCTGCTGATGCTTTATCTCGAGTGGCTCATTTGTTTGAATTGCATGCCATTTCTGGTATTCAACCTGTCTGGTTACAGGAGGTTCTTAATTCTTATGCTGTAGATCCTGCAGCTCAGAAGCTCCTCACAGAGTTGGCAATTACTAGCACTAATGAGCAGGGTTTTTCATTCAATGGGGGTATTATTAGGAAGGATGGGAAAATATGGATTGGTGCAAATACATCTCTACAAACAAGGCTAATTAACGCCTTCCATGCTACAGCCATTGGTGGTCATTCGGGCATGCAATCTACATTTCACCGCTTGAAGAAGCTGTTCTTTTGGGTTGGTCTTAAAAAGGATGTTGAAAGTTTTGTCAAACAATGCAGTATATGCCAACAAGCCAAGCATGAGCAGTGTAAGATGCCTGGCCTTTTACAGCCCCTTCCAGTTCCTAACGGTTCATGGCAAGATCTCACAATGGATTTTATAGAGGGCCTCCCTAAATCGGAGGGTTACACTATAATTTTGGTGGTGGTTGATAGGTACACTAAGTACGCCCATTTCTTTCCTTTGAAGCATCCTTTCACAGCTCCCATAGTAGCCAAAGTGTTCTTGGATAATATAGTCAAACTGCATGGAATTCCCAAGTCTATTGTCTCAGATCGAGATAAGATTTTCACTAGTGCCTTTTGGAAAGATCTATTCAAATGATGTGATACAAAGTTAGCCTTGAGCACGGCTTACCATCCTCAGACCGATGGTCAGAGTGAACGAGTAAACCAGTGTGTTGAGATGTACTTGCGGTGCTCAGTTGCAGCAACACCTACAAAATGGGCCAGCTGGCTTCCTTTGGCAGAATATTGGTATAACACTTCTTATCACACTACTTTGGGATGTACTCCTTACAAAGCTTTATATGGCACTGACCCTCATTATGGATTAGTCCCTACATTAACAGTAGTTCAGTCTCAAGATGCAGCAGATACCGTCGACGAACGAATGTTATATGATGAACTCTTGAAGCAACAGTTGGCTCGAGCTCAGCTTCGCATGAAGCAATATGCTGATCTTAATAGGTCACCGAGAACATTTGCTATCGGCGATCAGGTTCTCTTGAAACTCCAGCCTTATGCACAAAAATCTGTGGTAACAAGACCTTTTCCAAAACTGTCATACAAGTATTTTGGACCGTATACTGTCCTGGAGAGAATTGGTTGTATGGCCTACAAGTTGGATTTGCCTGCAACTTCACAAGTGCATCCAGTCTTTCATGTGTCTCAACTGAAAGAGTTTGTCCCTGATTACACTCCTGTGTTTGCTGATTTACCGTCGGGTGCTGAGCTGGATGTTGCTGATGTACAACCGGAACTGATTTTGGATCGTCGCCTTGTCAAGAAAGGGAATGCTGCTCATTTGCAGGTGCTCATCAAGTGGACATCACTACCTACGGCGATGGCGACTTGGGAGGATTATCAGGTGGTTCATTCTCGTTATCCAGATGCAATCGCTTGGGGACAAGCTTCATCTCAAGGGAGCGGTAATGTCACTGCTGGCACTGCGTTAGCAGCGACAAGAGACGAGGAACAGGAGAAGGCGGGAACACAGGAGGCGGCAACACGGGCGTGAGGATGCCGTCTGGGATCTGGCTAAGTTATTGTTAATCCTTGTGGGGTGTAACAACTGGTGTGGGCCACGCATGTAAGTGAGTAGAGACGGGTAAGCGCCTTATAGCCATGAGCTGTGCTGTAACAAAGGGATCACGAAAGAAGACACGAACTCTGAACCCTTCCCCAAGTTCATCTGCATCTCGCCCCAGTTCTTCTTCTCCTCCCCAAAATCATCTCATGTATCGTTGATTGTTACATCCTGGTGTGCAAGTGACCTAGGATATAACAGGAGGTCTGTGAAGCAGTAAAGGATTTCTTGGAAGGAAATGAGCACCCACAAAACTGAACGATACCACCCTAGTGCTGATTCCAAAGATCCTTGGGCCTGAACATCTTTCTCAGTTCAGGCCAATTAGCGTATGCAATGTATTGTACAAGTTGGCCTCAAAAGTGCTAGCGAACAAATTAAAAAAAGTTCTACCCTTCTTAATCTCAGAGGAGCAGAATGCTTTTGTGCCAGGGCGCCTCATCACTGACAACGTCTTCATTGCATATGAGTGCCTTCACTCAATAAGGAGCCGGAACCGGATGAAAAACCTTTGTGCAGTAAAACTTGACATGATGAAGGCGTATGACAGGGTAGGAGTGGGAGTATCTGCAGAAGGATTTTCAGAAAGGTGTGTGAGATTTGCTCGGTTCAAAGTAAAGCTGAATGGAAATTGTTCAGAAAGCTTCTATCCATCTCGAGGCCTAAGGCAGGGAGACCCGATCTCTCCCTACCTTTTTATCCTGTGTGCGGAAGGTTTTTGGGGCTTACTTCGGAAAGAGCAGGAGGAGAAAAGAATTAATGGAATTAATTTTGGTAGAAATGGGCCAGACATTACTCACCTGCTATTTGCTGATGATAGCTTTGTGTTTCTTGAAGCGTCACAGGAGAACCTTATGGCTCTGAGGTCGATTTTACACAGATATGAGTTGAGCTCAGGGCAGAAGGTGAACTTACAGAAATCTTCAATCTTCTTCGGGCCTGGGGTGGAAGAAGACTCAAAGGAGGGGCTCAAGGCTATCATTGGCATCAGCTCTGAAGATTTAAATGAAAAATACATGGGCCTTCCAACAAAGGTGGGAAAATTAAGAAACGGAGCTTTTAAGCATATTGTGGAAAGAGCGTGGAATAAGATTCAAGGATGGAAGGGACAGGGTTTATCAAAAGCGGGAAAAGAGATCCTTGTGAAGTCTGTGCTACAGGCTGTACCAGCATGCACCATGAGCTGTTTTTCCTTTACAAAATTCCTTTGTAAGCAGCTCACTATGGTTATGGCAAAATTCTGGTGGGGCTCTTGCAATGGTCAGCAAAAGGTGCACTGGGTTAACTGGGAGAAGCTCTCAATGTCAGAGAAATGGGGAGGTGTAGGCTTCAAGGACATGGAAGTTTTTAGCCAAGCGCTCTTGGCTCGGTAGGGGTGGAGAATTTTAACTTGCCCTGAGTCTTTATGTGCTCAGGTGCTGAAAGCTTGCTATTTCAGGCGCTCTGAATTTTTGCAAGCGTACAGTTTCCCCAGAAGAGCTCCTCTAACGTCGCGTAGTATTTTGCATGGAAGGAAGTTGCTTAAGCAAGGAATTACATGGAGGTTAGTTAATGGAGAAAATGTTAAGATATGGGAGGATAACTGGATTCCCCGGAATGGTTGCTTGGGAAGGAGAATGGAGACCAATGTGTGCAAGGTATCTGACCTCCTTTTGCTGGGAACAAAGATGTGGAATGAATCTCTAATTAGAGAGATTTTCTATGAAACAGACGCCGAGGATATCCTACAGAACAAAATTGGCGACTGGGAATGTAGCAGTGCTAAAATTTCAAAATTTTGAAACTTCCAAAATCTTTCTTGGACCTCGATCTTTCCCTTTTCTCGGCCCATTTTCTTTCTTTGGCCCGTTTGGCCCAACACCATCACCACCGTGCCCTAGCTCCCATCACCGCTCGAGCCTATCTCGCCTCTGCTACCACCGCTCCAGCCCTCTCAGCACCGCACTGCGAAGCTCGCCGCCCGAGCTCCTCTATCTGCCGCGCCACGTGAAGACCACGGGAGACAACCCGGCGAAGTCATCACCTCGGGGACCTCCCAACTCCCGCTCCGGCCACCTCCCCGGTGCCCCGACCCGATCACCGACCTTCGCCCCTATAAATCCCCGCTCGGATCATCTCTCCCTTTCTCCTCCCCGCACACCCGCAAGCGCTTTGCCCTCCTTCTAGCCCCCCACCGTCCATTCCTTCCTCTCCCCAAGCTCCGGTGAGCTCCTCACCGTCCCTCCCGCCTCCGGCAAGTTCAACCGAACCACCCTCCCGTTGCCGAACTCTTCTCCAATAGCACCACCAACTTCTCCCCGCGAAAATGGAATCATCTTACTCTCCCGAATCTCCCCATCTCCTTCGCATCTGACGAGGAGCACCACCGGCGACGAATTTTTCCCTCCCGTCGCCGGTGGGAACCCTCCCCTGTTCTTTTCCCCAAACCGGCCGGCTCAATTTGCAATTGAGCCGAGCCTATGCCCCTGAGCTGAGCTCCTCTCCTTCGGCTCGGGCTCAAGCCAAGCGCCGGCTCTCCCCTCCACAGGCCGGCTCTCCCCTCTTTAGGTCGGCTCGAGTTTTCTTTGGCCAAGCCCATTAGTATTAGGAATTTCTTTTTCTTTTTATTTCTTTTTTTGATTAAAGCCCAGAGCCCATATCCAAGCCCAAGTTCAATCCAGTCGAAGCCCAAGCCCTGTTCTAAACCCAAATCTAGCCCATATCCAAGCCCAACCCGAGAGCCCATTAAGCCCAATACCTTAGCGGGCCCAGGTCCGATCCGTCGGGCCCGAAACCCTAAAAACGCTATTATACACCATTTTGATCGTCTCGACACCACGATTCTGATTCTCCACTCCATTTGACCTAATTCTTCCTCTTTAATGTACAAAACCCACAAAAAAACCCTATTACCCTATTCCATGTCCGAAACCCTAATATCCTATACATCCGACCGTGTATCTTTTCAGTGTTCCAACCCCGCCACGTATACCATTATTCATATTTTCCGCATTCCAATGCCACCCATATACATCTCCGACTCTAATTCCATATCTAAACCCCCGCACACCCCACATAATATTAATTTTCTATTATTTTACATTTTGCTCCTAGCTCGCATTCATCGAGCCCGGACTTATATGTGTTTGCTTGTTCGGATCTTCTTGCAACTAGGAAACGATAGTGACGAACCGGCACTAGGACAGGATCTCAACAGTGAAGAACTTCATGAAGACGTCGACCCGAACAACATTGGTGCAGTAGGCAAGTCACCCTCTTTGTTCATGTTGAACCTATATGCCATGCTATTTACTGTACTACTAGTTTAGTTATTACTTTTCGCATGATAATTTCATACATGATATCTTTGAATGACATGATCAAGTAGTTATTACCTACCACCCCCACAGCCCAGTTAATTTTTGTAGGCCATATTCACCTCGAAAAACTTAGGATAAAAAAATAAGGCATATCAGTATCCTTAACCGGCATTAGAGACAAGGCTAGACATATCCAGGATTATTAGTAACCTTAGCACAAAACTCGGTGTATGTGTCTTAAAAAGAAATTGCCGATGGTTGGGGACAGAGAAGATGGGGCCTTTCATGTATTGATTGTGCAGCCATACCCCTTCCGTGGAGCAAGGGTAATCGGGTGGATTACCTTGCTCGGGGCAGTTAAGGTTAAAACCCTTGTGCTTAGTGATGAACATAGAACCGCCCATCCACATGTTCGACTCGTCGAACCTGGCTTAGTAAATCTGCTCTACCCGCTGAACGACTACAGACTAGCTTGCCGTTCCACTTCTCTGGAAGGCCCGCAGAAGCGAAAGGGGTGATAATCCATTCGATGATTAATGGGAGTTCACTAGAGAACACCCCCTCAAGTGCATAGTCGGGGGCTGAGTAGGTTGGGCGGATGAGCGTGACGTTGCAGACTCGTTGAATCTCACATAAGACCCCAAAAGAAAAATATCAGTAAAATCCCCGTACAGTTTGGCACAAGTCTGATAAAAGTACAGGATTGGCTGCACATTCAGGCCTCCGGGGTGCTCTTCCCTGGAGCATGCGAACGATCAGCGAAGGCTTGAGCGGCCCGATCCAACTCCACCAACTGATCCGAGAAGCTCTCGGTGGCCCGGCAGGGCACACCGACTACCTTCAGTACCGGCTCGAGATGATCCACCACCAATAAGAGATTCTCCTCAAGAGAAGAAGCCCTCGCCTTCTCTTGAGAAAGAGCTTCGGAGAGTTGGGTCGGCTGGTCCTGAAGTTCCCGAATTTCATTACAGGTTGAGCTCCATCTGTCCTGGGCACGCTGAGAGGAGCATCAAGGTGAGAAAGCACTACTACAGAACATGTTAATACTGACGGGTCAAAAAACCCACATCAGTGACGGGTTTTTGGCCCGTCAGTAACTAAAGGTCAGTAATGACTCATATTATCAGTGATGGGTAATTTACCCGTCATTGATAAGGTCATCACTGACGGGTTAAATATTTACCCATCCGTGAAGGTAGAGTCATCACTGACGGGTACTTTTTTTACCCGTCAGTGATGACCTTTTCACAAGTGACGAAAAGTCATCACGGACGGTGTCGCGGGGAATTCGCGGCAATATCCATTTGTAGTAGGTTTTAGGGGAGCGTGTAAGGAAGATTCAGGCGGTGCACACAAGATCTTTACCCAGGTTCAGGCCCTCCAATGGCGGAGGTAATACCCTACTCCTGCTTGTTTGTATTGCTTGTCTTGTGTGAGGAAAAGTACAAGAGGTTGAAGATGAAGCTAGTCAAAGCTCAGAGAATCCAGCCCCTTCTGCATGGGGGGCTCGGCCTTATATAGGCCTATACGTCAGCCGACTTGGTCACTCGGCTATGCTACAGTAACTACCTAAATTAACTGAGACATTTACATTCTGTAACCGTCCGAGTAACGCCAGATGGGCCGACTCGCGGTGCTGGGCCTACCCAGATGGGCTCCCCTCGTCAGTAGCCCCCGAGTGCTTCGAGGTCTCGACACGGATGCTGACTGACAAGCAGGTTGTGCGTGCCCAAGTCGCTGGTGGAGAGACCTTGATGGACTCCCCCGATTCCTGAAAAAAGGTTAGATTTGTGCTAAGTACTAGGAGTTCGGTGATACCCGTGCTTTTCTGCTGGGGAAGTCGGCTTGTGGCCTTCCGGGAGGTGTATCATGAATTCCGAGTGAATCTGAAATAGCGTCTGGCATATCCGAGTGGACAGCTGCCATCTTGTGCCCGCAGGGGGGACGCCTTCGATCTTCAACTTCGAAACCGAGTCCTCGAACTCCGGCATTGAATTCTGAATCAGCGAGCCATTTTGCGCCGCCGTGGCATCCGGCTCTAATTCAGAAATCACATTGCTCCGCTGTGGATGCCGGGTTTGTCCTTAGCTTGGGTGTTGTCGAGTGACCTGCAAACCCTGCTGGGTCGGTCATCAGCACCCTTTCGCAGAGCCAGTCTGCTTCCGAGTTTGGCGGCTTGTGCGCCTCGGAGTTGTTTGACGGAATCGGTATAACCCGTGATGTGTCCCAGTGGGCCAGGCCAACTGTTGATTCAGTGCCTGAGCGTGATCCGACTTGGACTGAGCCGAACCCGGTCGAAGCCGACTGGAGTCACGGTGTTGTCTTGACTGTGATGTCGCATCAGCATTTAATGCACGCAGTCGGTTGGACAGAGCGCCCGCAGTGCAATGATTTCACCTCGAGTCCCGCACGAAGCGTGCCCGAGACATCCGCTGCTGCTGCTCTGATTTCACGCGACGTCCGAGGCGGCGGTTCATCATGACTGCACCCGAATCACGCGGGCGGTGTGCGCGGGACGGAGGCTGACGTAATGTCAGCTGGTCACGTCGCCTGGGATGTCGCGTCGTGGCGAAAAAGGCGCCCGAATCCTGCGGGTTTGCGCACGCGGGACGGCAGTTGCCGCGGCAGTTTCCCGCCACGTCGGATGCACGACTGCTGGCGATTGGACTCCCTTGGCTATAAAGGGGATTTTAGGGCTGCCGCACTTCTCATCTGTTCTTGCCTTCGTCTTCCTCGCGCCCAAAATCCTTTGCCTCCGGAGCTCCGCCACCACGCACTCACTCCCGAGAGAAAAGACTTGCTCGCCGCCATTCTTCGTCAACCGCCGACCATGTCTCGCGCTAGCAAGGGCAAGAAGACCGATGCTTCCTCCTCCGTCGCCGCCGCTGATGGGTGGAAGAAAGGGGATTGGATCCCGTCGGTCGTCACCGACGAACTCCTCATCGGGTTCACCAACGTCGGCTTGCTACCGCCCCGCACCATCGTCAACTGGCGGGCGCCGTACCAGGAGGTGAAGCCCGCTCCTCACGAGCATGAGCGCGTGATGATCGTCCCGTTCGTGGAGCGGGGACTCAAGCTACCACCGCACGACTTCTTGCGCGGCCTCCTCTTCTTCTACGGCCTTCAACTCCATCACCTGAGCCCAAATGGCATTCTGCACATTGCGTGTTTTATCACGCTGTGCGAGTGCTATTTGGGGACTCGGCCTCATTGGGGGCTGTGGAAGAAAATCTTCACGGTGAAGGCGCAACCCATCAAGGCCGGTGACCGACTGTCTGTCTGCGGAGGAGCCGGAATCCAAGTCAAAGCCGGCGCAAAATACTTCAAGCTGCAGCTCCCGGACACCATTCGGAGGTGGCAAGACGGGTGGTTCTATTGCCCGGATGAACGCACGCCGACTGGCCACGAAGGGCTTCCCCTGTACACTGAAGGTCCTCCCGAGTGGCTGAAACGTTGGAGCGCCAAGCCTTCTAGCGAAGAGATGCCCGAAGTCGACTGACTCCTGAAGAGGATCGCAAGACTCCAGGAGAAGGGACTCACCGGCCCCGACCTCATCGCCACTTGGCTGATTCGGCGCATCCAACCTCTCCAAGCCCGGGCGCACCCAATGTGGGAGTACTTGGGTGCACATGACCCAACGAGGGTGTCATCCGAGGATCTTTCAGACGACAACTTCTTGGAGCTCTTCAAGAATTTGACGAAAGAACGGACCGGGCTCACCCGGGCACCCAAAGTGCTTCCATATTCGGTTGCTAATCCTCCGCCGACTGTAAGTGACTTGTATTCCGAGTCGGGCTCTTGAAATTTATTGTTTACTTGCTTCTGCTAACACTAAGTCTTTCGATGCTGCAGAACTACCTCAATTTCAACTCCATGCCGCCTCTCCCCGAGCAGAACTCGGCTCCGGCAGCACTGGATGACGCCGAAGTCGATGAGGAAGCCCTTGAAAGTGGCATCCAAATCGACTCGGATTCCGAGTTGGGAGGGTCCTACGAAGTCGTCAAGCGGGACCGTGACGACGACGCATCCGGATCCCAGGCCCCACAAGCAGGGACAGAGCCGGCTCCAGCGGAGCCGGCTGCCAAGCGGGCCTGAGCAACACCTGCCAGCTCCACTGCACCGGCTCCGGCTCCCGCACGAGCCGCATCCGCCAGCCGAGTGGCACAGGTTCCGGCTCCTGCACAAGCCGCATCTGCCGGCCGAGTGGCGCAGGTTCCAGCTCCTGCTGCCAAAACCGAGTGCGCCTCAGCCGGCACTCGCTGATTCCTCCGGGGGTCCGCCCGCCCCGGGGAAACCGAAGAAGAAAATGATCCCCACCACCACCAGGTACGAATCCTTCTGCCTCATGCCCTAGTCAAAGTAGGTTGGTAAAGATTCTGAAGTCGGTTGTGTTTTTTGCTTTGCAGGGTTCAGAAGAAGCTCTCCGACAAAGGAGGCTCTTCAGCCGGCGCACTGGTGGCCCCGACTCCAGTCCCGCCGCCAGAGTCGGCTCCCCCGACTCCGACTACAACAGAGCCCGGCGCTTCGGTACCCGCCGTCCCCACTGTGGCAACGGAGTCGGCCGCGGGTGCCGCGCCGACCATGGCTCCGACTGCGTCAAGCACACCACAACCGGCTGCTCTTGCACCGCAGCCTACCGCACCCGTTGAGGTGCCGGAATCGGATGTGGGCGCCGGGTCAGCACATGAGCCTGCCGCATCCGTTGAGGCGCCGGAGTCGGAAGTGGGCGCCGGGTCAACCGAAGCACCGGCTGATGACCCACAACCTCCGCCAACTTCTGCCAGCTGTGACGGACCCGGGAATCAGATATGATTAGGGGAACGAATGGTCGCCAAGGGCCGAAGGACCAGTCGACCTGGTGGCACGGTACCTGCGCCGTACGCACCAAGGCGGAGCAATCCGACACCTGACCAACGCAAGCCGGCCGGAAGTGACTAGACTTCCCAGAACCACATACGATTCCCTGATCCGGTGGAGGTTTAGAGTCGTTCCCGGATTCTACCAGGCAAAACAAGGTCGGAGGAGCCCGGCGATTCTACCCACACCCTAACCTAGCTCGGAAGCTAGTGGGTCGCTCGAAAGCCCGGTAGAATACGCCCACACCCTGCCTGGCCGGCACAGCATCTCAGCCAGCGGGTCACCCAACCGATTCCTGCTCGACCTAGTGAAAAGGGGAACAACCGTAACCCTTCACGGCATACCCATACGCTTCATATCATACACGCATTGTATATGGGCAGCCAGAATAATAACTCGGATATCACAACAAAGCACTAAATTACGATAATAAACTAACTGTCCACGTCGGACTTAAAGTTTACATCAGTCGGTTATAACCGGAAACATATCCGAGTACGGAGTAATTAAACGACAGCGGAAGAAAAGTAAATGAGTCCCACAGCGGCATGTTGACCGCTGATCAAAAGCCACAAACATCCCTGAATCGATAGCCAACCAAGGAAAACCGGGAACTAGGCATCGTCGAAGTATTCCTCGACCACTGGCTCACCTGCAATGATCTAGGAATATCCTAGGTGAGTACGAAGGTACTCGCAAGACTTATTCGTGCTTGATTAGATGTCCTACACATACTAGTATAACCAAAAGTAAACATGGTGCAGGTCTAGTTATCAAAGCATAATCCTACAAACAATTCATTGACAGGAGAACACATATCATGGGAAAATACTACCAAGCCAGATTTCATGCAACTTAGTGGAGGAACGTGATTGTACCCACTAGTCACATGTGCACCATCAAAATACAATTACAATGGCTCTCACTTGCCATCGTCCAACTACTTGGGACAGAACCGATGTGCACATTGACAGTGAACCACCACGACCACAAATTCATTTGATCTCTCGGATCGTTACCGGCAATCGATCACCCTGAGTGCAAAGAGTGCCTTAACCCTTGGAGGTTATAAGGCTCCAAGGGTCTTAGTCTTACCTCAACTACACCCCAGCCTTGATGCCGCTAACGTCCACGCGTGACAAGGGGAGTAATTCACGATGGAGTCACCTCAGGGTTGGTATCGCGACAACTTCTTACACCTAGTCGCAACAGGCTCCTCCAGTGATACCAACTTTATCCATCTGACACTTTCCCTTCGACTCTCACATCTCACCTTAGTATGTTCAAGTAATTAGTGCATCGGGTTAACTTCAACCATGACCAGACATAACTCACCGCACACCCTAGTCATGCTAGTTTAACCGATTTTGACCACAAATTCTGAGCAACAATCCTCACATCAACATATAGATAAGTAAAACAGGTGCTGAACAAATAAAAGATGCAACAAGCTCTGCTTGCCTTGGTCGTAGTATTCCTGATCTTGCGAGAGGTCGTGAGCCTGGTGGTCTCTCTCTTCGAGTCCTGTTGCGAACGATTCGAAGTGCCGGAAAGAAACGGTAAAAGAAGACCATAAGACTCAGCATGTATGCATGATGAATGGACAATGCTAGATGTAGGTATTTAAGGTGGTGTGAGGATGTGTATAACTCTAGGCTGGTTGACGCGCTCCGGACTTTAGGTTTAATCGACCTGTCGTTATCCTACCGTGCAATGCATGTCAAGTTCCATGCGGTTGTGCATTAGGGTTTGAGGGTTCTTATTCACTACGGGTGGTCATGACCTAAAGCCTGAGGAGTAAGATAGTGCTCTGAATTACGAACCTAATGACACTGAAATCATTCGATTCGGAGTTGTATTCATCAATTTAGGGTTTGTCGAAGAATCGCATGTGACATGCGGTGTAGTAGGGTTTGTGCCGATCGTGCGATAGAAAGGGACTAACAAGTATGTTATTAGGTGACCAAAGGTGGAACTAAACCCCTGGTTCTACCAGCGTACATGTCAGGGTTCTTACGATAGTGGGTTAGATTTAGATGGTGGAGCTATCGTGCATGCGTGCCAGGTTATGGTGCAATGTGCACTTAGGGTTAACGCCGTTAGTGGCGGAACGGAGTGACGAGGTTGAATAGGGTGGTATTGTGAAAGTAAGGTGAAGCATGAGTTCGACGCACTAGTAACTTCCTGAGTCGGAGCTATAATCGCCGAGTTAGGGTTTAGTGGAGAACCCTGCCTGAGGTGGGGTGAATTAGGTTTACGCCAAAAGTGGTCGGGGTGGTAATAGCAATGGGGCTTGAACTAGGGTGTGGCACAAACCTCGAGGACTCCAGAACTATAAAAGGTGTTTGATCCGGAGTTAGGGTCGCCACGCTAGGGTGGATCGACGATCGGCGGTTAAAAAGGGCTACAAACTTGTATCCTACAGTGACCCACAGTGCATGTGACAATATTGGAAATCTAATTGAACCAAGTTGTAGGAAATCTCGCAAGGTTTCTGAATCTATAAATTTTATTGAAAACGGAGTTACGGTTGAAAGTTACGCGTGTTTGAAATTTGTCGACGTTTTAATCAAAAACCCTAACCCTAACTGCGCAGCCCTAAATGCTAAACACACCCGAGAGGTACCCCGGGCCAGTCCTAAATTCCTACACGCACCCGAGCTAACCTACTCCCTAAATCCTAACACTAAACCTATCTGACTTACAAGTGGACCCGGGGACCGAGCTGACT
This sequence comes from Stipa capillata, assembly GCA_019208055.1. Lineage (NCBI taxonomy): Eukaryota > Viridiplantae > Streptophyta > Magnoliopsida > Poales > Poaceae > Stipa > Stipa capillata. The sequence continues at coordinate 283,546 of JAGXJF010002810.1, forward strand.
GGACTTAGCCAGCCAATCACACGGTGCCACGCCTCTCCCCTACTTTCTTCTCTCTCTCTCCTATCCTCTCTCTTCTGGTCTGCCGGAGAAAGAGCCCGGGGCGGCGGCGCTACGCCGGGGACCTCGCCGGAGTGAGCAAGGGGGCAGGCCGGAGCACGGGGAGGGTGGCAGAGGCAAGAGGAGCTCACCTGGAGCTCAATGAGCTGCTCGGAGGTGACGGGGGCGGTCGGGATTGAGCTAGCGACGGAGGCCGGTGGCGGAGCTTCTCGGTCGTCGCCGGCGAGTCGCTAGGGGCGAAGATCTGAGAAATAGAGGAGGAGGTTGGTGGCGTGAGGGAGCAAGGGTGCTCGGGGACGAGAAGATGGGAACGGGGGCTCACCGGAGCGAGCTATCCGAGCTCGCCGGAGTGGAGGCCGGAGGCGGAGAAGACCGTGGCGGCGAAGGGCTTCCGGGGACGGATCTGGAAAACCGGGGAGCGGGGGAGGTTAAGGAGGGGACGGAAAACAACCCGGGAGCTAGCAGAAGGAGTGGGGGCTCACCGGGGCTCGGGAATTGCTCGTCGGAGCACCTGCCGGTGTCGGAGAAGAAAGGGCAGAGGCGTGGAGAAAACTAGGGTTTTTGGAGGGGGAGAACTAGGGCTTCGGTCGGGAGGGAGAAGCGCTGTCCGAAGACCCTTAAATGGGGCGGCGGCCGGTCGGAACGGGTGGGGCGCCGCCCACCTTGGCCTGTCGTCGGCGGTGACGTGGAGCGGGGGCTCTGGCAGCCGGGCTCCACGCGCAGGCGGGAGAGGAGGGAAGGCGGGAAAGTCTGGAGGCGCTTTCGGAGGAGGGAGGCGGAAAATGGTGAGAGGGAGGCGGGTTCGGAGCTGGGCTGGTTAGATGGGCTGTCGAGTGGGCCTCGGCCCGATTTCAATTAGGGTTTTGTTTTGCTTTCTCTTTTTCTTTTAATTTCTTATCAACAGCACACTATTTGCGTTATTTTATGTGCAAATATGGCTCCAAAAATTATGAAATTTTTAGGGGAGATTTAAAGCATTATAAGAGACCTACTGTAGGGATTTGAGGTGATTTGGGGTTAGTTTGCCCTAGGTTCTAGTTAAAATTTGACTTTTGACCTAAATTTGATTTAGAATTGCAATTAGATCCTTTGGGCTTCTAAGAATTTTTAAATTTCTCCAGGGTGTGTCAGGAGGGCATGTGGGACCCAATGTGCAACTTTGAATTGGTCTGGGGTTCGTTTGACCTAATCTTTAACTCACTTTCACTTCCTGACCTAATTCGGAGTTTGCGTTGCAACTAGGTCTTGTGGTCCTTCGAAACTTTCTAATATCTAAGTGGGACTAGGATTTGCATAATCGAGGCTAAACAATATGGTTTTGCAAATTTTCATCCACAGGGGCTTGACCTAGTCGACATATTACGATTCAATCCTCCTTCTCCCAATTGCTTTCTAACCCTAGGTTTAAGTGACGATGCAGGAGGGCTCGGGATAAGGAGTCCGGAAAGAAGAGAGGGGGAAGGGTAGAAGAGATGACCCATCGGAGGGGAACCACGGATCCCTCCTCCTACTGAGGTTATAAACGTTATCTGACCCTTCAAATAAATTGATTGGTGTTTGCAAGTTTATCCACCGAGGTTGACAATATGGTGATGTTGAATACCTCGAATAAGTTGATTGGTGTTTGTTTAATATCCACCGAGGATGAGATATGTACATATTCTATAAAACATAATCATATTGCATTTAAGTTTAAATAAGTGTGTGGGGATGATGACATGTATGCATGAATGCAGGGCAAACCCTAATCGTTGAATTTGGGTATTACACCAGCGCGGAGACGATGGAGCCGGTAGCTACAACCGGTGCCGACTCCTCAGGACCGGCAAGCGAAGCCGGAGGCCAACTCGCCACCGAGTCGCCTCCGGTGGCCGAGCAAGGCCAGGCTCCGGCTCCGACTCCCGCGACCGAAGAGCCAGCGCCGGCTTCATCGAGAAGCCTCGTCCCTGCGCTACTGCTGCCGAGTTGCAGCACGGGGGACTTGGCGGCTGCGGAAGAAGCCACGGGCCGCGTCGCCGCCCCCAGCTCCAAGCTCAGGGACTTCGCCGACACGGCCAAGTCCTTGGCGGACTCGGCCGAGGTTCTTGAGACCTCCGTCGGGGTGAGTTGTTTTTTCTAACACTGGGAGCACGTTCAGTGCACCCAGTGGGTGTAGCCCCCGAGTCTCCGACCGACTGATTGAGTCGATGGGAGACTTATGAATTCGGGTACTGACAAACTTTTTTCTTCACCAGGCTGCAATCCGACTGGGCGGAAACGGCCCGGTCCTTATGGAAAGGAATGCCTCCTTGGAGAAGGCACTGGAGGAGGAGAAGGCCAAGAGCCGGCAGCTCGAAGAGAAGCTCGCCGCCCTCAAGAGTAAGTACCCGGGTCTTCAGTTCCTTTGCTCTTGAAGTTTTTCTAGTTCTGACTTTATTGAGTCGGCAGACATCGAAGCTGAAAACGCCCAACTTAAAAAAGAAGTGAACTCAAGGCTCCCGGCGGATACAGTCTCTAAAATGCTCGACTCCAAAGCGGCCGAGTATGAAGGCAAGATGCGCGAAGTTCGCGATCAACTGAGAGCCGCCACCAAGCTGAAGTCGGAGCACGAAAAGCTGGTGAAGCAGTACGAGCAGTCGTAGTCGGCGAACAAGAAACTGCAGGCGTCCATCGACAACTTCACCAAGAAGATGGATGAGTCGGATAAGCGACATGCCGCAGTCATCGCCGACTGGGAGAAATGCGAGGCAGAGCTCATAAGCCACCTCAAGAAGGCTAATGAGACTCTACTCGGTAAGCCCCCGAGTCCTTTGCTTCTTTCTTCTTGCACGCTTCTTTGTTCATTTCCTTTGCAATAATTTGTACCCAGATGCTTGCCCAGAGCTGGAGGAGCGAACAAGGCAGGCGGTGCTCCGACTCCGTGCACTCTCCGAGCCGGCGAGGTCAGCTCTCGACGCACTTTGGACACCCGAACTGATGTCCGAGTGCGTCGTGACTATGGAGGACCGACTCCTCCAAGTCAAGAGTTTGGTGCAGAACTTGAAATCGGCTGCCCAAGGCCTCTGCATCAAACTCTGGCCCGTAGAAGAACCGGGTTCCAGCATCTTCGCCCTCGCCGACAAGCTCTCGCTGGGCCCGGTGGAGGTTGATGAGTGGAAGGAGTCGGCGGCCCGCTCGGGAGCCGGCATGGCGCTGGCAATGGTGTTGGCACACCATCCCGACGCGGATGTCGACAACATCTCTGCTGGTGCCCCTGTCGATGAGGAAGGCCAGTCGGTCAACCCTTTGGAGCTCCTTTCTCGAGTCCGCGTCGCCGCCAGCCGGATCGCCAGCTTCACCGACCTGGAGGAGCGCATAGAAGCGACTCCAGAAGAATGAAAAGAAAAACATCATGTAATATCTCTCGGTATGCCGAGTAGGAAAATTGTAAAGACTTTTGCTTTGAATGAGAATGTCTTTTGATCCATTTTGATTTTGCACAAGTTATTTGATTCGCACAAGTTATTTGATTCGTCCACATTTGTTTTTTCCGCCGAGTCGGATCCTTTCACGCGCAGGCCGACCTTTAGCTTTTGCTCTTGCCAACCGGACAGCCGGGTTGCGACTGTAGTTGGGGACGAAGAGTGGGCCTTAGGTACCGTACACGTTTACTCAGACGCTCGTGTAGAAACAAACTTAGGAGATTCGAAATAACTTGCGCCGAGTGATAAATCACCCAGTGGGTTTGCGGTGACTTCCGGGTATTGCCCGAAGTGAAGTCACTCGGTTATGTTAGACGTAGTCCCCAGGGATTGCTCAAAGGGAACATAGTCGGAAAATGAAAGTTAGATAAACAAAGTGCCTCCCGAGTGCCGCTCGAAGGAAACAAATGTTTATTTATAATGAAACAATGAACTGTTTGAAGTGCAAAGTTTAAGTGTAAAAGGGACGCAGCTGTGCAATGTTCCATGTCCATTCAGTGATTGCGCTGGTTGCCGGGTCCTCCAGTCGGTACGCGCCGTTATGTAGCACCTGGTTGACGATGAATGGACCTTCCCAAGGTGGAGACAACTTGTGCATGCCAGCCTTGTCTTGGATCAGTCGGAGGACCAGATCTCCTTTGTTGAAGACTCGGCCCCGAACTTGCCGACTGTGGTAGCAGCGCAAGTTCTGTTGATAGATGGCAGAGCGCGAGAGGGCGAGTTCCCGCGCTTCTTCCAAGAGATCAAGGTCGTCTTGTCGTGCCGACTCGGCATCCTTTTCCACGTATGCTGCGACTCGCGGGGAGTCGTGGAGGATGTCACTCGGCAGGACGGCTTCGGCTCCGTAAACCATGAAGAACGGCGTGTAGCCAGTCGACCGGTTCGGAGTTGTCCGTAAACTCCAGAGGACGGACGGAAGTTCATCAATCTAGGAACCGGCGGCCCGTTGCAACGGGACTAACAACCGGGGCTTGATGCCTTGGAGAATTAGAGCATTGGAACGCTCGACCTGTCCGTTGGACTGCGGATGAGCCACGGAAGCATAGTCGATCCGGATCCCATGATCCCGGTAAAAGTTGCGGAAGACTTCAGCAGTAAAGTTCTTGCCGTTGTCAGTAATGATGCTGTGAGGTACTCCGAATCGGAAGATGACTCCCTTCATGAAGTTAACGGCAGTCGGACCATCAAGCTTCATGATTGGCTTGGCTTCGATCCACTTCGTGAACTTGTCCACTGCCACAAGGAGATGAGTGAAACCTCCCCGGGCTGTTTTGAGCGGACCCACCATGTCTAGTCCCCACACGGCAAAAGGCCATGTGATCGGAATGGTCTTGAGCGCAGTAGCCGGCATGTGTACTTGACGAGCATAGCGCTGACACCCTTCACAAGTTCGGATGAGTTCTGCGGCATCAGCATGTGCGCTAAGCCAGAAAAAACCGTGTCGGAAGGCTTTGGCGACCAAGGACCGTGACGAGGCATGGTGGCCGCAGAGTCCCGAGTGGATTTCCTCAAGCAGCATTCGGCCCTCTTCCGGCGAAATGCAACGCTGGAAGATTCCAGTGGAGCTACACTTGTAAAGCTCACCGTTGATGATGGTGTACGCTCAAGCACGGCACACAATGCGGCGTGCTTCAGTCGGATCCTCCGGTAGCTCCTTGCGCAAAAGGTACGCAAGGAACGGCTGAGTTCAGAGAGGAAAGATCGCTAAGACTTCTTCTTGGGCCGGTTGAGCCGGTTCAAGGTGTGGCGACCCGGCTTCGGATGGCTCGGTCGCCGACTCTAGTTTGACAGAAGGCTGGAAGAGTTGCTGAAGGAAAACTCCAGGCGGCACTCTTTCTCTAGCAGAGCCGATCCTGGCAAGGGAGTCGGCGGCTTCGTTATCTGCTTGGCGAACATGGTGAAGCTCGAGGCCGTCGAAGTGTCCTTCCAGCCGACGTACAGCAGCACAGTATGCCGCCATGGTGGGATCTTTGGCGTCCCAAGTCTTCATTACTTGCTACACCACCAAATCCGAGTCGCCGCGACAAAGGAGTCGGCGAATGCCGAGTGAAACTGCAATGCACAAGCCATGCAGTAGCGCCTCATATTCCGCCACGTTGTTGGAGGCGGCGAAGTGGATCTGCAGCACGTAATTCAACTTGTCGCCTTTGGGGGAGATCAGCACGACTCCAGCCCCCGTGCCCGCGAGCATCTTTGAACCGTCGAAGTACATGACCCAGTGCTCCAGGTGCACCTGAGTCGGAAGGGTCTGGCTCTCAGTCCACTCGACGATGAAGTATGCAAGAGCTTGTGACTTGATTGCCTTGTGGGGCTCGTAGCTGATGTCATGCGGCATAAGCTCTATCGCCCACTTAGCGACTCAGCACGTGGCATCCCGATTGCTGATGATATCAGACGAAGGGGCATGACTAACCACGGTGACCGAGTGGGCTTGAAAATAGTGCACCAACTTCCAAGTCACCAGGAACACGACATAGACGAGCTTCTGGTAGTGCGGGTAGCGCTGCTTCGACTTGGAAAGGACTTCACTGACGCAGTAGACGGGTCATTGTACCTTCTGGACTCAGCCTTCTTCTACACGCTCCACCGCTAGAACAACACTAACCACTTGATTCGTGGCCGCGATGTACAGCAGCATGGGCTCACCCTCCATTGGTGCAGCGAGAACCGGAGGTGTTGACAGAAGACGCTTGAGATCTTCGAAGGCTTGCTGAGCTTCACTCGTCCACTCGAAGGAGTTGGACTTCTTGAGGAGTCAGTAAAAAGGCAAGGCCTTCTCACCAAGTCAGGCTATGAACCGACTTAAGGCGGCTACGCACCCGGTTAGGCGCTGAACGGCCTTCAAGTCCTTCGGCTTGCCCATCTTGATGATGGCGTCAAGCTTTTCCGGGTTCGCTTCAATTCCTCGCTCGAAAACGATGAATCCGAGTAGTTTGCTAGCCGGAACTCCAAAGACGCACTTCTCCAGGTTGAGCTTCATGTCGAACCTCCTGAGATTGGCAAAAGTTTCGGCCAAATCGGTCAAGAGGTCCGCGGTCTTCTTTGTCTTTATCACAATGTCGTCGATGTAAGCCTGGACATTTCTGCCTATCTGGTCGTGCAAACACTTTTGCATACAACGTTGATATGTAGCGCCAGCATTTTTCAAACCAAAAGGCATGGTGATGTAACAAAAAGCCCCAAACAGGGTAATGAAAGAAGTTTTTATTTGATCCGATTCTTTCATTTTGATCTGGTGGTAGCCTGAATAGGCATCCAGAAAACACAAACGTTCGCAACCGGCTGTGGAGTCGACGACTTGATCCACTCGGGGTAAGGCGAACGGGTCCTTGGGGCATGCTTTATTTAAAGACGTGTAGTCCACACACATGCGCTAAGTTTTGTTCTTCTTAAGAACCAGGACCGGGTTTGCCAACCAGTCCGAGTGAAGAACTTCCTTGATGAACCCGGCTGCAAGGAGTCGGGCGATTTCTTCTCCAATTGCCTTGCGCCGGTCTTCAGCGAAGCGGCGGAGAGACTGCTTCACTGGCTTTGCATCCTTGGCGACATTGAGGGAGTGCTCGGCGAACTTCCTTGGAACACCCGGCATGTCAGAAGGCTTCCATGCAAAGATGTTCCAATTCTCACGAAGGAAGTCGACGAGCGCGCCTTCCTATTTGGCCTCAAGGTCAGTCCCGATTTGGACCGTCTTGGACGGATCCTCAGGATGGACCTGGACACGCTTAGTGTCCTTGGCCGACTGGAAGGCGGACTCGGTTGCCGCCTTCTTGCAGGGTGGAGCTTGGTCCGAGTCGACAGACGCCTGGATGTTCTCCAGCTCCTGAGCCGCGATCAGGGACTCGGCTATGTCCGCACTGGCGAGATCGCACTCGTTGGAGCGCTCAAAGTCGCCAATGATGGTGATGACGCCTTTAGGACCCGGCATCTTCAGCTTCAAGTACGTGTAGCACGGCCTAGCCATGAATTTGGCATAAGCCGGCCGGCCGAAGATCGCATGGTATGCGCTCTTGAAGCCGACTACCTCGAAGGTCAATGTCTCGACCCGGAAGTTGTTCGGCTCGCCGAACACAACTTCCAGGGAGATCTGAGGCTTGGCGCACTTCCCAGGAACTATTCCATGGAAGGAAGTGTTACTGGGGCGAAGCTGGGTCTCCGGGACCTGCATCTTCTTCAGGGTGTCCATGAAGATGATGTTGATGCTGGAGCCGCCATCCATCAGGACTTTGTGGAGTTTGAACCCGCCGACTTGCGGATCCACCACCAAGGGATGCTTTCCAGGTTGAGGGATCCGGTCCGGGTGGTCGAGTCGACTGAATCCGACTAGTACCTCGGACCAGTCCAACCATTGTGGGACAGCCGGCACCGTCGCGTTGACTTCGCGATAGCGCAGCTTCCGACCCCTTTTGGAGTCGGATCCCTGGAAGATCATGAGTACCCCCCCTTTGAGGGGGGTACTGCGCGGCGCCGCTGCCTGCAGCGGAGCCTCCTTCTCCGCCAGCATCCGGCTCGGGTTGCTTCTCCTCCCGGAGACGCTGCAGGAAGCTGCATTCCCGAGTCGAGTGCCCCGCCTGATAATTGGCAGTGCTGTGGAAGGAGCAGGGCCTGTCGAGGATTTCCTCGAAGGTAAGTTTCGGCGCCTTGCGATGTTGCCAAGGGCACTCTTTCTTTTGGCCAGTGTCACTGCACTGGGGGCCACGTTCGGCGGCCGCAACCAAGTCGGCTCCGCTAACCCTATCTCCGCCGCCAGCCTTCCGCTTCGGGGGCCGATTGTCCGCATGCTTCCGACCTGAGTCGGCGGGGACTTTCCGGCTCGAAGACTCGGCTTTTGCTTTGCCTTTGTCTTCATACCGCATCGCCTCTTCACCCGTCGCGTACTTGCTGGCGACTTCCATGAGTCGGCCTATGGTCTGAATGTTAGACCGGGCCAACTTATGTTTGAGGAGCTCGTATTTAACTCCCTGGGAAAAGGCCTGAATGGCCTGCATCTCGGTGACGTTCTCGATCGAGTTGCGCACCGAGTCCAACGCTGAATGTAGTCGCGGACCGACTCGCCCTTCTCCTGGACACAGAGCCACAAGTCTTGGGCGTTCCCAGGGCGCTTATACGTGCCCTCAAAGTTCTTGACGAAGGCCTCTTGGAGGTCCCTCCAGTCGTAGATGCTATCTTCGGGCAGGCTATTAAGCCATGCCCGAGCCGACCCTTCCAGCATCAGGGGTAGGCTTCGGAGGGCGACACGCTCGTTGCCTCCTCCTATGTTCCAGGTGACCAAGTAGTCGGCAAGCCAAGTTTTCGGCTTGGCTGTGCCGTCATACTTGTCTACGCCACTGGCGATCCGGAACCGGTCCGGAAACGGCTCGGACCGAATTCGCCTGCTGAAGCAAAGCGGACCGGTGGAGGCAGAGCCACCCGGCTGGTTGACTTCGCTGGCACGTCGCTCAGCCCGCAACCTGGCTGCCCGTCGTCCTTCGATATCATCTCGAGCATCACGAGCGTCGTTTGCTTGGAGGGAGCCGGCTTGTCGCCGCTCCGCCTGGAGTCGGTTGATCTCCTGGCGAGCGTCAGGCCGATTAGTGGACCGGCTCGGCTGTGACGAGCCGACGGTAATTGGGCGACTCAGAGTCGCCGAAGGCCGACTCCGAGTTGCTTGGGAGGCCAGTCGGTTGCTGACCGACCCGGCCTCATGTTGCTGTTCCACCGCCATCTTCATCAGGGCGACGACTCGGCGGTGGATTTCTGCCGCGGGTCCATCTGCCGGGGGCGGCAATGAGTCGGCCAGCGCGGCAGCCGCAAAAAGATTATGAGCCCGTGTCTGGTAGACAGGGACACCATCCTGTTCTCGCCCGAAGAGTGGGGCCCGAGTAGCCCGACTCCTCCGGGCGGCTGAAGAAGTTCGCCGGTTCGCGCGACTGCGCGAACCGTGAAGCTCATTTGGTTGCCATTCTTGCTATTCGAGGGCCGCCCGCTCTTGATTGAGGCGCTCTCGTTCAGCAAGGAGGGCTCGCCGAGAGGCCTCCAAGGCCCTTTCGGCCTCCGACTGTCCGTCAATGGGCGTCAGCAAGTGCTTGTATGCCGCCCTGGCCGCTGCAGCAGACGTTCCCGCGTCGTCCGTGCTGCCAGGTCCAACCACGTACACCTCTGCTGAGGCGGTGTGGCTGTGCGTACTCTCGCCCCCGTCGGATTCATCAGAATCCAAGAGAGGGAGGAGAGATTCGGCGCCTACCATGGCGACGAACTGGGCGCGCTCCTCGCCCTTGCCCGGTGCAGAAGGGAATCCGAGCCGGAGCTCAGGCTCCACTTCCTTCGTGGGGCAGGGAAGCGGATCTTGAAGACGCAGTTGGCCGAAAGCATCGGCCACAAAGCGAAGGCTGCCAAAGATGAACTCGGAGCCTTCGGAATGCGCGGCGATCGGCGCATCACCGGAGATCAGCTTGCTACTGATGGTTGGAGAAGATCCCGTCTGGATCATAGCTCCAATGCACGCCTCCCCTACCTGGCGCGCCAACTGTCGCGAGGAATTCGTGGCAATATCCATTTGTAGTAGGTTTTAGGGGAGCGTGTAAGGAAGATTCAGGCGGTGCACACAAGATCTTTACCCAGGTTCAGGCCCTCCAATGGCTGAGGTAATACCCTACTCCTGCTTGTTTGTATTGCTTGTCTTGTGTGAGGAAAAGTACAAGAGGTTGAAGATGAAGCTAGTCAAAGCTCAGAGAATCCAGCCCCTTCTGCATGGGGGGCTCGGCCTTATATAGGCCTATACGTCAGCCGACTTGGTCACTCGGCTATGCTATAGTAACTGCCTAAATTAATTGAGACATTTACATTCTGTAACCGTCCGAGTAACGCCAATCTTGATGTTGGGTGAAACGCACGGCTTGATGACTTGTAACGCCTGTCTTGATGGCACCCGGACGTTGCACGGTTGTAGGGCTTTCTTGGGCCCTTATCCGAATGGGCCTATCCAGGCTTGCTGGGCCGACTCGCTGCGCTGGGCCTACTCGGATGGGCTCCCCTCGTCAGACGGGTAGAAAAAGTACCCGTCAGTGATGACTCTGCCATCACGGATGGGTAAATATTTTACCCGTTAGTGATGAGAGTCATCACGGACGGGTAAATATTTAACCCGTCAGTGATGAAGTTTTCAGAGGCGCAAAAAAAGCCCTACCCGGGCACTACCGGGTAGGGTTTCACTAAAATGGCTGTAACTTTTGCATACGGTGTCCGTTTTGGGTCCACGACCACTCAAAATGACCGTATCGACGAGGCGCATCTAAAAAATATACTATTCTTTAGATCTGTGTAATTTTTCACCTCCAAATTCAGCTTCTAAAACAGACTTTTTTCCCTCCGAACAAAATGTCGCCTCTTCTGACCCTCCGTTGAACTTTTTTTGAGCTCCAAATGCAGTAATCTTTGCGGATTCTGGATCGTGAGGGAGTATAACTACTAGAAAAAAATACGAGAAATTTTTTTTAAAAAAAATTTCACTCCAAATTCGGCCCCGAACGAATAATCGCCGCTACCGAACCCTTGTTCCCTCCGTTGAACTTCTTCTCAAGCTCCAAATACAGTAATTTTTGTGGATTCTGAACCGTAAGGGAGTAGAGCTGCTTCAAAAAAATACGAGAAAAAATTGTAAAAATAACTTTTTTTGGCACTAGTAGAAATTAAGACTCGGGAGGATCTTTCTTACCTCGAATCCAACTGAAACTCCTATGTAAGCTCCACCATGTTCCTATGGGGATGGTGACGTGAAGAGGATATGCTCCCTTGTGACTGATTTGGACAGGAAGGAAGGATGAGAGGAGAGGAGGAGAGGAGGAGAGGAGGAGAAGGGTGGAAGGAAGGAGAGGAGGGTGAAAGGGAGAAGAAGAAATCTGGATCTGGATCTGTACTGAGGGGCACTGAGGTGAATTATATACCCCACGGGATTCTAAAATTTTAGGTTTTGAAATTTTGGAGTTGGCGGGATTCACATCACGGACGGGTCTCTCATCACTGACGGGCCCGTCCGTGATGACAAAATTTTGGATTTTGAAATTTCAGAGTTGGCGGGATTCACATTATGGACGGGTCTCTTTTAACCCGTCAGTGATGAGTTTCACACATCACTGACGGGTCGGAAAACTACCCGTCCGTGATGACAAAATTTTGGGTTCTGAAATTTTGGAGTTGGCGGGATTTACATCACAGACAGGTCTCTTTTTAACCCATCAGTGATGAGTTCCACACATCACTAACGGGTCAGAAAACTACCCGTCCGTGATGACAAAATTTTGGGTTTTGAAATTTTAGAGTTGGCGGGATTCACATCACGGACGGGTCTTTTTTAACCCGTCAGTGATATGCTCGTCATCACTGACGGGTATCTATTTTTGCCCATCTGTTATGATGTTTTCATCAAAACCCGTCACTGATGGTTTTCATCACTGACGGATATTTCTTACCCGTCAGTGATGGTAGGGTCCAGGATGACGTGTTTTGTAGTAGTGAAGGGAGAAAGCGTCACCTTACGAGAAGGGCTAATGGTGAGTAGAGACGTTTACCTCCACCAATGGCCCGATGAGTGCCAGTGGATCACCCTCGGCCGAAGTCTCCCCGCTCGGCTGACGAGGAGTTGGCAGGGGTTTATCAGGGGAAGGCAAAGCGGTCCTCCTAGTTGTACCCCAACTAGGCAAGAGCCTGGAAGCAGGCAAACATCTTCTTGGGGCAACAGGCTAGTCGGATTCCGGTGGGGATGGGTCCCTACAAGTCACACTCAGCACCTGTGTCGCCAGAAAAGAGCTCGACAAAGGAGGATAAAAGAAGACTACCTCTCTCTCTTGAAAGAAACAGAGCATAGTCTCCGAGCCGGGGAAGTCGCTGCTCCCTGAGACGGGAAAGGCGTGGCTCCTCCTGAAGGACTCCCGCGCATTTCTTCCTGGTTTGAGCAAAGTACCCGATCATAAATCAGTAGCATTGTCGGAGGATGAAAAGGCTCACGCAAATACCGGTGCTGTCGACACACCGAAGGGTGTGTATAACTGCAGTGACACTAAGAGGTGCGGGTATCATGTGGGTAAAGCTGGGCCGCTCTGCAAAGTTAAAACGAAAGGGTATTCGAATACACCGTGCTTCCGGTCAATGAAGCTATGTTTAGAGGTGATTCTCAATACAAGGCACAAGTAGTGATTCATGATATTTAGCTAAACATGACGCTGACCCGACAGGGTTGTTGAAAACAATGTTTTGTAGTTAAACACTTTTGATGCTAAGATTTTAAATTGCTAAGACGGAGATTAGGGTCATGCATCCACCAGATATTAAACCAAACACCCCTCCTTGAAATCTGATAGCATATAGCTAGTAGCTTAAATTCCCAAAGTGACTTGCTGAGTACGTCGCGTACTCATTGCTGCACCAACCCCTTTCAGATGCGCAGGTTAACGAAGAGGAAATATTCGACGAGGAAATATTTGATGGAGATGAGTATGAACTTTAGGTCTTATCCGCGCTCAAGGCGCCTCTGGAGTAGGTTCGTTTTGTGTGTAATATGAACTTTGGGCTCGGATGCCCCATTCGTCTGTAAGCTTATCTACTGCTAAACATAATTTCACAGTACTGTAATAAAGTTTGTATGATTGTAACCGGTGCTGGTGACGTATCTGCTCACTGTCCGCAATTGAGAAACTCCTGGGCAATTAGTTTCAAAACTCCTGGGCAATTGCGGGCATATCTCGTGGCTCCAAAAATCGGGGTCGTGACAGGGAAGGTGAGGACTTCATCGCTTGGAATTGGACCTCGAATGGTTTATTCACGGTTAGGTCTGCTTATCATGCAAAGAAGATGGTAGATCTAATTGCGAATGCTGATAAGAGAGGAACAACCTCATCAGTATGCCTGGAGCTCATAGGGGATGGTTGAAGATCTGGAATGCTAATGTTCCGGGCAAGGTTAAGATGCATGCTTGGAGACCGGGCAAGGTTAAGCATTGCAGTGGGTGCTGAGCTTGAACGCAGAAGGTAAAATTCAATGTAAGATGTCCGTATTGCTGCAGAGTTGAAACCTTTGCGCACTGTTTCTGGAGTTGTGCTTTTGTGAGAGAGGCTTGGGGAATTTTGGAAGATTTATGCAATATGCAATGGCTGAAGATGGACGAAAGGAAAAGAGAAGCTGATCATGTTTAGGATTGGATGATGCTGAATCTTCAAGCTATGCAAGGTGATAAATTCTGTATTTTCTTATTTATGCTCTATGAGCTTTGGCAAGCAAGAAATGCTGTTACGTGCGGAGAACAAATGCAGAGCCCAAATGAGGTGGCCAAGAGAACTCAACAGCTTGCCGAGGAGTGGGCTGGTTTAAATCCAGCCCCACCCCAGGAAATGCATAAGCCTGCAGTGCGATGGTGTTTGCCTCCGCCTGGATGGTTTAAAGCTAATGCAGATGGTAGTATTAATTCAGATTCAGGTGATGGAGGTGGGGGCGCTGTTATCAGGCGAGAAGACGGCGTATTTGTAGCATCAAGAAGTGCAAAGTTCTCCTCTATACGAGAGCCTGAACTTGCTGAGTTACTAGCAGCTCGTGAAGCCGTCATTCTTGCTGAGCAGGTGGGGATCTCCAGGTTGCTGCTTGAGCTTGATGCCAGGGAGGTGGTGAGGAAACTGCAAAATCCTCTGCATGACCGCTCGATTCATGCGACGCTGGTGCAGGAAATCAAAACGAGATGTAGGCATTTTGATGAGTGTCGTGTTGTTTGGTGTCGTAGAACGGCAAATGTTTGTGCTCATGTGTTAGCAAAGGCTGGTTGTAAGAATTCTGAATCGTGGCTTGAGGCTTCCCCGGAATTTGTTGTACCCGTGTTATGTAAAGACTTGTGTGGGGAAGTTCATCAATGAAGTATTCCAGCCTTTTCTCAAAATAATGAAAACCATGCGTGCTTGCGGGCACGGTACGCGGCATGCAACGTGGGCCTTGACTGACCAGTGCAAACTGGATCCAGTGTTGGGCCAAGGCACCCTTGCCAGGTCGTGCAACGCGATATATATAGATCAATTGCCCCCCATTTCCCGAACGATCCTTTACGTCGCTCGCCGGCCTAACCCCCTTGCACATCACGGAGCATTTAACCCTAGCAAATAACATGGCCGCTGCCCCTCTCGCCGTCGACGCCAAGGACCAGAATATGCAGATCAGCGGCGCCCCCACCACCGTCGATTCGAACGAAGAGATGCAGAATGGCACCGCCCTCTCCATCGACACCGGCGCCCAGATGCGCAACACACTCGCCGTCGAGCCCAGCGCCTTATCGCAGAACGGCGCCGTCGACATCGGCTCACACGCCCAAACCGCCGCCAAGCCTGAGGACCGACTGGCGTGTCGCTCCCTCGCGGCGCCGCTAGCTCTTGGTTTCGTGGCCGTGCTGTACGCCGTTCTCACGCCGCTGGCGCTGTGGCTGTACGCTGACCGGCCGCTGGCCGCCGTGTGGGTGTTCTCGATCATCGTCTGCTCTTACGTCTTCCCGTGGATCGTCCTCCTCACGGTGACGATGCGCACGTGCGACGTGTTCGCCTCCATCTCGTGCCTCGCCTTGGCGGCCGCCGCCGTCGCCCCTCTGAGCCCCTACACCGGCGTGTTCATCGCGCTCATCGACATGGCCTACGCCACCGGTCTGTTTGGGTACGCCCTCGCCGAGCACCGGCAGCACGACGGTACCGAGCAATGCGTGGCGGCCATGCACACCCGGTCCTACCAGAGCAAGGAGGAGCTGAAAAGGAACAGGGTCGCAGCATTATATGCCACCGTGACGTCGTTGGCGGGTGCGGCTCTCGGGATATGGGTGGCATTGGATGCCGATTGCTTGATCATCGAGACGCTTTCGATAATCCTTGGGATTAGCCTCGAGTTTTGGCTCGCCGCCGTGACGATGGACATGCCGTACGGATTCTTCATCGTTGTCACTCACATGCCCCTCGTCTTCCTCTTCTCCGGGCTGCTCTCCCTACCAGAGCTCGTCGTCGAGTTCCTATTTGGTAAGGGCGTCGGAGCTTTGGTATATCCGCTCGGCATCATGTACTTGGCCGGATTGCTAGGGTATAACCTCCTTGGGTACACCCAAACGCTCGCCGAGCCAATGATCAAGCCGTATAAGCTTGGTGTTGATTTTGGTCGTCGTCAAGATGAGACTAAATGCATTGCACTGGAGCCGCACAAGCCTGATGTTGCTCATTATCAAGATGAGACCGAATGCGTTGTATTGGATGAGATTGTTTGCAGCTGATTAGGAATGAGATTAGATTAGTTTTATGTTAATCTGTCCCTCAACTTTCGTATTGGATTATTTGCAGCTGATTAGGAATGAGATTATTTGTATTGGACTAGTTTTATGTTAATTTGTCCCTCAACTTTCGTCACTCTACAGTTCATGGAACTGATTGTTGCAATGTTAAGCTTGATAAGATTTGTGAAATCATGATCTATCTTATGCTGATAGAGAGGAAAAGTACTTATGCTGATAAAGAATTATCAGTATAAGATAGTGGTATCTGTCGTAGATACAAGTCTAGACAGTAAACTTATAGCACCGCCAAACAGCTACAGCGACCGTTGGCGGTGCACGAGTAGTACGAGCGAGTATGACCCTACGGTTGTCCGTCGAGATGAAGCACGAGACACATACGACGAGGTGAAACTCGAGCCGTGTACGAGGAGATGAAACCCAAGTCGTGTCCGATCAGATAAAAGTCACCTTTGCATTGAAGTGTAGAATTAGGGTTTTGTCACGGACCCGGAATCCACATATGATTAGGAGAACGCGAAGTCGCCAAGGACCGAAGGACTCGTCAGCCCGGTGGCACGGTACCTGCGCCGTACGCACCAAGGCGGAACGGTCCGACACCCGCCACGTGCGGGCCGGCCGGAAGCGACCAATCTTCCCCAAACCACATATAAATTCCAGATACCGGTGAAGGGGTAAAACCGCGTGATAAGTCTGCGCTCCACGATAGTCATAGGAGGGCTAGAGCCCGGGATATGCATCCCCTCAACCTATCCTAGCCACGAGGTGCGACTCTGGGAGGATCCAGCTCTGCTCTGCCGTCAACGCGAGGCGTGACGGTCGTAGGAGGCTTAGCGAGTACGGGACGAATCCCCTGGATCGACGCAACCAAAGCCACACAGGACTAGTGGTTCGCTCACCTCTGCCATCACGAAACGCAATCCTAGCACGCAATAATACCACTGCACAGTTGTCCACATACTTCATCACATACACGCATTGTACATGGACAACCGCAAGTAACAACTTGGAATATCACAGCACAAACTCTACTAGAGAAAGACTTATAGAATATATATAAATATATACATAGCGACTCGGAAGTCGATCACAATATACATTATTACAAACAGCAGCGGAAGAAAAATGGAAAATGCCCGAGATGGTGGGAAACCACCTCGAACAGCCCACAACCATCCCAAGGAAGTCGAAGCTGAAGTGGTAAACCAGAGCAGCGAACGTCAACTTCAAATGCTCCAAGAACCTGCCTAGGATAAACCTAGGTGAGTACAACCACCGTACTCGCAAGACAATGCTTATTGATTAATTAAAACATGGTATTAATCAAGTTTGACAAGTGATAAAGGTTCGCATTTTATAACAAGTTCAAGTTACATGCTAGAGAGGAAAAGAACATAAACTACACAATTTAATCTCATATTGTAACAAGAGCATAGCAATGATAAACCCATGACGATAAAAGTAACTTACGAGCATACACACAAATATAACAATACGAACGTCATCATTTCCAATTTATTTGGGTAGCCCACACCCATTTAAAAATCTCAATAATTCTCACGGCAACACCTGCCTCAAACTCCAATTCATGGCAACACATGCCTTTAAACTCAATCTCATGGCCACACATACCTAACCGTCACCAACGAACCGACAAACCTCGGATATAAAGAGTGCAACCCTGGTGGAGCTCACACTACTCTCCCCAGTCTCTGAGACTTACCTCAACTATATCGTAGTTTCGTTTCGTTGGTGACATACGCGCTTTCCCTCGGGTCTTGACCGCCGACTCAGCCACCTCGAGTATAAGGAGTGCAACCCTGCTGGAGGTTGTGAGGCTCCACGCAGTCTCTGAGACTTATCCCCAATATACCGTAGTGCTGGTCTCGATAACACCCTCGGTTCTCATCTTCACCGCCGACTCAACCACCTCGGGCATCAGGAGTGCAACCCTGGTGGAGTTCACAAGGCTCCCACCAGTCTCTGAGACTTATCCCCATTATACCGTAGTGTTGGCCTCGGTGCACCTTCGACTCTCATTTACGTGTGATAAGGGCAGTGTATGTGGGAATAACCTCAGACTGGGGCGCACAAACACAATCTCAATAATCTCACTATCCACCAGTCGCATCCCACACACATGTCCCCTCGGCGCTCACATCTCAATTTATTAGGTTCAAGTTGAAAGGGCATCAGGTTAAAGTATCAGCCTTAGCTACTGCATAATAACAAGGTCTATACATACTAATGAGGTATCCAGCACAGATCAAGCAATCATTCACACAAGCACCCAATTCCATTCAATTAATTAAGCCAAACAAGGATTAACACACAACGTAATAATTAATCAACAAGCAATGGAGCTTGCCTGGTTGCCTGGGGAAGTAAGAGGATTCTGCGTGAAAACTCCAGAACACTCGAAACGCTGGTAAGAAGCAAATGACCTCCAACAGAGAAAAAGCAAATCTAAGGAACTAATTTGAAAGTGACGAAGATGCATGGATGCATTCGAGCGTTTGAGATACATAACTAAGATGGATGTGAATACTTTACGAGCAAGATTAAACAACATGCAGGTTCGGTTGATTAATATTAGCTTATCTTAATAAAATTTGGATTAGCGTAGTAATAACAGGTATGATGTACACATGGTAATTTAAAAATGCAGGTTAAATTCTAGTGGATTGGTATAAGGTGCTAAATATAGAATTTCAGATCCTACCTATTTCGATGACATGAGTTATACTTTAAGATGACATGATCATGAACACAATCTAACAGCATCTAAGAATTACCACTATGTATCCGCGTTATCAGGATAACTTCATAGTAACATCTTCCACATATGATTTATTGTTTAATTTAATGAAGTGGTTAGACGGGCTAGATACTGGTCAAAAGGGGATCTAGAGCCTAAACCTCACTAACCGCTAATGGTCACAATGAGTGATCTTCTCCAAAACGTCAGGTACTGTAATCAGCTTAAACACATAAAAGAATGCAAAGCATTTCAGGTACAAGCATCGTCTTTAGCTAGCAAGGATCCAATGTAGCATCTGTTAGTCTACATATGCAATCATATAGGCACTTATCCCCACAACTTAAATAGGCATCTATTCCTATCAAGCTATACCTTTCTCTAACCTCTGTTTCCTCATATGTATTCATGTTTTGGAGGTCGTTTGCATTTTCCATGAGTTCTACTATTTTAACCAAGTTTAGCATTTCCTGTCTCTTCTTAATAAAGAGGGAATAGTAAGACTACGATTACGCAATTGATCCCTAATTGTAAGATAGGATCCGAATATTGCATGTGATCATTACAACAAGGTAGCAACTAACCCAATAACCCTCACAGTTTATTTCACAAAATTGGTTAGATGAGCTAGACGTTGGTTAAACCAGGTTGAAAGATAACTATGTCCTAACCTTATGCATTATAATCAGCCATACTTTAAGTGATCACTGTATTAATTTGCTTGTCATTATCACTGTTAGTATTTTAGTTAGATCTTCTCCGGATACTCCCAGTGAATTCATTGTTTTAACCATCATTAGTCAGTTTACTAATCATGTCCTGGTTTCATCGATTGGATTCGTCTGAACTTCACTACGAACTGAAGATCATGTTTACTAGCTATGTTTCTACAGCAACATGCAAGCATTAGTTTATCTTCCCCTTTTAACAAGGTGTCACTTAGCTAACCATCGCCAGTATTGGTACTCTAGTTAGGTTTTATCCGAGCATAAACAAGGTATCAAGTACATACCATCCAAAATAGCTATAACTAGCGTTCCCTAATGGCTCAGCTAATGACACAGGGAAGGAGTGAGGGACCTCACCGAGAAAAGAAGATGAAGGATACGGCGATGGTGAGGAGGAGGAGCCACGAAGGAAGCTTGGAGCAGTGGGGGCAACGGTTGCTGGTGGTGCGGTTCTTCCGCAGCAGCGGGACTACCAGCAGTGGAGCGGCGCTTGGAGAAGAGCTCGATGGGGACTCGCCTGAAGAGGGAGGAGGAGCCTCGGGAGGTAGGCAGTGCACCGGTGTGCGAGAAGGTCGGGAAGGCGGCAGGGGCTCGGGGGAGCGGTGCGTGGCGGCCTGGGACCGAGCGCGGAGGAGGGCGGCAGAGGTGCGGCGGCAGCGGTCGGTGGCCGCGGGGATCCCGGCCCGAGCAGGCTGGCGGCGCGGCACGGCCCCGGATCTCGGGCGGCGGCAGGCGAGCCGAGGGGCCATGCGGGGAGGAGGTT
This sequence comes from Stipa capillata, assembly GCA_019208055.1. Classification (NCBI taxonomy): domain Eukaryota; kingdom Viridiplantae; phylum Streptophyta; class Magnoliopsida; order Poales; family Poaceae; genus Stipa; species Stipa capillata. Next base: position 303,563 of record JAGXJF010002810.1, read on the forward strand.
AGCCGGCGGCGGGGCGGCCCGAGCCCAGCGAGCAAAAGGGGAGGGCGGTGGTTGCTGGCGGCGGCGGGAGCTTTGGAGGAGCTCGGCCGGAGAGGGCTTGGGGGCTCCAGGCGGCGGTGGGTGCGCAAGGGGAGGGGAGAGGCGACGGCCGGCGGGGGTGAGGAAGGTCTCGAGGGCGGCGCGGTAGGGAGGGCAGGCCGGCCGTGGGGGAGGAAGCGTGGTGGTGGAGAGGATGCGCTGGCCACGGGTTGAAGAAGGATGGGGAAGAAGAGAAAAGAAAAGGGGGAAAAAAGAAAAAGGAGCTGCTGGCTTGGGACACGTGGAGGAGCATTCTTGCCAGGTGCAAAAATTGGTCTGCTGGCGGGTGAGGAAGAGAAAAATCTGTTGGGTGGGACCCATGGCCAGAAAAATACTTTTTATTTTGTTTTGATGATTTTCTTTTGCTGTTTTAGAAATGGATTTAAGGATAAAGTTTGAACCCAATATCAATTGAAATTGTGTGGAACTTGTTTATCGCGTATGTGATTTCCCAGGGTTTTATCGGGGTGAAAAATGGATGGTTGACTCTTATGTCAACGCATTTGGGCTATAGTCCAAGTTGGCAATTCAACTAGGATTACTTCATAAAGATTTCCAAAATTTTAGTTGGAATTGGGTTCAGAGTTTTGCTCAAGGTGACTTCCACGTCATATTTTAAATTGTTAATCGGTACATATTTGAGTTTTTAATCTAAGTCATCATGGGAACTGTCTATATGCATGCATGTAAAAGAAGAACTCCAAATTATTCACGATGATCTTCACGGATCTCGTGTTTTAAGAATAGGGTTATTACAGGTTTACAAGAAATTCTCTCTACCCCTAGGGGGGTATTTATAGGGTTTGAAAATTAAAAAGGTGAGATTACAATTTTGCCCTCACAATTTGAGAACTTTACAAGGGTATTATGGTCATTTTCCTATCCATAGAGGACATTGGGAGAATATCCCCAGGCATCTTTGGGGAATATTCTTTAGCATCTTCGGAGGAATCTCTAAACACGTCGAGGTGGTCCTTGACAGAGTTGACGTAGTCCTGGACGGCGACGGTCGTCCAGGTGGTCCTTGACGCGGCCGCCGTAGACCTTGACGATGATGGGCGCCGAGGCTGCCGTTGGCAGCGTCAGCTTAGTCGTTTATGGCGGATTGGAAAACTTCGAAAACGGACTAGCGCGGGGACCCCTCCCCCAACAATAGCCCCTCGACGATTCAGGCGGTCGGGTGATGAGCGCCTGGACCGGCGCACCGATTCCTGAGGGGTCAGCGTGCGGTCTGAGCCAGTCAGTAGAACAACAGGTGTTCTGAATCTTGATGAGGTACCGAGGTCCGGGAGTGGCGCGGTTATCCCCGGGGGTGCGGGTGGCGGAGCCCCCCCGCGGTACGGATTACCCGGGATCCTGCACGGTGCAGCCTCCTCTCGGAAACTCTGGGAAGACGGCTTAAACTGCCCTAGGCCGGTTTAAACCGGCCTAGTTAGTTTGAGATATCTTCGGTTCGAAGATATTTTCCCGAGTCGGTTCAGATATTTTTCTGAGTCCAGTTTAAACAGCCCAATAGGCCGATTTAAACTGGCGTAGTTGGTTCTGGCGGGATATAAAGCCCCCGATGCTTTTTCTCTCTCTCTCCCTCACTCTCCCCCAGCTCGCCTCCGCCTCCGCACCAGCGCACGCGTCGGCTCGCCCGTCGTAGGTGCCTCGCGCCCGCGCCCGCCCACCGCCGCCCTCCTACAGGTGCCACCCGCCGCCGCGCGCCTGCGCCGTGGCCTCGCACAGAGTCGGCCGTGGGCTCGGCAGCGGGGTCACGCGCGGGGTGGAGCGGTCTGACCGGCCCTGGGCAGCGGTTTGACTGGCCGGGTCGGCCATGGAGTCATGCGGGGTCACGCGCGGGGTGGAGCGGTCTGACCAGCCTTGGGCAGCGGTCTGACTGGCCCTGGGCAGCAGTCTTACCGGTGGGGTCGGCCGCGGAGTCACGTGGGGTCGGCCCTGGAGTCGCACGGAGTCGCGCGGGGTGGAGCGGTCTGAATGAGAGCACAGCCCCCGCGTGGTCATTGCAGAGCTCCGGCGATATCCGCGCGGGGTGCAGGGATGTCCACGTGGGGTCCCGCTCTCGGCAGCGCTGGGCTTGGAAGATCTTCGCGAATCTGGCGTCTTCAGCGAGCATCAACGGCTAGAGTCGACTGCAGCACGTGCACATAGGATGTATGAGATGCAATGATGTACTGATCATTTTGCTTTAGCATGTGGATTCCTACTTGGCTTCATTTTTTCATGCATGCTTGTTTGTCTCGCGGCGGCGATGCGCCCCTCGCTCAGTCACGTGGTGGACGTCGCGGCGCGCATGGTGCACGCTGGCTTAGCCCCATGGGTGCCATGCGTGCGGCACGTGTCGAGGCTCGTACGGTGCCTGCCGGCCTTGTCCCGTGGGTGCCGTGCGTGCGGAGCACGCCGAGGCACGCATGGTGCCTGCCAGCTTTGTCCCGTGGGTGTCGTGGGCACGAAGGGCGTCGAAGTCGCGCGATGTCCCCCGGCCTTATCCCATGGTTGCCATGCACGTGTTTTGTTCTTTTTCGTCGAACTGATCAGTTTCGTGTCATGGGGATCGATCGATGGATCGCAGTTGGATGTACAACAACGAGCGACAGAGAGTTGGGCTATGGTGTTGAATGAGTTTCTTGATGTCGCCAAGCGAGATATGAGGAGAAAAGGTGGCACGAAGATTTTTTGTCCGTGTCGCGATTGTAAAAATTTGGTAATGTTCGATATGAGAGGGAGGATGACGGTACACCTGACGCTTAAGGGTTTCATGTCAGGTTATACACGTTGGATATGTCACGGTGAGGAGCGGGAAGATCAAGTGTTACAACAAGATGCCGAACACGAAGAGGACGAAGAAGACGAGAGGAGTTTCGAACCTGACGCCAAAGAAGAAACGGGGAATAATTTGGCCGATATGGTGCAGGACGTTCACATGGTGGAGCAGGTGGTGATAAATCCTGAGGATGAAAGAGAGGCTGCTAAGTTCACGAGACTAGTTAAAGACTCGCAAACCCCGTTGTATACCGGTTTCCGATCCAGAGCACACGCGTCTGTCGGTCACACTGGAACTTCTAAGGATTAAGGCAGCCCATAATTATCTGGACGAAGGCTTCGATGAGACATTGGCTTATCTTGCAAAAGTTTTTCTGAAAAATAACTTGTTACCTACGAGCACCAATGAAGCCAAGAAGGTTGTCTGCCCTCTTGGATTGGACGTGCAGAGGTTCCATGCGTGTCCGAATGACTACTTTGTTTACTGCACGGAGCACGAGAAGCTGTACAAGTGTCCTACGTACAACACATTCAGATTCAAGCGGGGTAGAAACCAAGCCGATGATGAGGACCCAGTGACAAGTGGCGCTCCAGCAAAGGTTGTATGGTATCTTCCAGTCCTTCCCCGTTTGAAGTGTTTATTCGCTAACAAGAAGGAGGCAAAGCTGTTACGTTGGCACGCCGAGGGATGAAAAACTGATGATGGCATGATGAGACACCCTGCCGATGCTTCGCAGTGGCGGGCAATCGACGCCCAATACGATGATTTCGGAAAAGATCCAAGGAATATCATGTTCGGTATGAGTACGGACGGAATCAATCCGTTTGGCAACATGAGCAGCAGACATAGCACTTGGCCCGTGATTCTATGGATGTACAACCTTCCTCCATGGCTGTGCATGAAGCGAAAGTATATACACCTCTCTATTCTCATTGAAGGGCCGGAGCAACCTGGGAACGATCTGAATGTGTATAACAATTGTTGTTCGAAGAACTAGCTACACTATGGGAACCAGGGGCACAGGTCTAGGACGCTTACCAAGAAGAATATTTCAATCTGAAAGCGATGTTGTTCACGATGGTCCAAGACTATCCCGCGTATGGATATCAATCATGCCAGTGTGTACATGGATACAAAGGATGTGTTAAGTGTTTGCAGTCTACAACAAGTTTACACTTAAAGGGCTCTAAAAAAATCGTGTTCATGGGCCACCGAAGTTGGCTGAAACAAAATGATCTATGGAGGCAAGAGAAGGAATTGTTTGATAATACTGTTGAGTTCTGTTTGGCGCCCCGGGAGAAGACCGGGGTAGAGATCTATGACATCGTGAACACAATGCCCCCTGTTACGCCGGGTAAGACACAACCGCTTGTTCCCATGCAGGACGGCGTCTGGAAAAGAAAATCTGTATTTTGGGATTTACCTTACTGGAGATTCCTAAGCACACGTCACAGCATAGATGTCATGCATGTTGAAGAAAATGTGTGCAACAGCTTGCTTGGTATCTTGCTCAACATGTTAGACAAGACAAAAGATGGACCGAAGGCACGAGCTGACGTGGAATTCTTGGGTATAAGAAAGAAGCTGTGGGCAACCAAGCAAACGACCAAGTTGGGCACGAGTGCAGTCAGAATCAAGATGGACTGTCCCGCTGCTTGTTACACTCTGAGCAAAAAAGAGATCGTTAGCTTTTTGGAGTGCCTCCAAGGTGTCAAAGTTTCTTCCGGTTACTCGGCAAACATCGGGAGAATAGTTGACATGAAGACTCGTCGAGTAATTGGTATGAAATCTCATGATTGTCATGTTATGATCACGCAGATACTTCCTGTTGCAATTAGAGGTCTTATAGAGCTAGAGGTCCGCAAGACAATCTTGAATCTTTGTAACCTTTTCAACACGATATCTCAGAAGTCGATCTCGGTTACGCGCTACCATAAACTGCAGGAGGAAATCATTGTCATACTGTGCGAACTTGAGATGTATTTCCCTCCAGCATTCTTCGATATCATGGTACATCTCATGATCCATATCGTCCCGGAGATACTGGACCTAGGTCCCGTGTTCCTACACAACATGTACCCATTGGAAAGGTACAATGGGGTTGTGAAGCACTACGTTCGTAACAGGTCACAACCGAAAGGTAGCATCATCCAAGGCTATGTTGCCGAAGAGTGTGTCGAGTTCTGCACGGATTACTTGGCTGATCAAAAGTTTAATTACACGGCCATTAAGGCCTCACCATACCCGGTCGGAACCGGCCACTGCATGGGGCTTGGCCGACCGGCGGCTTGACCGGTGGCGAGGCTAGGGCACGGCGGCGCTCACCGGGGAGGGCGACGAGGTGCGGGCGGTGAACGCGGCGGCTTGGGTCGACCGGGGCGAGGCGGACCGAGGAGGAGCTCGAGCGGCGGCCGGGACGGCGTGCAATCGGGGCGGCGGGGCTCGGTGCCGGAGGGCGGAGAAGAGGAGGTGGCGGCGACGGGAAGGGCGGAGCTCCGGGGTGGTCGGGCGGGGTAGACGGAGGCGGGGCGCGATGGATCGACGGCGAAGCTGGCGGTTGGCTCGGGCGCGGCGTAGACGGAGGCGACGGTGGAGGGGCGGCGTGAGCTCGGTTGGGTCGGCGACGGAGCAGAGGGCGGAGGCCGGGACGGAGCTCGGGCGGTGCGGCGAGCGGAGGGAGGAGCGGCGAGGTGGCGAAGACCGAGGTGGGACGGGGGAAGCTCCGATGGGGGCGAGGCCGGGAATGGCGAGGAGGGTGACGGGGAGCGGAGCTCCGAGGCGGCGATTGGCTCAGGATGCTCGGGAACGGCCGCGGTGGCGACGGAGGAACGGAGCCGTGGTGAGTGGCGGCGAAGGAGCTCCGGGGTGGTCGGGCGGGGCTGATTGGGGTGGCGGTGGTAAGGAAGCTTGGGGGGCGGTGAGCTCGGGAGCGGTGAAGAAAATGCGAGAGGAGGGGGGTGCGGAGCGGCCGAAGGAGGGGGGGGTCCTTAGGGGGAGGCCGGTGAGCGGGGTAGCCAAGGTAAGGGGGCTCGGCAGAGAAGAGCTGCCACGTGCTGGTGGCGTGTGCGGGGGGAGAAGGGAAACCGGGGGCGGCAGGAGGTAGAAGAGAGAGAGGGAGGCGCCGGGCGGGCCAGGTGGGCCGTGCGGGGAGGGGAAAATGGGCAGGGGAGGGAGGCCCGGTCGGGTAGGGTTAGGGTAGATTAGGTTTTTCTTTTTATTTTTGCTTCTTTTATTGTTTTCTTTTGAATTTCTGTTTGCAAATTCCATCCAAGTTTAAAATCCACTCGGTTTTACAATTCAACCGAGTCAAAACTTTTTCCTTTGATTCATATTTGAATTAAAAGAACGATTCTCTAATCCCTTTTTGTTCCTTTTAAATTTGCGTTACCAACTTTCAAACAAATTTGCAACCTCTCTTTTGACTTAAGAACCCTAGTTCAGAAATTTAATTCAAGGGAGAATGATGGCTGTGCCACTAGTCGACTCTGAAACTCGTAGGCTGCCACTAAATTTGTCAAAATTATGGCTGTGCCACCAACTCGTGCGAAGAAGTTGTACTGAAACCACTGCGCGGCGTCAGCGCAAGTTGCCGTTAGCTTGCCGTCTCTTTGACTCTTTGACCCTCCCTTTCTTCCTTTCTGTGGGACCCACTATTTTGCCACGTCGTCAGCAACGAAGAGGAGAATCGTTGACCCTTCGATCCGCTGTGGGGCCCACCTTATGGCCAAATAACGGCTGCTCGTCCGCCGCCGCCCACCCAACCGCCGCCCACCCAAATAATAACGCCGCCGCCGCCGCCCCACCGCTGCCGTGCCCTCCCTCCTGGATGCTTACTCCTACGCTATCGTGCTGTCCCTCCTGGAAGCGCACCCCTCCGTTCCACGCATCCCCACCACGGCCTCCATCCGCTCCTCGATCTGGATTTTTTCACTAAGGGGATGGATGCCGCACAAGTCGACAACGGCGGCGGCATCGGACAGGCAGAGAACGCGGGCGCCCAAGCGTTGCAGCTCTGGAGCCCGGTGAATGTGCCGTTTGTCCCAGAAAGGTAAGACATCCACAATTCCCTTGGAACTTGTTTTGCGATCCCCATTCAAAATCCGTGGTCATTGTCTGCTGCTTCGCGTAGGGCGTGTGCTGCCTCTGGTTTTCTGCTAAAGATTCGGCATGGGTGTCGCACTGAATGCATGGCCGATGGTAGCATCACAGTTAGCGCCGGGTTTGCCTATAAATTGACTGTAGACGCTGCTGAACTAACTCTGAAGGACCTGCTCAGGCAATTTGAGAAGTACCCATGTGAGCAAACCGAGTCTTACCTGCCGAGGTACTATGACAGCATTTTGGGGAAATTCATAGATGTAGAGAATGATGAGTCTTTGGCCATGATGTGGGGTAAACACATGGGTACGAGGACTGTGTTGATGTCGGTTCATATTGTTAACAAGGAGACTGGGGAAGAGACTGTCTGTAATGATTTCAGTGGATCAACTGCTCAATCTACTCAACCTAGCTCTACTCACACTACTGCAGAACAGGTCACTACTGACGGTCGCCAAACCCCCTCTACTGACGGACAGGGGGCCCGTCACCCTGGAAATGTCAGTGGAGGGG